>CAXAMN010021363.1:504940-537993 GCA_963970005.1 Durusdinium trenchii
GGAAAAGTGGTGGGGAAAGACCCTTTGTCCAGGGTGGGACACACACACGCACACTTGAGAAGGTTGCTCCGTGGAGCGTGATTTCAGGTAGCTTCGCGGTGTGCATTAGCCCTTTAAATCTAGATACTGCAGGAAACAACGTATGAGACGGCGTTGCACTGACTTAGAAATCTCAAACAATTGGAAAATTGCAGGTACGTGAGAGTGATCAGCTCTCATATCCCGTGCGTCAGGTAGCTTCGTTGGACATGGTCCCTGAACACACGCCATGTCCCCCTGCTTCTGTACAGAAAAGCTTGTAGGGTAGATTAGAAAAGAAAAACTAGAGTAGTGTCCTTGGAAACAGGAGTGGACACACACACTGAGCCGTATCGGCGCAACTAGATCGGATCAGGTAGGGCCTGGATAATAAATAGTGGAAGTGCTTGACATTGAAAGGTTCAATACTGTAAAATACATATCACAGCAGTCTGCGAAAGTGCTGGCACATAGTCGTTTTTTTGGCCGCAGCGCCGCGGCGCAGTGTGCTGGTGAATGGCCTTTGGCCATATATAGCTGCATCAACTTCTGTGCTGTCGTGTGTGCAAGATGTTTTGGGTAAGTGTATTTTTGTAGTGTGTGGTGGCGTGATTGTAAGCCTGAAAGGCGTAGTCTGTGACTCCCTGCTGACTGCGGATCACGAATCTGCCAGGAATGGGTGGGGAGTTGGAAGGTGACTGTTCTGTTGAGAGGGTCAATCAAGAAACCGAGTAGATGGTCGTCGTCCACTGGCTCTATTTCAACTGGTTGTTCATAAAATTCAGGATGGGCCAATGTAGTGATGGGGAGTGCTGATCTGTATTGTTCGTTGAGCAAGATGTATCGGTTGTCGACATAGCGAGTGTTGAGCAAGTGAAGGCTTGGTTGGTGTAAGAAGTTGTGGTATGTGGTTTGCCAAGTGTGTTCGATGAGCGTGAGCGTGATTGCCACATTGCAAAGTGCTGGTGAGAGCTGACTGCCGATGCCGGCTCCTTGAATTTGTTTGTAGTAGGTGTTGCAAGCTTGGAAAATGCATGAGTGAAGAGCTTGTTGAACGATAAGAGGAATGTGTTGTGTGTCAAGTGTGCGTTGCTGTGGGTGGTGGATGTAGTGGCGACCGATGTGTGAGTGTTGGATGGGATTGCCGGTGGACTGAACATCAATGGTGATGGTAGTGGTGTTGTGTTGCGCTTTCCAGCGGTGGCACAGGCTGATGACTGCGTCGACAAGGCGTTGTTGAGGTACGCTGTTGAAGAAGCCGACCAGGTCGTCGTTGATCGGTGTGAGGTGGATGTCTTCGGGTGTGGTCTGGAAATGGTTGTGGAGGTGTTGCCAAAGGTTGGGTATAGATAATTGGCCTGGATGTTGTGGTAGAAGATGAAGGAGCATAATGTCTAGTGCTTTGGAGGTGGCTCGTAATAATGTGCCCGCAATGGATCTGAAATAGCTGATGACTGTTCTACCCTTTCGCCAGGATTTCTTTTGTTTGAGGAAAACTACTCCATGTGGTGTGTAGAATTTTGTGCGGAAGCCCCAGGGGTATGCTTTGCGAATGCTGGCTGGGAAGGATTGTGTGAGAAATTGGTGGAGTTGTTGGGCTGTGAGATCTGGTAGTGGGAGAAAAAGTTGTGGTGTATTCCATGTGGTGAGACATCCGTGGAAGTAGTGCTGTGGGCAGAAAAGTCGTAGGTTTTGTAGTTCATGGTCAGCATGATGGAGTACCAGCTTGTCTGTAAGAAACTGTTGAAGCTGTGTGACGTTGCGGGATGTAAAGCGGGGTGTGTATAGAAGATTGTCGATGTGTTGTTTCCATTGTTGGTGTAGAAAAGGTAGGCTGTGTTGATGGAGGGCAGTGGGTAGACCATGGTGTCGTAGCCAGTAAGTGAGTTGTTGGTCAAAGTGTTGGAAATATTGTCTTTGTGGGAAAGAAAGTGCTGTTCATGTTGGCTTGAAGGAATAGCTCAAGATGGCTGGGGAGCTGTAGGTCTTCAAGTGTGAGCACGTAGTGACCATCGTAGAGCGGCGGTGTGTGGTTGGGACGAAGCAAGGTGTGCATGTGGTGGCAGCTGCATGGCATGTCAGCTGCTGTGGGATGTGTGGAGAAGAGTTCTTCCCAACGTTTGTGGTTGTAGAGTCGGGAACGCAAAGTCTTGTGTGCTGCTTCGCGTAGTTTGGTAGTAGGGGGGTGGAAGGGAATGACGTGATGCATGTGGTGTTGGATCAGTGTGCGAAGCCATTTTTTCCCGTGGAAGACGAGAAGGTACTGTGGGAGAGGAAAGGAATGGTAAAGGGTTTGTTGGCTTTGGGTGGAGTGAGATTGCGAAAGCTGAGCGCTGAGTGGAGAAGGTGAAGAACACGTGATCGATCTGGTTCCTCTAAGCTGGCGGCCATTCGACGGAAGGCGTAAATTTCGAGATCAGTGTATTTGCCACTGCGGATGGCTGTTGATGTTTGAAAAGATGAAAGTGTATGCTTGCTGAGCTCGCGTAAAACTGTCAGGGCGTGTAGGCGTTGACTTGTGTGAAGGTGGGGCTGTTTAATGGTGTGTTGTCGTCGTCGTAGCCGTTGGAAGAGACGTTTGTGAGTGGACATCCGTGTGAAAGTGGTGCGGTGTTTTGAGAATTGCCAACCTGAGGCTTTGAGTTTGAGGTGTCGTTGGATATAGGGCCAATTGAGTGTAGGTTGCCATTCTTGGATCCGCAGGTGTTCGTAGGTCCATGCTTGATCATAGGTGTCGTGGTGGGAAAGGTAAATAGTGCTGTAGTGGTGGAGGTTGTTCTTGGAGTGCCAGTAGCGTAGAGAAAGTTCAGCTGAAATTGGGTGGTTATTGTGTAATTGTTTGAGTTTTGCGTGACGATTGTATTCTCGCTTGGGGATAGTGATGCTGGTAGAGCCGATGTATGTATGTCCATGTTGGTGGTACTGGTGTCTTGTGTGATGTTGGTTGAAAAAGAGCTTGGCATAGACCGCATTGGGATGTGTGAACATTTGGTAGTGATAAGTGTGTGGTGTAACTTGTAGTTGGTTGAAACGGGAGCGCCATTGTATAGAGTGATGTGTTTGCGAAGGAAAGGCAAAGAGGCATGTAAGGTGAATAAGACTGACAGAAAAAATAGCGTGTGACTTGTCAATGTAGGGGGTGGAATGGACAAAGTGTGATAGCGCTGTGTGTAATGTTGTTAAAGATTGTAGGGTGTGATGTGTTGGTTGATGCAGCGCTTGTTGTACGAGTCAGGCTGCCAATGCCGAACCCGCGGCCACCAGTTGCTGTAGTGAACGTGGGGGAAGCTTGAGGACCCGAGCAAGCGGGATGCCGTAGCGGGTAGCTGCTTCTTGGAGTTGTTCTTTTGTGATATGGTCATCTCGAAGAATCTGCTGGATGTTGGTGACTTGTGTCTGAGTGGCTGGTGGTAATGTCTTGAGCCATTTTTGAAAAATGCTTGGGAAATGCTTGGGTTGTTGTGGGGAGCGTGTGCTGTGGGAGTGAGGGCTGTTATGTTTGGCAATGCGAGGTGGTGATGTGCGGTCTGAATGACGTCTCGGAGCCGCAACTTGTCGCTTTTTTCTTGTGTGTCGTGAGTGTGATCTGGAGCGTTGAGGTGGTTTATGGGTGTGTTTGGCACTGTGTGAGTGTGATGTTGCTGTGGAAGTGTGCTGCTGCCGTACTGGGAGTGGCTGTTCCGATAGTTTGTGATGTTGTGGTAGATGTGGTCGTTCATGTAATCGTATCGGGGGTCGATTGGTGGTAAGTGAGGGTAGGGCAGTCTTGGGTTGTCTGGGGGATGGAGGTGTGTTTGATCGTTCGAAAGTGGAAGTAGAAGTCGTGTGGGCTTTGTCCAAAGTGGTGGCCAATCGTAAAACTTGGTGTTGAAGAGTGGTTGGTATGTGTTGTAATCTGAGACATTGGTGGTAAAAAGTCTGTTGGTGCTCCACGGTTGCTTTGAGCGAGGGCAACAATGTTTGGAGCTGTTGGATTCTTCCTGGTAGACGTGGGTCTGGGGTGCTGGTGTCGGATTCTGCTAAGTGTAGCTGTCGAATAGTATCATGTAGTCGATTGAGTTGAAGGACCATCAGCCGGTTGATCTGGATGTTTGTATCTCGCAGTTGTGAAATGATCTGGGCATCCAAGGCAATGAGGGCTGTCCCAACAGGATCTGAATCCATCGCGATGTCGTCGTCGAGAAAACTGTACAAGAATGAAAGGCTGAGCTAAGTTGAACTAGCCGAGCTGCAAATGCATCAAAATGGAGACGTAAAAACGGTCAAAATCACCCAAAACTTGGAAACGAAAAGTTCATCCGGTTCAACAATAGGGAGACCATTCGATAGTGATTCGCATGGATGCAATGAAACGATGAATTAGACGGAATAAACTGGTCTGTACACAGTACTGGCGATGCTTCAGTGGTCGAGAGTTTGTCGTGTGTGGCAAGTGTTCAAGCAAAATGTGCACTGCTGGCGACCGAGCTTGTTTTTGCTGCACGTGTGGAAGAAAGCTGTAATGGTGTGTTGTGGGTTGGAGTCTATTGCTCGCAACTGCTGGAACAACCAAAAAGCAATAAGCCAATATGTAAATATGTACGGATTGACAATAAAATACAGTACAAAGGCATCAATAGTTCGGGATGTTCTTCAGCACCAAGAAGTCGTGGAAAGCTCTGTTTGGACGATCATAGACTGCTGTTGTGTATTCTATGTCTCTTTGTCGGTCAGATCCGGAGGTTCTGTAGTCATCGTACTGGCATCTTTTGTGGCTGGAGGAGTTGCCTCTGCTTGTTGAGATGCTTTGTGCGGTGATGATGCTTCTGCTTCTGGACTGTCTGGCTGTTGAGGTGTATAAAGAATCCGCAAGACTTGCCATCGACCTTTGCAATCAAAAGGTGTTTTGTTGAGTGCTTTTGCTATGTATTTCCAACTAGGGCGAGATCGTTTGTTGAGTTTAAAGGCCGCAAGTTTTTCATCTTCACTGGGTTCCCATCCTCCATTGTCAGGATAGTGTGGTGAATCCGTGAGGATGTGTGCTGGTTTTGATGGTGGTACTGGTGATGCAGGTAGTGGCGGAATCGGTGGAACTGGTGATGTTTGTGGAGGTGAATTGGGCGAGCTGGTGAGAGAAATCGTCGTGATTGGTGGTGTACGCTGTTTCTGGAGGTCTGTATTGTTCTTGTGTTGGTGAGTCGCTTTGGACTTGTGGTGGTGTGGTGAAAACTGATGTGGTGAAGTGGGCGTATGTGAAGGAGAAGGTTCTGGTTTGCACTCCATGAATGGTTTGCCTTTAGCGGGAGGCGGACTGCGGCTGCGTGAGAAAGACGGCTGCGGTTGCAGTGGTGGAGGAGTGCGTCTGGCTGGTCTTTGGGGAGAAGGTGGAGTGGTAGTGAGTGGGTGATGTGCTTGTTGTGGTAGTTGCGGTGTAAATGGTGGAAGGTTTTGAAAAGTAGTAGCAATGGAGGTGGCTGCTTGAAGGTGTGCTAAAAGAAGCCGATGGGCAAATGCTGTGTCCAAAGGGGAAGTCATCGTCGTGGTACTCGTCGGGAAGCAAATATAGCTCGGCTGGTCGTCAGGGATCGAGCTCAATATTCAAGATAATACAAAATGGCTGCGGGGCAGGTTGCAAAACACAGGAAATCTTGCGACTCTCTTCGAAATGCTTGTGACTCTCTTCGAAAAGCTTGATATCAACCAGGAATGCTGACATGCTGCAAGTCTGGAAAGTTGGAAAAGTGACCGTAAAAAATATCATGTTGTCGGCATCAATCTGTACAAGAATAACATATCGGAAGAAAAGGGAGTTGACAACGATGTGTGAGAAAATCAGAATCATTATCAATATCAGGCAGGCTGGCTGAGATTGTTTGAGGCTCGGTCGTCATCCAAGATACGAGGTGAAAAATGAACCTCGTAAGCTGAATAGATTGAATTAAATGAAACTGAGCGGTGGCTTTGCATCGCTTTTCCAAGCTATCCCTTCTATTCTGGAATGTTTGGGATGGGCCACCCAACATTTTCCTGGGGTGTATTTTACAATCCCTTCTCCTCTGAGCAGCAAGTCGTTCGCTGCGGATTCGCCACCATGAGTGACTTTCTGGCCGTGTCCATAGGCTTTGATCGTCAGAATGAGGCCGCTGCGGTTCTTGGCCATGTTGGAAGCATTGAAGAGGACGCGTGCAGCTTCAGCAGCATCATGGGGCTCGTAGTTCGACAATTCGAACGCCTGACAAAAATATCCCACATTGTGATCATCATGCAGAATGGATCGCACGATTTCTCCTGCTTCAAGTATTGAAATAATGTTGCCCTCCTCGCTAACGTGTGCCGCAAAAATGTGTTTAATAGGTGGTATGTTCAGCGCCTCTCTCCGTGTAGGAGGAAGAATCGGGGCGTCGCCCCTGCTCGCTAATGTGGGGATTGTGAGTAGTAGGAAGGAATAATGTTCTTCTTTGTTGGTGTCATTGTTCCATTTTTTGTGGGTGAGAAGTTGTAGGTCGGTAAAGTGGGTGCTGTTGAGATGAGCTGCACTGAGTACCTTGGCTACGTAGGAGAGCATGGGTTCGTTTTTGACATCAAGTGCTTGTGCGTAGCGGTTGAGCCATTGGAAAACATCCAATTGTGCTGGATCAGTGGGTGGTTGGAATGTTGGAGGAGGCAAGTTGTGAGGTCGACGTTGGACTGGAATTGCAGGTGTTGATGTTGGTGGTGGTGGTGGTGGAAGTGTCTGTTTTTTGGGATGTTTGGGAGTGAAATGTGGGTTGGGCTTGAGTGTAATGCTGGAAGTACGGTGAGGTGGCTCTGGAGTGTGTTTTGCAGTAGTAGCCGTAGTGATGTTTTGGATGGAAGTGTGAGCTTTGTCTTGGGTGATTGCTGGTGATTGTGATGCTTGTCTATCTGCAGGTTTGAATTGTGCTTGCCACGGATTGTGTGGCGGAGCTTCGTCGTCTTGGTAGTGGAGAGCGTGTGGTACGTAGTGATCGAGTGCGGCTCCTGGATCTGGATGTAGCTTGTGATGGTGCAATGGAAGGTACGGCTGGAAAGGCTGAGTAGCGGTGGTGTTCAGGTGTGCGTGGTGGTGAGCGATCTGGGTCGCGCCAAATGCCTCTTGTAGTGCTGAGTGTGGGTGCAATGGATGGTGTTGGCTTGGTAGTGCGTGGAATGTGGTGTGGTGGCGGAGGCTGTGCGGGTGTGTTGATGGATGCTGAAGCAGGTTGAGTAGTCGCTGGTGAGGGTGTTGAAGTGTAAGGTGGTGGTGGCGGAGTTGGTGTGGTCAACTGCTGTGAAGTGATTGTTGTTGGATCAGGTGGTGGTGCTTGTAGTACATCATGTGCTTGTAGTGGTGGTGGTTGAAATGATGTTGTGGCAGGGGTTTGATTTGTCGTGTGTGGTGATGGATGTAGTTGATGTGGTAGATGTGGCAGATGTGGTTGGGGAGGTAGAGGTGGTGGTTGAGGTTGAGATGGAGACTGAAGTGGCAATGTAAGATGTGTGTGGGCTTGGGGTTGTGGTGATTGAGTTGTGAGATGCGGATGTTGTTGCGCAAGTTGGGTAGTGTCGAAGGGAGCCGTAGGTTGCACTGGAAAATGTGCCTGAAGTTGATGTGGTTGGATGTATTGAGCATGAGGTGGAGGTGCAGTGGGCAATGGGTAGTGATGTGAGGTTGGGTGTTGTGGTGGAGTCGGTGGCAGTGTTGGAAAAGGTTGTGGTGAAGCCTGTGGTGGATATTGAATCCAATGGGGTTGTATAGGTTGTGGTTGTGGATGGATGTGTGGCGGCAAAGAATAGGGCCAGGGATACGTCATGGCTGCTCGGCAAGTCAAAGACAGTGAAAATATGTATGTATGTATGAAAATAAATAGAGGTCCGTGAGGTCGAAAAAGTTGTGGAGTGTATTGAATGACCGCAATTGAATTCTGGAAAATGGAATTAAAACTTGGAAGGTTAAAAAGATTTGAAAGGAATGAAGGGATTTCCGGGTGAAACTCTTTCAGTTAACTCTGCAGTGGGATTCAGAAAGGATTTCAGTGAACTCTGCAGTAATCTTCACGTGTGCTGGGTGAGACGATCCAAGCTGATTTCGAGCAGGTCAAATTCAGTCTGAGGGACTTCAGAGAAAATTCAGGAAACTTACTCCCTCGGTGAGGAGTGATCAGGTTCTCGCGGTAACGGCGCCCCGTAGGGATCACACAGCTCACCACAGTGGGAAGAAGCTGCGAAGACACACTTGAGAAGGTTGCTCCGTGGAGCGTGATTTCAGGTAGCTTCGCGGTGTGCATTAGCCCTTTAAATCTAGATACTGCAGGAAACAACGTATGAGACGGCGTTGCACTGACTTAGAAATCTCAAACAATTGGAAAATTGCAGGTACGTGAGAGTGATCAGCTCTCATATCCCGTGCGTCAGGTAGCTTCGTTGGACATGGTCCCTGAACACACGCCATGTCCCCCTGCTTCTGTACAGAAAAGCTTGTAGGGTAGATTAGAAAAGAAAAACTAGAGTAGTGTCCTTGGAAACAGGAGTGGACACACACACACACACACATAAAGAGTAAACGTGAAAGTGAGGACGAGCCCACACCACTGTGCCTGCCCGACATGGCCACAAGACACTGTTCCAGTAGGGCCTGGCTATGCACGCAACAGGCAGTTTCAGCTTCCAAGTCAAAGGATTTTGTTCCTAAGGTCTGAAGGATGCAATGACCACCGCGTGGGGAAATATGCAGATTCTATGATGTAACGACCACTTCCACATTGCAGGCTATGAACACTAGTTCTTCAAAGCACCCGCGAGTGTGACCCAGTTGCGTGGCAGTCGCAGGCTCCAGTGGTGCCACAGCAACACCTCGGTCCACGCGCTCCTGACTCCGTGCAGGTCCAACACTCATCACAGGTCCAGCAACGCGTTCGCTCAGGCGGCCGGCAGTGGTCACCATGACGAAAGCGGCCGCCTCCGGGTTTCAGCAGGGCTTCAAACCGTGCTTTCTTGGCAGTTGAGCTTTGCCCATGTTTTGAGACCATCTGTGTGTTTGTGCACAGCTGCCAACTGGCAAGTGGCCCAAATTGACCGGTTTTGCCAATGCCTCTGGCCACAAAGGTGCGGAGGCCTGCAGAGTGCTCGACTAAAACCTGTTGAAATCGCCTGTAGGGCCTTGTCTAGTATATGGTCGCCGTTCTGTCCAATTTATTACATGAAGTCCCTAGAAAGCAGCTCTTGTGACTGAAACTTCAGCAAGCACAAAACAAATCATAGACGAAGAAGCTCCGCCGAATCCGCGAGCGCGACAGTGCGAAACCCTAGTGCAGCGCATCTCAGGCGGAATGACTGGGCCGAAAGAGTTGGTTGAAGGACATGTCGAGTTGAGTATCTTTACCCCTTATGTAGTGGAGACTCATATTTGACCTTGCACCGCAGAGGCTTGGATGCTTGAAAACCTGAACAAGTGAAGGTCCATGATTCTCAGGGCACTGAACCCCACAGCCACACCTTCAGTATCGTGAAAGTCACTGAAAACACCACAGCACACAAGCCCAGAAGAACCTCAGGATTGCTCGCCGCTCACGACAGAAAAAAGTGAGTTCATGAAAAACAAAAATCAACTTCTAGATTATATATATATATTATAGTCAGTATAACTAACCCAACTCGCTCGCACAAATTGTGGCTGACATAATTTGATTTTAAAAACTCGATATATACATATATAATCTCTGCAACTGCTGCCTCATCACTGCCATGGTCCATGGATGTGGTGTTTTTTCCAAGCGTATGTAAACACTGGACAACAGCAACCCCCCAAAAAAACCAAGGATCAAGCGCGGCTTCTCCGTGCCATGTGACCCCTCCCGCACCCGAGGCTCCCACAGCCGTCGTCTGCGAGGCCCAACACCTCGTCTACCACGGCGGAAGCGACGACGGAAGCGGCACCGGGGGACGAGCCCGACGCGTCCAACGGGTTCCCGGCACGTCGGCGCTGCTTGGAGCACTCCTGCTGAAAACACACAGCCATGACAGGTCTCATGCTGAGAAGAAGGCTCTCGTTTGAAGATGTCTGAAGTTACATTCATGTTTGACACGGGGTAGTCAAATCACTATATCAAATATAAGTTGCAGCAAAAAGTATGTTTGGTAACTTGGTGCAACCTCATGTTGCATTTTTGGCGTTGAAGGGAGAGGTGCAGGATTCTGTTTTGTGGTGCTTCAATCATAACCATTTTTGCAGGCAGTCTTGTCATGTTTCGCTTTGCTTGCCTGTGGGAATGTTTTCGCGATCAATTTTCATGCTGTCATCTTTTTGTCCGTTGAAAAGTTGAGCGGGCATTACACTCTTCGCGCCCACCCCTTTCCAAAACAAGGCGCCGGCGTTGTTAACGACCCTGGAGTTGTTAAGCAGCTTCCATCATGCATGGAACCGAAGACTCTCTGGGAAAACGCAAGGTTTTGTGTGTCATTCGTGCTTTCATGACGTTCTTCTCGCATGGTCTTTACAGTACGAGGCCCCTCAAAAAGGGGGCACATTGGAAATACGACGTGCAACTGGCTGAATTTAGCCCCCCCTCGTCTTTTAAGAAAACAACAACGTAACCCTCGCAGTTTTTCGTTTCGAAACCATGTTTTCATGACACGCGGTCCATTGCATGTTTTGACTTCCGCGAAGCAAACGCAGTCAGAGCCTGAAGCACTGTTTGCCCATTTTTTCCAAAGGCTCTTGCCACTGTTTCTTCGCCATGGGGACTTCATCAAGAGCGGGTTTAGTCCAGTGGAGCATTTGGCATGGATACTGTTGGGGACGTATGACTTCAGGTGACCCCAGAGCCGCGTGTCTAGCTGCTAGAGAAATCAAAGAATCCACATAATCAGTGTCCACTTCAAACCACAGATTCAACAGAGGATCCGGACAAGGTACCCTAACCAACCGCAACAAAACCACCAGACACAACGACAACAGCGACGCGGTTTCATGTAACAAACAAAAAGAACCAGGTCGACCACCAAAACACAACCGAAGCCGACGTAGGGAACCCGTCAAAGGCAACGGTGCAAGCCCGATCCAACAAAACCACCATGGTCCATATTCCGGGCAACAACCATACCACGACGTAACCGCTCAACTGTCGTGAAACAACAAGAACACAACGTAGTTAGCCCACCCCACCCCCCACTGTCAAAAAGTCCTTGGAGACAGCAAAAATGCAGGGGTCACTAATGACACTGGTAGCCAAAACAACCCCTACTTTCCAGAAGGAAAAGAACACCAGCTGGAAGGTCCAATACATATTGAAAAATGAGTGGAGCTGTCAAAAATCCTGCGCCGGCTATGCTGCCCTCAACGACATCGCATGTACTTTGCACACATCACACCGGTGCCAGCCACATGCCCAAGGTGTTTTGCGCACCCGGAACTGATCGTGAGCGGCTCCATGATTTAAAGTCTGGAAAATTGATGCTTCATGATGCTCATATGGGTCTGGGCCATGGGTCAAATGTTGACTCCACCCCAAGGGCACCAAATCAGGCATCAGCTTCTGAGTGTTTCGCAGTGTCTCGTGACTTGTGATCCTGACCAGCGTCATGCAAAGCATCTAAGGCTGTGACGATCTCACGGCATCATGCGAAATCGCGTTCGCAGTCGCACTGAAAGCCGGGTGCCCTGTCCATGCAAATGAATATCTCAGATCGAAGTTACCTTAAGATATCAGAATTTCATTGGATTCTTGGGACAGGGAACTTGATGAAGTGTGCGAGGTCGTATCCAGTGATAATCAACTATACTGGCTTTCTGTGGCTTTCTGGTCTTCCTTCTGGTGAACTCTGCAAGCACTGTCACTCGATATGGGTCGTGGCAGCTTCCGGCCTTGCATGCGTCGCACGGCCGAAGCGCCTGATCTGGGCAGCCAGGCATCTGCACGAATTGGAGCACTGATCATCTGGAAGAATTGGAGCTCAGGCACCGGCCCCACGAATTTGTAGAGATGTCATGAAAGTCGCTAGCCTTTAAAAATGACGCGACCTTGGATCTCCGCAATACACTTTTGGGAAACCAATTGACCAACATTGATTGTGAAGCATTACAGACCCGCACCGCGGTCTCAATTTCACGGAGGGAAGCACCAGCCTCAAGGCACAAGGTATTCAGTATTCATGCCATGTTCGCCACAAGATTTCAGGCAATTGCAGAAGTGCAAGAGGCCAGGTGTGTGAGAATCGCCGCCTGCCAGACACACCGCAAAGCATAGAGGCTTGGCCAGCGCTGGGTCTCCTCTGGCCTAAACAGTGCAGCAATAGGCGAAGAAATTTGTGGTATGCCAGCTTCGTATGCTGATAGTATCTCCGCTCTCTCCAAGGCGATGGTTTATTCTTTTGAAGTTGTCGGTCACCTGTTTGCGTCCGCGGCAAATTATGGGTAACTAGACCACCTCAGCTATGCTCAGCTGTTGCACTCTTGGCCTCTGACTTCACGGTGGCTTCCCGCAAGGCCTTCAGGAGGCCATCTAGCTGTTGGTACTGCTCCTGAGGCAAACATTCCTTTCCTTTGAACATCATACGTGAGCGTGTATTAGAACAAGGCCAGGCAGACCCTTCAACCGCCACTGGAGTTTACCAGTCGTTTCTGAGGCCCTAGTCCAATACACACACAAATCTTCGCTTAAGTTTGAAGGAGTTATCGCCTCCATCGCAGCAGCGGCAGCCTGCAGGAGTGCCATGTCCTGTGCGTGCTGTAGCTGTGTGATGCACGATTTCATCCTGCATACCCCTCTTGCATGTCGATTTTCACATCGCGAGCGGGCCATTGCCTGAATGGGCGGCGCCCTCAACAGTTCTTGACTGGCCTGAAGGCCATCAAATTGACCCACTGGCAGCTTGTATCAACATCTGCTAGGCTACGATCAAGATCAATCAAGATCAGTGAAATGCGCATACACATGCATGGTCCTGCATGGTGCTTGTTTCGTTTGTCTCTCAATGTACTGTTGGCATCCAGAAATCACGCCAGCATCGCCAGAGTTGCACTGAGCGTTGGTGTCTTCCTTAGGCGTCATGTCGTGCCAGGCCACGAATGGCCAAGCTGAACCTCCTGAAGCTCAGCGCGGTGCAGCTTGTCTAAAGTTTGGGTGTTGACCCATTCGTCCACCTGCTCCGCCTCGGAGTCGCAGGTGCAGCACCACACGGTGCAGCACCACACGGCCTGTTTGAGGGTCCGCACGGCCACCGCAAGGCGCGGAGACCCACTGCAGCCACCTTTCAGGCGCACTTGAAGGTTCCAACATCGCAACCTTCCTCAAAGTGAAAAGTCTCAGAATACAAGTCCCCCTCCTCCCCGCACAAGTGGAGGAAATAGATCATTGACAGTGACATGCGACTGATGCTCACACACCCGGCTTCTGCACACATATCCACTTCACTAAATGCAGTGTGGAAAGCTCACTAGGCGCACTAGCCACTCAGTTGACCATGAAGGTCAGCCACACGAACCACATGCCAAAGTTATCGATACCAGGAAGTGAAATTGAAAGCCAACAGCCAAACGAACCGGCATCAAGGCGTATCAACAGCCGCAGCCACAAAATGGTTATACAGCTATACAGTACTTGCCATGAACGCTGCCACCGATAGCAGTTTATCTTGGGGAGAGGAAGTTAGGCATGCTGATTCTCAATATGAACTAGATTCGCACCGTCTCCGTCATCGTGCAACCACCAAAAGAGAGCACCTGCGTCACGGCGACGCATCAGGTCAACGCAAAGTGCATCGACATGTCCATGAAATAGGGACACATCCCCACAACATCGCGCAACCCACTTGGCAAGAAACCGATTGATTCTGGTTGGCCCTGGAAAAATCTGAATCACTTGTGGCTTGTGTAAGTTCAGCACGCTCCAAAGCTACATCTTGCTCCATCTCTAGAGCTCGCCGCATCCAAAGCATCTCCCCCTCGGCGCCGTTAGGCTCGCCGTTTGGGTCTCATCGGCGACGACTCAGCTGGGGCCATGGCCACTAAGACCCTTCGAATCTCCAGCTCCAGCTTGGAGCTTAGCCTTGGGCGTCTTGGGTGTTAGACTATAATGAGCTTATTTCGTTGGGTGGCGAAAGGGTGTTCCAGTATCCAACTAGCGGACACCAGAAAACCGAGCTTGTTTTGGCCGACTCCGAGGGACCGACAAACCAAATGACACAAGCTACTAGTCGCGTCCTTGTTCCTAGTAGCGATGGCCTCCACCTAGTGGCGTCCTTGCTACTGCTTTCCAACCAAAGGCACAGGTGACATCATTGATCACTACATGAACTCTCGCCAAGTAGCGGCCATGCACGTGTTGGGGCGGTGACCCTGAGGACGGTGAGGAGTGAGAAAGACTGTGACAAGGTCACTGCGGTTGAGTGCAACAATCTCAACGCAGGAAAGCCAAAGCAAATCAAGCATGTCAAACAATAATCTAATGGAAAAAGACTCTCTTGCACAACTGCCCCCTTGGTCCTGCTGCCTGCTAGTACAGCTTGCATCTGGTTTATGTTAGTTGGCCCTCGACCTTCTTAGCGGCACGCGTCTTGTGAACTCAGCTGCAGGCTGCCGGTCAAAACCTTGAGAAGCTCCAGCCTCAGCGCTGTCAAGAGATGCACGCGACGTAGACAAAAAAAAATAAAAAACTAATAATAGGTCTTCATTTATATAGGTATTAGTTTGTTCTCAAGAGTCCACATCAAATGCATGAGACTCATGACTCTTGCTTTCAGGGACTCCGATACTTTGGCCCCCCCCTTGAGCAGTAGTCAACCAGTGAGCAAGAAAATACGTAACTACAACCCCCTCAAGTGCATCAACATCCCTTCCCGAAACTTTCACTATTGTATACTACACACAAACACACAGGCACACACAGACATAATTATACAAAATACTGTATACCGTCTACGGGACCTATTCACTCAACCACCGACTAGCCCAAACGACGCACCGAGCAGCGCCATCTCGGGGCCATCTCGGCTCCCCACGAGGCGCCGGAGGTCCGCGAGCTTGGCCGACAAGCCGCGGAGAGCCGAAGCCTCAGCTTGGAAGGCGGAATGAAGTGGGAGGATTTGAGCTTCAGTGGTGGAGATGGAAGAGGCAGAAGTCTGCAATGGAAGGCATGCGATAAAAGAAGGGGTCAGCAGATTGACGGACATAAAGTCTGTGGACTAGTCGGTGTCACGTGTATTCACATGTGACTCTGATTGATTCAGGCTTCTTGGGGGTCGGGATACGAAAGAGACACAGATTGAAGACTTCGATTTTGACAAGAACAAGCCATTTATACAGTAAGTATAGTAATTATATAGTAGGCCCCTGATGTTACGGAACCAGCACATTTGGGGGGGAAGGTATCAAAGCAGAAGGGATACAAGGGGAAAACAAAGGCCTTGCAAGATCACCCATAAGCCTACCGGTTCCTCAGAAACAGAAAAAGGACACCCAAAACCATTGCTGCTGTTCCAAAAACCGTATGTTTGTTTTAAAAACAGGCAAGCCAATGCAATCTCGAGGAAAAAGTGGAGAAGGGATATGCCTCCACCTAGTGGCTTCTTGTTACTAGTAGTGATGGCCAACCTCATAGCGATCGCCTCCACCTAGTAGCTTCTTGTTGCTAGCTGCTAGTGGTAGTGGCCTCCAACCTAATAGCGATGGCCTCCAGCTAGTATAGTAGCTTCTTGTTACTAGTAGTTATGTTCAAAAGCAAACTTGGAAGGTCCAAGGCCGCGACCCACCGTGTTCGCAGCTCGGTGTCTAGCTGTCCTCTGCTGCAGGAAGTGCACCGCTGGATGTCTTGAGACCAGGAAACTGAAGCTGGCATTCGCTCGGCATCCAGAAATGCTAAATGAACTTGTCAAATCGAGGATTTGCAGAAATCACATGCAAAGCCGGGAAAAGGTTGGTGCCCCCCAGCATCCCACCTAACGGGATTTGCCGTGCTGCAGCTGCTGCACCTTGTCATTGGCAAACCACTGTGCCGAGTCTACTGATGGTTGATCTTTGTCATTTGTGGAACAGCTTTCAAGGCTGCATCTCACTACCGGTGCTCTAAATGGGTGACATCCACACGTAACGAAACAATTCTCCAAGGAGGCCACTTGCCAATAGTGCTACACCAGCAGCAGCTTCGCTTGCTCGGGGAAGAACCTGACACTGACACGATATGGCCGGAGAGGCTGCCTTCGTGAGAAAAACGAGAATGAGGAGCTCCTTGTTGCAGCAAAATGCCGCAACAAGTTCGTTGCCTCCTCAACCAAACCATCCACAGCAGCTCTGCGTGTAGCAAGCTGCTGTCTTGAGCCTTGCAGACTGGAACAGGTTCCAAAACGCGAATAACTCGCAGAACACTCTGTTTTTAAGGTCATCACACTGCGAGCAGGATAGCAGGACCTAGGAGTCACGGGCTGATGGCATGTATGGATCCAGCAAACATAAGAAGAAAACATGAACCTAAACGCCTGGCAACGCTAAGAGTATAGCTGCCACAAAATAGGCAATAGCAGCAAACAGGAAGCCTGCCCAGACCTGGCCGCGGATTTCAGTCTTGGAAACCTACGAACATTTGGGTCAATTGTATTTGGGTTGCCTTTTCAGTGGTGGCCGTTTCTGGGGGGACAGACTAGGGCGAACAAGTGCGGCCACACCTCTGGGCCTTGAGAACGCACAGTGGTAGCAAAACAGGCCTGGCGCAGGTGGAAAAGAAATCAATCACAATGGTTGGAGGGCCAGAAATGAAGATTCCCAGAATCCAATAAATGTCAAACATATACTATACTGTGTTGTGTTGAGGCACATGGGAATCAAATACACACACACAGTACAAGTAACAAGCGTGTCTGACAATGGTTTGCACTTTTGAAATAGAACCTGAGGCTTTGACCACAGCAGCACACGAGAGGCACATGCCAAGGGCAAAGCTGGACAGCTGAGGGCCTCAGTATTATTCAACATCCCTGACCATTACAAACATGTATGTATCCATGTATGTGTGAATATCTGTATGTCTCTATGTATGTACATACGTGGATGGATGCATGTACATAAATATAGCCATCAATATAAATATATATAGTTGTGAATTTATCTATACAATATGTGTGTGTGATGTGTGTGTGTGTGTCTGTATGTGGGTGTGGGTGAGTGTCAACATATGGGACATGAAGGATAATGCTTCATACCATAGTATTTCATATGGAATGCAGACGCACCCGCACACACGCACACTTTCAAGACTGAGTATGTACAGTCTAAAGGCCACTGGCTGTGAAGAAACCTTGGTAAGTGGGAAAAAATGTTAGTGCTGCAGCGAGTTTCAACCACCTTGAAGTTCAAAACCACAAGGTTCCAATTTCACAGAGCTGTAAAGCTCCACAGCTCCAAGCGTCAGCTACTCCGCGTACTAAAGTTGTACTACAAAGTCACAAGGTGCGGAAGGTACGTGACTCCAGTCTGACCTTGCCTGAAACAGCCTGTGCAGAACCGAAGTGGGAGAGCTAAAACTGTTGAACATCATCCCCATGAACATGCAGCAGGCAACTCCGAGATCACCAGATCAAATGGACGTCTTTGTTGGTAGCGGGTCCAAATGATCTGCTGCTACTTTCTGGAGAGAAACTTGAACGACCATGTACGACTCCTCAACTGAAAGGGTTCTCGCAATGCCAAGGAGCTACGTTCGTAGCTTCTTGCTCCGTTCGTAGCGATGCCAATTGTTACTTTGAGCTTCTAGCTACTAAGCCAAGTCCGGCTCTTTCTTTCGAAACATGCACCGTCTCAACGAAGGATCCCTCGGTCCGCCCTGCCAAGCCACCCAGTCGCAGAGCCCCAAGGGCACTCCAGCTCACAAGCGCTGCCAAGACGATCCGAAGCACCAGCATCTGAGCACACTTCAGATGAGCATATAGATAATATATATATATATATATTGAATAATCTTTATATCAGATTGTAGATGTATTGTAGGTTCGCAATGCTTTCTAATTAGAGGAATTTGAGTGACATACATTTCGCTGATAGCTTCTGTGCATAGAACTACTTGGTACAACATTGTGCAACAAAGGAAAAAGCAGCGGACACCACTATACTTATATAGCCCCAGCATGTTCACAGAGAAAAGCCATCTCCGAAACGCATGGTGACACCTCTTTTCTGATCGGCAACATCTCCTAACGCTCTCCCAACGCTGCTCTTGTGGCATCGGGGAAAATGAAAATGCCAAGCGCAAGAAGCACTGCTGCCGCTTGGCCGCCCACGACCCGAGCAGGTGAAACTCTTCAAAGGAATGCCAACAAAGATTGTTGACGCTTTTCCTCCAACTCCTTCTCCCACTGAATATGGCAAGCCTTCATTTCCACGCCCGCCCAACCAGACCTCATGTCACACTGCGGCATGGTCAACCCCCTAGGAAGATGAGACATCAAGCCGATGTGCCGTCAAAAGTCTGGAAGAATCTCAGGGGTTGCGAGAAAAAATATGGAGAGTCACCCATTCCCTGGCTGGTCCCTGGGCACAAAATGTCGTTGGTGATTTCTTTTATGGTAGGTATTTTGGTGCTCGCACTCCCCACATTTGCCCTCCCATGAGCTGCTCTACTCCCAGGAGCTGCTCTTGGAAGTCGAGCACCACCTCTGTCTCCAAAGACGTCCAGGCCCTTGAGGCACCCTCACTCAGCCTTGGGACCAGTTGAGACCTCACTTGTGGATCTGTATTGATCTGTGATAGTTGACTCAAATGAATTCTAACTTCTCATTGCTTTTGGCTTTGTCTGATGGGACGCTTGAAAGCAGCTAGTGGGAGTACTAGCACCATAGCCAAAGCGCGTGAGCCAATTGCAGTGTGCCTCGGTTTTGCTTCTGTTTCGCAGCCGTTTGCAAGCTCACACCTGTGTTCTGTCCAATCAATCTGATGCACCAAAGTGAGGAAAACGATGCTCTGATGAATCAGCAACTAAGGGGCCTCCGCCTCAGCGTCTTGCGAAGAAGTTTCGTCCCTCCAGTCAGGCAGTGCCTGCCAGCTAGCAGCCAGCCAGTATCTATATATATTATCTGGTAGAATGGTTCTGTCACCCACTTCAAGAATCCAACATGCTCACTTTGAGGAAAGAGTATGCGGGTGACAATTCAAACATAATATTCTCTCTGAAGCCTCTAAGTGGGCGTAGTCTTGTCGTACTTTTTGGGAGCGCCCTTGGGAATCGGGCACGGACCGATTGAACATTGCAACCGCAAGCCTCTGCGGCAGCATCTGCAAGCCTGCGATGTTCCTTCCAAGTTCATTGAGCTCTTCCAAAGACGGAAGAAGAAACCGGGGATTGTCGTCCAGCGTTTGAGAGGGAACCTAATTGATCAAATCGGGGCGGAAATCTGGTCTTCCTTGGTCTCCA
Source organism: Durusdinium trenchii (assembly GCA_963970005.1). NCBI lineage: Eukaryota > Dinophyceae > Suessiales > Symbiodiniaceae > Durusdinium > Durusdinium trenchii. The sequence continues at coordinate 524,329 of CAXAMN010021363.1, forward strand.
AGTACATTGATCAAATCTGAATCAAATCATCTCAACTCAACTCGTAGTACATCTCTTGCACCTTCTGTATTTCATAGCATGTTTCTTAGGATGGCTCATGGGCTCACTGACGCCTCATCTCGAACTAAAGCTTCCGGAGCATCTCGCAGCAGGTGGAAGGCATCCAGAACGGTTAGAACCGGTGACAAAAGGAAGTCCTTGGCGACCATGCGGCGCTCCCAAGACAATGCCTAGAAACAACATCGGCAGAAATCAGACTCCAACCAGGGTTAAGGAGTTGAACAAGCTCAGGCGCAAGTCATGCAGTTCTCTAGGCCAAACCTGCATCCTTGATCTAATGTTGCATTGCTCGAAATTAGCAAGGTGCACACCAGGAAGGGACTGTGCAGTGGCCAAGGGGCCGCAGCCGAAGCCAGCCGCCCCAGCCAGCCAGGTACTTCTTGTAGTCTTAAGGCTCTGGAAAACTCCGAGCAAAAGTCCAGGCAATTCCCTCAGATTTGGGTTCGAGCGATGGCCTGGAGTTCTGGAGCGTGTGGATTCATGTCGGAAGATCGATGAAAAAGAAGCCATGACTTCAGGACATGACTGGTTGAATCCCCGAATAGGCTCGTGTCTCCGTGTCTGAATGCTCCCCGTGTGGAGTCTAGTAAGTGCTTGGGGAACTCGCTGTAGCTCCTGGGTTCCCTGTTTAAAGGGGAATATGGATAACCCTCGTCTCCGTAGCTCCTTCCTAACAACCCGCTTGAGTCATATCGGAGTCATATCCGCACATTCGGGTTCATGTGGCTACTGGATTGGAACAACCCAAAATGTGTCAACAGGCATGGCTGCTTTCCCTCGTTGCCAGGCAACGCTTCAACGGGTGATACTCATGGCTCAACCATCGGGCGGCCAACTTCACCAAGATTTGCCACACTTCCTGTGCGCTCTGAACACGTCGAGAGACATTGGAAGATTCAATCATCTGTCACTCTTTCCTCAAAATCTGTCAACATGATCGGCTGCGCTTTCCCCCAGGTCGCTGCTTCTCTTCTCATTGCACAAAGGGCAACGTGCCTTTTGTTTGGGCTACACGGCTACATCCCAGTTATATGTAAATCCCTTGTTTCCTTGATCCGACAGCCATCTCCCCACTATTCGCCACTTCACACGCGCACACACACACACACTTATTGACATGCGCGCTGACTCGAATGCCGTTCGCCACAGGGCAACCTAGGTAACCAAGGGCCTAAGAGGTCAGGTAAGTTGAAACCAAAGAACCTACGAAACCTGAGAACCCCTGAAACTTCCAAAGTCTCCAAAACAAGTTCAAACCCCAAGTTCACGAAAGACCGTGGTGAATCGCCGCTGCACTAGCTCTTTACTGATGGACACAACGTATCAAACAATTTGTGCTTTACGTAGGTTTCTTTCCAAGCAGGTACGTTGATCCGGCGTCCCGGATCAATATCACCAGCACATATCGAGTGTCTTCGTTGGTGCGAGACTGGATAGGCTACTTGCACCCCCGGCTGGTTAAAAACAATCTGAAAGGATCCCTGTGAGCCCAAGGGTTACACACACGCCTCCCCAAAGGGATACGAAAAACTAAGTGACGAACAAACACTCACTCACTCACCCACTTACTCAGTTTGTCCGTGTCCCCCGGCTTTGGGAACGTAGGTGTCCGAGGCGGACAGCAGGAGGCTTGTGCCAAAGTCATTTGCCAAGACTTAATGGATTATTGAATTCCAAGTAGGCCGCTTTCGCGCATGCCAGAACGTGTCCGCAGCGGACGTGAGTAGGCTTCATGCCACGAGGTGGTCGCAGCGACCAAAGCTTTTTCAAGGCTCAGTGAAACCTGTCGTAACCTTAGGTGCACACACAACATGTACAACGAGGCAGGTCTTCCTGGGTCGTTGTAACGAGGTTTGGCTTCATTGGTTCCCGGCCGGTTTCCTTTTTCGTCCTTTCCCCTTTTCAAACACTTTCTTTCCTCCTTTTGTTTCATGTCTTTCCTTGCTTCGTGTCCTTTCATCTCACGCCCCCCTGTTCAACGGGTCCACAGGGGCCAATAGTGGGGGTCACCCTGGGCTCTCACTGAGCAGCGACACACTTATTGACATGCGTGCTGACTCGAATGCCGCTCGCCACACGGCAACCTAGGTAACCAAGGGCCTAAGAGGTCAGGTAAGTTGAAACCAAAGAACCCACGAAACCTGAGAACCCCTGAAACTTCCAAAGTCTCCAAAACAAGTTCAAACCCCAAGTTCACGAAAGACCGCGGTGAATCGCCGCTGCACTAGCTCTTTACTGATGGACAACGTATCAAACAATTTGATACAATTTGTGCTTTACGTAGGTTTCTTTCCAAGCAGGTACGTTGATCCGGCGTCCCGGATCAATATCACCAGCACATATCGAGTGTCTTCGTTGGTGCGAGGCTGGATAGGCTGCTTACCCCCTGCTGAATAAAAACAATCCAAAAGGATCTCTGTGAGTCCAAGGGTTACGTAAGGCTCAAAAGCTCATGAACATTCCAATTTGTTACACTGCTGTTACTCGATAAAGTTGGGAAATTATGTATGATGCTCTTTCTGGATGTTCTTCGAGTGCGTATCCTTTCCGCACAACTGTCGTTCCTCTTTTTGGGGCGCCTGGGCGGAGATCGGGATCGGGCCCAAGGAGACGGATTCGCGGTAGGTGGCGCAAGGACAGCTACGCCTTGGATCACCCAGGCGTGGGCCGAGGCGTCTGGAGAGAAGAAACCAAACCCTCCTGCAGGGATGGGGCCCCACCATCTGGAGGGAGTGCCAAAGACCTTATTTTCGGCATGCCATGGCGTTCCAAAAAAGATTGTCGCGGCAACCAGTTCTGAGGTGGCTGATGTCTTCCAATAGCACATCCTGCATGTGATTGTCGTTGATTCTGTAGAAGCTCCACAGGGAACAAAAAGTATGTGTGAAGCTGCTTCTCTCATGGTCGGACTTTCAGAACTGCTTGTTTCAGGCATCAATGTCGGCAAATGGGGATTCTCCAGCAGCTATCTAAAACTTTTTGATGCAAAGCTTTCGGGTGAGACTCGTATGAGCGTCATCTGCCACGTTTCAAGGGCATATTGAGCGTGAAAGTCAAAAAGAGCTAAAAAGCCTGAACTGAGAATCCCTTCGCAGCTTTCGTCTGTGACCTACATCGGGGAAGTGATTGCACGAAAAGTGTGACAATTGAAACAAAGAGTTGTCGTATGTTGTCATTTCCTTCGTTTTGAGATTTTCTCTCAAACCCGAAGACGGTGCGAAGAACTGCCCACTTCAGGGAGCAGGACCGAAGACCCCCCACCAATGGAAGTCTAACCTGGCAAGGAACCACATGGGCCATGGGTGCTTCTTGCAAAGAGTTTGCCTGGCTGGCATTCAGTTGGAACCCTCTGGAAGCGTCCCCATGAAAGCTTCTTCCAAGACTCGGCCGCATGGGCGAGACCCCCGTGTACGGGAGCGCCCCCGGCGGCAGTGGACAACCACCGAAGGACCACCTCAGGTCGAAGAACGAACGTCAAAATGAAGAAGAAAGATGTAGCAATCACACCTGCAGCACAGGGATCGTGGAGGACATGCGAGGACCCTGCTTCAATTCCACCACTTATTATATAGGGATTTTAAACTGATCTGAATGAATCGCATTCATGTTGTTCAGATTGGAAGGAACAGAATGAATTGTATACCAAGACTTACCTCACCTGGATGCAACCGACTCTGCCAAGCAGCTCAACACCGTACACCTCCAAGCCGGCATGGAATAATCCAAGTCCAAGAGGATGCAAAGTATTGTTGGCCACCTCGGGAAGTCTCTTTATTTGGGGGGTGGAGGCCGAGGCAGTTTAGGATTTCTTGGCACCAAGTGTTGAAAACCTGTTCTGCAAACTAGGGCCAGTCTCGCCAAACATCTTGGCTCCAAAACCACTGCAAGGGGTCCACTTTTACATTGGCAGTGAATTCCAAAACCCAACTCATCAAACTCATCAGCCTCACACGTGATGGACCAGTGACCCGGGACGCACCGAAAAAAGTGCCCAAAAACGCAGCGTGCCTCGGTCCCATTGAGATCGTACACATGAAGCCATGCTTCAGGGCCTGAATCAGGCATGGAACGCCAAATGGGATGTAGTTGACCTGCTGGGGGTGTTTGAAATGGGTGGCAAAAAATCCATGTTCTGGACTGCTGGGGGTACCTGGAAGGTTGTCGAAGTGAATGAGCTCCCGGCCCTCAAACTCCAGCCGTGTGCCCCTGTCATCTCCAGCAATCCTGAGCCCATCTCAGCCGCTTTACTGCGAGATACTGCGAGCAAGGGGTAGGCATGTCACAGCAAGACTGCACTTCACTAGTAGTAGCAATAGGTGAAGTGCACTGCACACTTCATGTGAAACATATCCACAACCGCCCCCGAAGATCGCCGTGAGATTCAGCCAATTGAGGGTGTTTGGCAGCACGCCAAAGAAACATGTCTTGGTCTATCAGGATGAGTGGCAACCATCAAGCTTGTGTACTTCCTCCCTGACAGGCTTACGACGTGGCGATGCACGATAGGAAAGGCCGCATCAAACCCACCGGAGTGCAGAGAAATGGCACCCAGCAGCATCGCCGTTCACCCGTTTCGCCAACTGCGCGTGGAACAGCCTAAGGCCCTGGCGCCAAGAATCCATCTCTCTCCTGGCGAGGAGAAGAAATGAACACAGTGAACATGCAACAAGGAGCAAGGACGCTACTAGTAGTAAGGCCAGGAGCCCCTACTAGGGTCCTTGCTCCTAGTAGCGATGCCCTTTGCTCCTAGTAGCAAGAACAAGGAAGGTAGAAATGTGTGGTGAATTCGGGAAGCACTCAGGTCTTCAGGAACAACACCCACTCGACTTGCTTGGCGCCCTTCCTTCGGCTCCATGACGGTGGTGCGCAACCGTGGTGTGGAGGGCGTGGAGGCCTGAGTCTCGGAATTGATCTGAAATCTTTAGATATGAATATATATATATATTTATATTTATATTCATATTATATATACCTATAGGTATACTATTCCCTACATATATATATATATATAGGTAACAGTAGTATACTGTATATTGTTTATTTTTTTGACCAGGGCCCCCCTAAGACAGAAGTGGTCCACCTCTTAACCTCTAAGGAGCTATGATTAGACACCCCTTAGGGGGCCTAGGATGGCCTAGGTATATGTGTCGCGTTAAATTGGATTATTGTCACACAAAGACAAAAGCCAAGGGATCTTCAGTCTCGAAACTCCCCGGCCGCTCACGGGCTGCACTGGTAGCGATACCAATGTGTTTTCCACGCGGAGTGAAATGCTAGAATGCTGGACAATGCTGGCGGACTCCACTCCCACAACGACTCACAACGCGAGTATTACAAGCTGTTCAACCTGGAACCTGCAAGTGTTTGACCATGTGAAAGCCTGAGACTGATCTGAAGGTTTAAACATATCGCTGGCCAATGAAAACAACACGATCTTCAATGCCAAGCTTCACTGGGCGAAGACGTGCTCATAAACAAATCCAGGGGTGCGATCATTGCGCCGAACCATCAGAGATCCAGCAATTGCTACGCTGCTTCGTCGTATCTTGAAGATTTTTGTGATGCATGAAGAGTAGGCGGGTGGTCCGGTGGTTGCTACATTTCGGCTATCTCTCTCCCTCTAGCCGTCTCACCGGGGCTGTGTCATGCTACGTACTTCTTCAAGGGAGCACAAAACGGTGCTTGAGCCCGCCTTGCCAAGCTTGACTGCTTCACTCCGAAGCCTGCAAAACGCAAAGCTTCCATGGTTTGCGTGTCCTTCTTCCTCGCTGCCAACCTGAGTCCCAGACACCCAGCCAAGGGGCATTCCAGCCAAAGGGTCCGTGCAGGAGGCAGCGCCTCAGGTGCCATACCAGGAGTCCCATGTCACATGAGGCGCATGAATTACTTAGAGAAAGCGAAAGCCTGCAGTCTCCTTCGACTTGGGGAGTGGCGTTCACACATCTAAACTTGTTGGCCGGCACGCAACTCGTCTCAGCAATTGGGGATTGAACCGCCTGTACAGGTTCCATGTCGCAACTGCCTGTGAGAGCACACCGCAACTGTCGCACTGGGATGCGAAAAAGGAAACGCTTTGCGTTGCCAAAGTCTCTGCCCCTGGTTTGTCACCATAACCCAAGCACAGCTCCGCTCTACTCCTTTGGAAGAGCAGAGCTCCTCACACGAGACAACCAATCGCCATCGGCGATGCGTAGGGAGCAGGACCGCTCGAATTTGCCAGTGCGATGGTAAACGTATGCAGGGCTGGCCACCCCATTCTCATTTAACACGGTGGCAACTGTCCGGCTGTACAAGTCTGGATAACCTTCGATATTATCTGCTTCAGTGAGCTTGGAGGCGAGCAATGTGAGAGGGGCTGAGGAAGCAGGTTTCAGCAACATTCCTTTCACGGAACAGCTGGTATCCTCAAAGCAAACCGCTGGGTAACGCCCATCGATATAGAGCGAGGCACCTGGCAAATAGGCCACTTCTGCTTCCAAACCTTCACTAAAGGACTTGGTCCAAGAAGCACCCGAGTCATCGTCGGGGCGCAGCGTTCCATACACAAAGAAGCCCACGGGCAACTGCCCTTGCTCTGATGCGGCTCGACCTTTGCGCCGGGGTGGAGCGGTAGGGGGAGATGAAGTCAGCTGACTTGCACTTGCTGCACTTGCACTTGCCTTGGCGCAAATGTGGAATGAAAAGAACAAAGCACAATGATAGACATGTAATTGATTACCTCAAATATCACCTAGAATGATGAGTCTTCTAGGCAGTCTTCGGCCAATTGACGCAATCTCATGCGACTCACTTCATAATCGAAAGACTTTCTTTTTCGGCACGGTCGCTCGAGCTGACGACTTCATGCCGGGGCTGGGCGCGCGTGGAGCTGAGGCAGCTGAAGTCTTCATGCCAGGGCTGGGTGCTCTTGGCGCCATGCTCTTTCGTGTGCTCGCTGGTGTGGAGGTGCCTCGAGTCGCTGTCCGTGAGAGGACCGGGCTCGCCGAGGCGGAACTGCTCTCCACGTGGGCACCGCTCGCGGGTCCCGGAGCTTTCAGGGGGGCCAGCAGAGGCTCCTTGCAAAGGCGGGCCACCTCGCGGACAAGACCCGGAAGAACTTCACCACTTTTCCTCAGTCTCAACTTCACTTAAGAGTTCTTAACCACATGAAAGTTATTCAAGACACCACGGAATCCCAGGGAAACTAAAGACCACAAATCATCTCCCATTCTGCTGTCAAGGGTCCCTTGCAGGTGCAACATGCCTGCAGTGGCATCATCTTTCAGATCAACTTCAGGGTCGATTCGAATGATGAGCGCTCCCGAACTTTGTGCAGCCCGCACCATGGATCTCGGGCCACCTGTGGTCAATTGAGTCCCTATGATCAAGAGCACATCGCACTTATCCATCTGTTCCATCACAGTTTTCCACTTGAAGAAGGCCTCGTTGTAGCTTTCATCAAACCACAAAATCTTCGGCCGTTGCCGTTGTCCGCATTGGGGGCACATTGGGAGTCTCTCCTCTGCTTCGTCCTTGGCCGGCGTCGGTGTCATCATCACTGTGGCACGTGCACGCTCAAGGTTGGCAGGGTCATTCAAATCCATCTTGTATAGGCAAGCGCCTTCCAAACGCTCATCGCATCGCATTTCATCAATCCGACCATGAATCTCGCAGAGCTTGCTGATATCAAAGCCCGATTGCTGATGCAAACCATCCACATTCTGGGTCACCAGAGTCATGTCCACCAGTTTCTGCAGCTCTACCAGCGAGGTGTGGCCGGGATTCGGTTGCGCTTTGCGGCAAATACCCCACCTGTACTGGTACCAGCGCCACAGCTCCGCTGGCATTTCATTATATTTCTCCCAGGTGGCCAATTCCTGCGGTTGGTAGTGCTTGGAGCCAACGGTCCAAAAGCCATCGGCTCCACGGAAGGTGGGGATACCACTCTCTGCACTGATGCCGGCGCCTGTGAGCACCACCAGGTTTTGAGATCTCCGCAAGGCTTGTGCCACCCTTGCCACGGAAATGCGTGCAGCTGGACGGACATGAGAGGAGAGGCCCCCACCACCCATGATCTTTTCAACAGCCATGCGGTTCAAAGCCTCAAATTTGGCCTTGAACTCCTCCCACTTCTCATCTAGGCTGCTGCTGTATTTGCACTTGGCATCGGCTTCAGCAACAGCCTTCTCAAATTGCGCTGCAGATTCCTTCATGCCGGCAACAGCTGCCCGTGCTTCTTCTTGCACCTCCCTTGCCTTGGCAGATGACTTGGAGGCGTTCTGCAAGATCTCCATTGACTCCTTGACGCTGATACTCGCACCAGCCACTCCCAACACGCCTCGTGAACCAGGTCGGCTTCCACCTGAGCCCGGTCGGCTTCCTCCCCTTGTCGCTTCCGGCTTCTCCATCGTGACAACGAATGCCGGCGCCCCGACGTCCTTTTCCTGATGCTGGCTGCAAAATGCTCAAAATAAGCAAATGCCCACCCGACCCCAAAAGTTCTCCCCACGACCGCAAGACCCTTCCCGAACTCACCCAGCCCCTGTGATCCCCTGTGTGCAGCTCGAAACTGCCGCCCTCCTTTTTCTAGGATGCTTCCCCGAGAGCTTCAAGTCCCTACACGTCTTGCAGGACTACGTCGTCCTGTATGCTGTATGCGCGGGCAACAGCAATTTTGGGGATTGGTGTGTGTGTGTGTGTGCGTACGTGTGCCAATTCCCATGCCACGCATTGAGACACCAAGGGTTCTTGGTTCGCATACAGAACCACCAGCAGCATACAATATGCTGCGCAACCACAGGATCTCAGGGCCTTTGGGATCCCTCAAAATTTCGTAAAATTTCACACGTGCATGTCGCTATGCCATCCGCACACAGTTTCCATAATTTGTACATGTTGGAGGTTGCTTCGGCTGGGCCCACTACACCCCCTATCTTCTCAGATTACATATTCATATTCATATGTATATCTATCATTATCTGCTATATACTTCAGAATGATGGCTGCCGCGACATGTCATGGGAGGTGACGGGCCTTGGAAAAATCGATTTCCGTTGCTCACCGATTCAAACATTGAAAGCAGGTGTCAAGGCAGCAACATGATAGGTTCAACAGTTTGTGGGTAGACTTGCGACTGAGACATACTGAGACCCGTTGCTCAAAAGACTTTGGTTTCTTTGCCCGTTGCAAAATCTCAAGCAGGGCTCGAGAATTGCTGGCAGAACACTACTAGCGGGCTTCGTCGCAGCAGCAGTACACCGGGCCGTGCTGCCGAGGCCTTCGCAAGACCTAAGCAGTCAACTGACCGTCCAACGCCAACCAATGGCAAGACCTGAACAGGGCAAGGTCAGAAGTCTCAACCTACAAAAAATCCAACACTATTGTTGGTTCTTTGCTTCACTTCGTGACCAACTGCCCTTCAGAGGAAGACACAGGCCAAGCCATTCGCGACAGGCAGACTCCAAGTTCGCTGAGTCAGAACATGAATCACACTAGCATATGTTATTTCATGGTATTTGAATATACGCATGTCAAAACCATTGGCAGTACAGCAACAGCTTCTCGAAGTCTGGAACGTTTACGAATCAGGGCTGCTTCAAAATCAGGTACAGTACCGGGTGACCTCCGACTATTACGCCGGGCCATTGAAGCTGCTCAAGAACCCCATCCAGGCACTAGCTCATCATCCCGTTTGAGCTGGCAACAACTGCCAAGATGTCTATATGAGCCATCCCACGCACTTGACTTCAGAACCTAGAATATATAACTGGCATTACAATTGCAACAGCGGATCTAATTTGTTTTTGGTCTGGCTCACTTCCACTCCATCTTCAGTTGTGGTCCCGCTGTTCGCTTTCCAGTTGATCTACATGAGCTTGCGCATCCTTCACCTTGGACAACTATGGCCGCACATATGTAGGCCTTTTACATTTCCATGCGAAAACCATGGTTTGCTTGTCCCCTGGGCTGGCCTTGCGCTTCTGCAGCTGGATTTCACTGTCCTGGAAATGATGGGCGGTGCGCAAACGGTTGCATCAAGGCAGTGGAGCTGGCAACTTAATTTTGGCTTTGGCCACCGTCCCCTACAGGCGCTGAGAGGGATCACTCAAGCAATTGCAATACTGTATGCAGAGAGCCACCACCACCATTGTATGTTGCTTGGGCACATGGAAAATCAAGAAAAGGCTATTGAAGAAGTGAATAACGCAAAGATTAAACACAAATTTCAACAAAGTCGTTTGTCTGAATTTGCCTCCGACGGGTGAAAAAATAGAAAAGAACCTTGTCAGAAGTTCGCCTTTGAAAAAATGGACCCCATTGGGTAAGTATTAATAGCGACCGCCCGTCCTGACGGTTCTGATGTTGTCTTCTTTGCGCGGGCAACGCCGGAGTTCACAGAGGAAAACAAAATCCTAGGACGACCTAGTTTACGAAACAAACATAAATCAGAGATGCACCATGTCCATCAAAAGTTCCATCCCCTTGTTACATTGATGGGTATTTTGGGACATATTGGGACAAACCGATTGAGATACAATCGCTGATACACAAGGAGTTTTAACAGCCGAAGCATGGGATAGGTCAACAAAGTTTATGAAAGATGTGGAGCAACCCTAAGCATCCTTTGGTTTTGGTGGGATTTTTGTTTTATGATTTATGGGGACGCGATTCTCAGAATAGAAACCGTGAAGCAACCATGGGAAAATATCAAGCGCGCATCAAGGCAGGATGCGTTTTTTAAGATAAAAAATTTGCCTACAGTTTAATTTGTCTTTGTTACGTTAGCTCAAATTCGGAAATCCCCACATAAAGGGCCTGCCAAGGATACGTTACCGCGGGGAGGGTTGGAAATTGTAGTTTGAAGTCTGCCAGGCCCGATGACATTAGGTACCCCCCGCGCGCCGCAGCATGGGAGAAGGATTGGAGTCAAAATAGCAGGAACAACCCCAAAGCGGCAGATAGTACGAAACTTTGTTGTTGAGGTATGTTTGAAAGCCGTATGTGCAAACGGGTGACAATTTATATTGACAAAATGTGATCATGTGTGACCAGGTATTCATTCTATGATCATGAATGTTTACCCGAATGCACTCTATACCTTGTAAAGTCCGGGGCCCAACCGCTACTTGGAATTCCATAGCGGATAGATGCCCCATACGCTTGGTGGAGTGAACTGGGAAGGGGGATCCATGGTGTGAAACGTGCACAATTGACTTCGACTCAGGATCAACAAACGCGAGATTGCACGAACTTTTATATGAATAAGCAATGCTGAGATCTATGCTGTCTCCTTGCTGCAATTTTAGTTCTCTCTTTTTTGTTCATCTATGTCAGATTAAGCCGGGGCCTATTGTATAGCAGCTGGTGGCTGCAATGGCTTAGAGTTGCATGCACTCTACAAGCAACCCTGTTGAATCTGAATCTTTTTTTCTGGCAGAAACTCCTGCAACGCATAAAGCAAAACAGCCGTAACACATCAGTCAAATCTTGGCTGCCCGCCCTGCGACGCAAAATTGTAAGTAAGAGAGGAGGATCACATTGTTGCCAGGACGACGAAATCCAATTTTCACATTCCTACATGCCCAAGTGGCTTCCAATCTATACGAACCAAGGTTTATGCCCCGTGCTGCCCCCTGGTTCGAATTCCTCACTTTATCATGGTTTATCCCCACCACCAGGATGGGTATCTACGTGTTGGACCCTCATTTGGGAGTGGTGCCCGTGTGAGGGTCACCACGTGCAAGCCCCCAGGCGCGGGCTCCGTTTCTGCTCGCGGGCTCGGTGCGGGCTTGCGGGCTTGGCGCGGAATCGTGCACTCAGGCAGGCTTGCAGGTTTTTGGGATTAAGTGCACGCGTGCTCGATGTGGAGTGTCCAATACCGGACGAACTGTCCACACATATCCGCACCAACGTCAGTCTGATTCTTCAAATTGCCCTCACAAGCAAGCTTTTCACCGTATTCCACTCCACATTCATTGGAGAAGTCCTTTCTCGCCCCCCCTAGAATGAAGGCTTATGACCGACTACGTTGGTCTACCGGAAAGAAAAACTATTAAGCCCCAGATAGCGGGTGTATAGACTCAAAGGACACGGACAAGTCACTGCACAGCGCGCAGCATCAGTCCAGTCCACCAATATGTGCATCATCTTCCAGTTGAAGGCGCCAGTTTTGCCCAACACAAACGTTAAGCCGCAAGATCGGCAAAGACCAGCCAAAGCTGCCCAAACGACATGGTTGCCATTGCCGCACAACACGCTGTCATGCACAATATGACAGCATGTCCTCCCTGGCATGATATGATGTCATTTCTGGCATGACACGATGTCATCCCTGGCGTAACCTGATACCATCCCTGGCAAAACATGATGTCATTTTGAGCATGACCCGATGTCATCCTGGCATGACGCACAGCGAAATTCCGAAACGCCGATCCACCAGCACCTGCACCTGCACCAACATCAGCACCGGAGCAGCACCCCCAAAACGCCGACCCAGAGCCACACCATAGCCCGCAGCTATCTGGGGAACAAGGGGTGCAGGAATCGTGCTCTGGTGCGGGCCCAAGCGGGTTTGGCGCGGGCCTGCGCGCAGACCTTCACACTATGACCATGACCCTTCATTTTAGGAAGTTTGTGGCAAGTCTGCAACACGCCATGCCTGCTCTGTCCCCATGCTATTTCACAGGCGAAGCTGCCCTGTTGTCTTGCTGGTCTTGTGTGTGTTTGGGGGTGTCACCATGCCGGCTTTTCAGGCGCGGCTTAACAAGAAACAAGATGGAACCCACGAACCCGAATGCAAGCACGTTCCATATGCCCAAAATGACACTCTTGTAGGACACTCTTGTGGGACACTCTTCTGGGACACTCTTGTGGGACACTCTTGTGGGACACTCTTGTAGGAAACTCTTGTGGGTCACTCTTGTAGGACACTCTTGTGAGTCACACTTACGGGGCACTTTTGTAGGACACTCTTGTGGGACACTCTTAAAGGACACTCTTGCAGGTCACTCTCATGGGGCACTCTCTTGTGGGACACTCTTGTAGGACACTCCTGTGGGTCACTCTTACACGACACTCTTGTAGGACACTTCTTGTGGGACACTCTTGTGAGACACTCTTGTAGCACACTCTTGTGGCTCACTCTTGTAGGAAGCTCTTGTGGGGCACTGTTTTGGGACACTCTTGTAGGACACTCTTGCGGGACACTCTTGTAGGACACTCTTGTGGGACACTCTTGTAGGACACTCTTGTGAGTCACTCTTACGGGGCACTTTTGTAGGACACTCTTGTGGGACACTTTTAAAGGACACTCTTGCAGCTCACTCTTATGGGACACTCTTGTGGGTCACTCTTATGGGACACTCTTGTCGGACATTCTTGTGGGACACTTCTTGTGGAACACTCTTACAGGACACTCTTGTGGATCACTCTTATGGGACACTCTTGTTGGACATTCTTGTGGGACACTCTTGTGAGACACTCTTGTGGGACAGTCTTGTAGGACACTCTTGTAGGACACTCTTGTGGGACACTCTTGTGGGACACTCTTGTGTGACACTTTTGTAGGAAACTCTTGTGGCTTGTAGGACACTCTTGTGGGACACTCTTATAGGACACTCTTGTGGG
>CAXAMN010021363.1:539924-554924 GCA_963970005.1 Durusdinium trenchii
CCTCTCCCTGCCAGACATCGTGGGGCGCACCGTGCTCGTCGTAGAAGACACTCTTGTGGGACACTCTTGTGGGAAACTCTTGTAAAACACTCTTGTAGGACACTCTTGTGGGACACTCTTGTGGGACACTCTTGTAGGACACTCTTGTGGGATACTCCTGTAGGACACTCTTGCGGGACACTCTTGCGAAACACTCTTGTGGGACACTCTTGTAGGGCACTCTTGTGGGACAGTCTTGTAGGACACTCTTGTGATCTCTTGTGGGACACTCTTATAGGACACTCTTGTGGGACACTCTTGAGGGCCACTCTTGTGAGACACTCTTGTGGGACACTCTTGTGGGACACTTTGGTGGAACACTCATACGGGACACTCATACGGGACACTCTGGCGGGACACTCTGTCTGGGTCAGTGCCTGTATAGGACACACGCTTCGAGGCTGCAAGACGAGCGCTTCGTACGAGACTTCCTCCAAAGGTCACACGTCAAGTCTCCAAAACGAGCGTTTCGTACGAGACTTCCTCCAAGCGTCACATGTCAAGTCTCCAAAACCCAAAACGAGCGTTTCGTACGAGACTTCCTCAAAAACTCACATGTCAAAGTCTGCAAAACGAGCGTTTCGTACGAGACTTCCTCCAAAAAGTCAAGCGGAAACACCCATCGGAGCACACACATCACGCAGCCCTGCCAAGCAGTTTCGCGATTCCAGCCCCTCCAAACAACACCCGCTCGCACGCCAATCCCAATGGGACAACGACAGTCACCTCTACCACAACTCACAACCTCACGATTCCTTGCGCCTGCCACGCATCTTTCCGCGTCCACACGTCTAACGCGCACAAACTATTGCGGCTGCCACGCAATGTCACGTCCGTCACACCTCGCAACCTCACGATTCCCTGCGCCTGCCACGAAAAGCACACTTCCACGCCTCAAAGCCCGCACAAAGTACTGCGCCTGCCACGAAAAGTGACAATATCATCTCATGTGAGCTTCAACAAAATTTGCACCACACCACACGATTGGAATGATTTCGATCCGTTCTGAGCACACTCCCATCCACCAAAATCGCCATTTCAGATGAGACTTGTCACGAAAACAGAGCTTCGATGCCACACCCTGAAACGCAAATCCCAATGGCACGGCCACATCCCACACCCCAAAAACACGACTCTCCAAACGCTAGTCCCAATGGAACTGCGCAGTAAACTGCAGGTCTCACAAAACTCCACACTTCAACGTCTTACATTTCCACACGATTCCTCGCTATTTCACACGAATCTGACGCGTCACGTTTCACCCAAAACCCTCTCCAAAAGCTTCCCCCAATGGCAGCGCCTTAGCGCTCTACTGCGAACGGTTGCGGACGGTTGCGGACGGTTGCGGACGGTTGCGGACGGTTGCGAACGGTTGCGAACGGTTGCGGACGGTTGCGAACTTAGAAACAACGGGTCGCAAACAACGCTCTACCCCCAAACCCCCAGAGTTAAACGAGAACCCTTCGCTACGCATTCGGGAAAAAGGCGAAACACGCGATGTGTTATGTGATGTTGCGCAGCCAGTCAAATTCTCCTCACCCGGCCTCACCCGCTTTGATCGCTGAATGTGCCCGGACGCCGGAAAAAAATGTTGGTTTCCTGAACATACCTCATTCCCAATTGCAGGTCCGCACTGGTTACCAGGCCGCCGTTGTAGTGGGCCGGCTTTTGCTGCAGGTCCGCGTTGCTGGATACCGACCAGCTGCGGCTCCACCGCTCACTGCTCCTCTATCAAGGGTCCGCGCTGGTTACCGGGCCGCCCTCCGCAGCTGGCTGCTCCTCTGCAGGTCCGCACTGGTTGTCGGGTCGCCGCAGTGTCTCCACAGCCGGGTGCTCTGTAAAGGGTCGGTTGTTGCTACGGTCCCGGGTCCGGCAGCCTTGGGGTCGCCACGATTCCTCCACAGCTTTCGGCTGCTCTGTTGAAGGCCGGCTGTTGCTGCGGTCCGCGCTGGTTACCTGGGGCCGGGTCGCCACTGTTCCTCCACAGCTGCCTGTTGCTCTGTAGAGGGTCGGCTGCAGGTCCGCACTGGTTACCGGGTCGCCGCGGCTCCTTCACAGCTCACTGCTGCGCTGTAGACTCGCCGCGATTCCTCCACAGCTGCCTGCTCCTCTGTAGAGGGTCAGTTGCTGCGCGGCTCCTCCACCTGGTGTCGTATGGTTGCGTCGAGGCTGTGGCACACAGTGCGGTGGCAAAAATGCGTTTTGCCATGCGGTGTGGCTCGGCCTCGGTGCGGCGTGCCGCTGGTGAGCAAAAGGATTTTGGTGTTCATTACATAACGCGGCTTGGAGTGGCATGGCCGGTTTGGGGTGTCGGCGGAAAGTGCGTTTGTGTGGCTCCGTAGGAAACACAGTGTGCTGAGCGCCATTTGAAGAGCGTCCAAGGGATGCTCTCCATTCAGTCCCTTCCTGCATTGCAAAAGAGCCATTCGCATTGCATGGCCGGTGTTGATGATCGAGTCCGATCACTACTTAGCTGGAGCACTTTGCAGTTGGGATCTTCCTCGTTGCTTTCGATGTATTATTCGTGATGTTCCACTTCCAAATCGACGCTGGTCACAGCCAAAATCAGCAGCTAGCTAAGCTAGCTAGGATCTATTTTGTCATGGACGGTGTTCAGCTGCGGAGATTGCAATGTGTGACTACAAGTTGCGATGGTCATGTCAACTTTAGCATACTGTAGCCAGTTTACCCTCGCTGCACGGTAATCCCAAGCACGGTCGCGTCACCGTCTGCGGTCTGCTGCGGTTTGGTGCGGGCGCGTCAAATACCACTGCGGTTGTGGTGCCTCTCGCGGGGGATCTCATGCCTCCACGCGGGGGAGATGTAGAGGTCCGAGTCTGGAAAGGCCTGTTTGCGCACATGAAACCACTACTGCCGTACGCCGCCGAGAAAGGTGCAAGACCAAGTCTTCAAGTCAGTGCAAAACAAAAGGAACCTTTTGCTGCCGGCAAGGTGAAAGGAAGCATGAGAATTTAAGATGTGATAAAGCGCCATTGGTTACATGGGGTCACAATTCATCGCGTTGTCGCCATGAACAGCACAATCAGGAACATTGGTCAAAGCTCTTTAGGGAAGAAAGGGGAAGTGAGGTATCCAGTAGAGCAGCCAAACGGATGGACGCGCGGGACAAACGTTGCGCCGTCCCATGCCAGCGGAACCGAGGGGAACCAAGCGGTTCCGCACTGCCCTTTTTCCATGCAGGGTTGATTGGGCTAGACTGGAAGGCATGAGGTTTCCGTCGGGGAAGCTCCACCGCGGCGAAGAAGGGAGAACGAGATCGACGGCGCATGGCAGACGTCGATGCGATGTATCAAGAGGGGTCCTCCCGCAAGCCAAACAGCTAGGTAGACCCACACTGTCTCTACCAGGCTGCAATATCTGGTTTTGGAGGGGTGAGTAAGAACTCAAACGCATGGAAGCACCACACCAGTGACTGTCGGTGGCTCCTCTTTCAGCTCCTGCTGTGCCACCTTTGCTTGAACTTCTGCATCCAAAGCAGCTTGCCGCAGGTGAACATCCCTTGGCGCTCCGAGAAGTGCGAAAGCTATGCCAAACCGCCACAAAACCAAAAATGAGGAACTACCTGTGCCTCAAATAGACTGACTGAGGCGTTTTGCTGCTCAATGTAGAGAGGACAATATGCACCTACAAAACTATGTAACCCGTCGACCACACATGGATGTGGAAGACACTTGCACTATATCATAGATGTTGGGGTGTATTGTCGAACCATGGGGTGTGTGTATAGATGTTTGCCTTCACCTCTCTATCTGTCCCTCTCTGCTTTTAATTTTTCAGAGTGCTACCGAACGAAAAACTGAACGGAAAATACTCTAATACGACTTCGACCAAACACTCCGGTCGCGCTTCACCGAACAAAACCGCTCCGGCCCCATCAAGCGAAATCCACACGGACGGCGAAAACACTCGGCGACCAACCCGTGGAAGCAGCGCGTTCACGGCGTCGTCGGCAGCGGAATTCCGATCGAACCCGTGGGCGTGGGAATGACGCATCTCACACCGTTTGAATGCGTTTGGTTGAGACGGAAAGCTTCTGGTGAAAGAACATGTGTGCATCAACTCACCCTTCAAATCCCACCAGCTGCGTCAACTCCTTTTCCTGCCGCATCCACTCGCTCCTCAGAAAGATCTTCCTCCCCACTCAGACATCTCCTCGGCTGGTTGCACCGGTGAGTCCCGTAGAAGAACGGGCAAAGCTGGCTTTCTGACGGGGAAAGTGTTTGTTGGTTGGACAATTGCGTAGTACCTCAATGCTGCCAGAGCCATTGAGGCAACTAAACTTGACACACAGGATGTGCAGGAACTTGGACTAATAAACTCTTCCTCTCAACATGTGCTGAACACCTGATGAACAAGTCCGCTAGAAATGAACACAAGCAACTGGAATGCAGCCATGGCCACTCGTTGCTATATTCACTACCCCAAATTGGGATCGGATAGCGCAACAGCAGGCAACGGGCACTGTAAGGAAGAAACAAAATAGAACGTGGAGAAACGACACGACAAAAGCAAATCCAGTAGTCATAATGATGGAAACAGCTAGGACCACTAGGAAAGCAGTGGCATAACAAGTGAAGTCCAATGGTTTATCATTTTAACCTTGACATTGCCCGTGTGTTGCAGCCTTGTGCAGTGGAACTTAGGATCCCTATGATTTATTGGCGCGGCGGCGCGGGCATGATTACCTCGGGTCGAGTCATATTCACAAACAAGGCAAATTGCCTGCTCGTACACTAACAACAATTTGTCCACACTTCTGCACAAGCTTCTTCAATAGCCACCTTCTTGCTGGTTGTAGCCCTGGTTGTAGCCCTGGTTGTAGCCTTGATTATAGCCCTGATTGTTGTCGTAGCCCTGGCCCTGGTTGTAGCTATACTGCTGCTCCTCCTGCTCTGGAGGTGGCATCATTGGCACAACCTCTTCCTTTGGCTCATGCACAACGACGTTGTCGGGCAATTGCATCTTTGGTCCCATCTTGCCTGCACCAGAAAAACAACACATTGCTTTCATCATTCATGTAATTCATGTATACCCTTCACACCGCGCACCTACATAGCTCCATATGTTACATGAGAATCGATTGCGTACCACACGACTTGAAATGCCCGGTTAAGCCTTCAGGATCGTGCGACATCATGATCTTCACCTCAGGAGTTGAAGGCAGAACATTCAGCATTTGCTTTCAGGAGTCAAGCAGCCTATACGATAACTAAATTGCTTGAAGCAAACTCTGCAAGAACCTGTTCATGTCTACTGCAGCCCAGCAACCTTAATGCCGATGGTACCCTGACGCATCTGCACGTGCCGAACTGCCTCTGAGATGTAGTGTCTCTTGGGCTCTCCCGTGGAGATCAGGTAGCCTTGTCTAAACTTCATGGCCTGGCAGGTGTCCAACTACTCCAGTTCCTGGCCTCCTTGCCTTTGCATGTTGTTACAGAAGTGGTTCCCATATGTTCCCATCATCTGTTTTGTTCCTCTCATCTCGAAAGCTACTCTAAATCAAACTATCTCAAAACACGAATGATGAATGTCATAGCTCCGGATACAGCCTTGGCTCGCTGGGCGCGCAACTTGCCGCTGATGATGACCTCTACTCCCTTGGCGCCGTTCTCCATGATGAATCTGGGCAACAGTCCAACTTTTCCCTGCTGTTTGTGGAACAGGGGATTGCATGAATCACGAACACGGTGCGTTGGCTTCACGCCACAAGTTGAATTTGTCCCAAGGATTCCAAAGGTCTATACCAAACAAGTCTGCAAAATGCACCGTTAATTCATTGCATGACATCCAACCTCTGCTGAAGTGAAGAGGTTGACTTCGCAACAGCAAACGATAGCCAAACACAGCTCTGGATGCATTTTCACGCCTCAGCACTCCGTAGCAGGCACGGCGCACTGCAAGGCCACCAATCAGCTTGAAGCGCAAAGACTCACACTGAGCCTCGGCCAGGACTAGCCACTTAATCACTGCATGAAACATGAGGGGAACTCACAGAGTGGCAGTGACGACCCTTTCTTTTCCTCAAATGAAAGGAGTCTGCGAATCAAGCTGCACCTGTCACGCTCTAAGAGACATGAACAGTAAGTTAATGAGTGTTATAAAATAACACTGGGTATTAGTCGTGGTAGTAAACACACGGACCAGCTTGGAAAGTCATCTTTGATGAACTTAACATACCACCCGGCACAGGAGTGTGTATGAAATCC
The DNA here is from genome assembly GCA_963970005.1 of Durusdinium trenchii. Classification (NCBI taxonomy): domain Eukaryota; class Dinophyceae; order Suessiales; family Symbiodiniaceae; genus Durusdinium; species Durusdinium trenchii. The sequence continues at coordinate 546,191 of CAXAMN010021363.1, forward strand.
CGACTAGACCCCCACACCCTATAGAGCCCGCAGAGGGTGTCAAGGGTGGGTGGGTGGGGAAAACAAAGCTTGCCCTGATCTTGAGCCAAAATGGCATCAAGATCAGGAGTTACCCCTACATGTTTCAAATCCCAAAATGTCCCTACCCAACCATCCATTCATTTTGGGGAGATAAGAAACATGAGGGGAACTCCCAGAGTGGCAGTGACGACTCTTTCTTTTCCCCAAATGAAAGGAGTCTGCAAATCAAGCTGCACCTGTCACGCTCTAAGAGACATGAACAGTAAGTTAATGAGTGTTATAAAATAACACTGGGTATTAGTCGTGGTAGTAAACACACGGACCAGCTTGGAATGTCATCTTTGATGAACTTAACATACCACCCACTGTCTCTAAAATCACCCACTGTCCATGGTCTCTAAAAAGCGGGAAAGGTGTGCAGGGTGACACACGGACCGGAGTCCGGGTAGTTAACCTCTGACACATCACAAGGTTGTGACCTGGTCCAAGCGTCACAAACCCCCTCTCGGGAAAGGCCATCCGAGGGGTTACTCTCTGAGTCCACCCACTCGATCCAGACACGAATCCTAAATCGTTGAAAGAGAAAATGTGCTAGCTGGACCAAAGTGTGGACATCGATTTGGGAGCTGGATAAGGGAAGCCACAGCTGCTTCATTATCGATGAACCATAAGACATCCTGGTGGCGCAAGGATGCCCCATGAAACCAAGGCACCAACAAGCCACACAGGGTCTCGCCCGGATAAATCTGTTGTGTGTGGTCTTCCCAAGTCTGAATCACCTCCTGGGGGACAACGCAGGTCAAGCCCTGTGGTCGGTTCGACTGTTGGAAAATAACCCAGCCAACACGTAAACTGCCACGCTCAAATGAAGCGTCAGAGTAGACAATGACGGGTTAGCAAGGTAGGACATCCACATCACGGGGGCCTGGGCATGCCACAAGGGCTGCTAAGAGCCGCAATGCGACAGCATCCTCAGGGGACAGAACATGTGAGGTAGCGGGCCTGCGATCCTACCTGCTTGACCAGCGCACATGCTAAACATCCAGTTCAGGTCGCCCCGGAGCTTGCCAGCTTCGTCGGGGGAGATACTATTGAAGTCTCCAACATGCACGGAAGACCTTAAGTAATGACGGTTACGGCCTGGAGCAAAGGATTTGGCCGCTTGTGGAGGGGCTCCCATAAGTTGAAAAACCAGTTGGAGTCCGCGCTGCGAGACATCCGCATGGTGCACAAAATCAACTGCGAGTTCATCGTCAAAATAGGCGGCGCACAAGGATAGCGCGCAGCGTCGTGCAATCGCAATACCCAACTGGGGGAAACGGTTGAAACTGACAACTGCACTTTCTAATCCATAGGCTAAACCGTACATGGTAGTGAACCGCCAGCCTTCGTCAAGTACAAAAACTGCCACATTGGAAAACCGCAAGTGGTCATCTTGGACTGGAAGGCCTCGATATGCGTCAGGCAAGTCGTCAGTGCCCAAACGCAAATCAAGCCACTCAGGAGGTTCACACAGGTGGGTTTCCAAGGTAGTATTGACCATACGGGCAACTGAGGCCACAAAATCCACATTAACAGTTGAAATAGTCTCCTGCATAGACGTGTGAATATTGTGGCCACTCTTGCGGGCATTATCAATGACACGCTGCTTGCCGTCAGGTTGAACAATGAGAAAACGTTCCACGGCTCTCCAACCACCAACACCAAAGAGATCGTTCATAGCCTGCATAGTTTGCAACGGGCTGCAGAAACCTTTTACAATCTCTTCTTGAGTGACGGACAAAATTTCTTTGGCATGGAGGGGGGGTCGACTACGGATCAACCGCTGCACGTCTGCTGCTGAAGGCCCCAACCATTCAGCCAGAGGTAACTTGTCAGCCTGTTGGATACCCCTAAACACCCCCGATGCTCAAGCCGAGCCTCTGTAAGGTGCCCAGGGCCCTGCATGATTTGGTCTTTCAGTTGCTGGAGCCGTACGGGGTCACCCAACTCCTCCCAAGTCACACCAAGCTCCTCGAGGTTCAGGAACTCGCTCAGGAGGATGTCGAAGAGGGCCTGGGTCTTGGTGGCCCGCTTGGCCTCTCCCTTAGTGCGCGGGTCAGAGGCCAGTCAACAGCATAGGCCCTGGAACCCTGTTGCCAGGAGGTCCAGCCCCTGTAGGTGCCACCACCATGGATGTAGTCTCCACGACCGGCAAGCGGTTCCCTGCTACGGCCCGGGCCACGCGACGAATGTGGTCATGGGCCCTGCGAGCTGCGAGCGTCCACAAGGCGCTAACCTGAAAAGCTTCTTCGGCATCATCCAGGGGCCCCTGAAGACGTTCCAGCTCAGCCACCAATTCATCCCCATGCGACCAAATACCAAACACATCCTGGCATGTTTGTACACCGTTGTGGCAAAACAATTGCACCAGTGCTTCCGAATGATCTGCAACCAGGTCCAACAGCTCCTCCTCCATAGCTTGATCCGGTTGGCGCACTGTCAAAACCGGGGTACGGCCACGCCCAGGAGAGTGGGACGGGGACCGAGGCCGTGTCAGACGGAGTGGAGGGGGCTCTGGGGGGGTCATTGGTTGCTTGCGGTTGGTCAGTCGTGGCGGAGCCACTGGGATGCTTGGATGGCCTGGGACAAGTGCTCCCGGATGAGGTCTCGGGCCTGCTAAATTGTGACGCCGAGGACTTGGAAGACCGCGGCAACGGAGGTCGAGCCGGTGGCAGCTTCGAAATGGGATGGATTGGTCCAGTCCCTCCAGCCGGCGATCTCGATCGCGTCCTCGGAGTCCCGGCTGCCTTGCTCGATGTACGCGGCATGACCGTTCGCCCAGGTCACATGGCGACACCTACACTGGTCACAAACCAGATGTAGGTGATCGCATTCAGCGCACACCGCCCCCAACCTCTCCGGAAAACAAAACTTGCCCTGATCTTGAGCCAAAATGGCATCAAGATCAGGAGTTACCCCTACATGTTTCAAATCCCAAAATGTCCCTACCCAACCATCCATTCATTTTGGGGAGATAAGAATGACGATCTCTTTATCACCATACTAACAGCATCAACACTGCACGTACTATCACCATCTCTCTCTCTCTCTCTCTGTCTCCCTCTCTCTCTCTCTCTCTCTCTCTGTCTCTCCCCCTCTCTCTGGTGTTCAACACGAACCTATGGTCTCTGCGTCTTGACAAGTTGCCATGGCACAGCTGGCACGGTTCTCGACTCGTTCTGCGAAAAGCTCCACGCTGTTCCTTCGAGCTGAGAGATTCGCATGGATTGGTGAAAAAAAAAAGTTTTTCAGGTTCATGTTCTCGAAAGCAGAAAGTGTCCCACAGTTTACCTCACCACACTTGGGGATAGATATGTTGCTTGAGGCACAGCTATTGACCTTCTTCCTGTGGTCAGTCAGGCTGTCTAGGGTACTTTACAACTATATAATCTTAATTAAACAATATTAAACAATCTTAAACATGAACAACTCATGACAAGCCTGTCTGTCTTTTTCCCCAATGCACACGGATAAGAAAGCCGCAGCCCAAGCGGCTCGGGAAAGCCGAAGCGCTTCTGCACCAGGGCAGTGAGCTCACGAATCCGACGCCCCTTTTCACCAAGGACCTCTCGAGTCCTGCAGAGACCGCATTGCCTTTTTCTCGCGAAAACCGCTTCATGGCGAAATGGACGAAAACACGTCAAGAGTCGAGTGGCGTCGGCTTCTGGAGGGTCACGTTCACTGGGTGAGTCACCCCAAAGGAATGAACAGAATCGTCTGCCAGCAAAGTCAACCTGTGCCTTTGGGTGGGTTTCGACTCAAGATGCGAAGCTCAACAGCACCAAATTCTAGTCGAAAGGAAAAGTGATGGGCCCTTGGGTCAGGAAGATGTCGGCTAACCCACAAAACAAGGACCTCTTGGAAATATTCAACAAGAACAAGCCTGGCGCAAGCAGCCAGACCGTTTCATTCCATGCCATATATGATGTACAGTATGGTCTATACCTCTGCAGCGCCTCCATTTATTGGATATTGGTTTTGCTGCAGGCAGTGTCGCCTCACCTCTGGCAGAGTTCTTCCATCCCGCTCCTGGTGGCGCGGATGATGATCTCCGTGCGGATGGGGGTCACACGCACTTCCACACCGGCATAGCCGTCTTCTCCCAAGGTGCGTGCCAAGAACTCGTTCAGCTCGGCGTTGAACACGCCTCAGAAGGGCAACACGAAGGCGTTGAGGGTGGTTGTCAATTGAAAACTTGAAAGTGGCAAAGGATCCAGTGCTTTGGAAGTGTATGAATTCTCAGCTACTTAGGACTTAACTTTAATCCACACGTTCAGTTAAGGCACCATCGGCCACAAATTTTCTTTTCTTGGAGACTTGTGTCTGGCTCATGGCTGTGAGGAGCGTCAACAAGGCGGACTTGAGCCGGAACACCCTTTGGAGGAAGAAAAGCAAGCGCAAACATAAATAGAAGCCATGATGCAGCTACAAAAACTGGCAATACATCCACCTCGGATGTTGTCATTTTGGGTGACCAGTCATACCCTGCCAAAAGCAACAGGTGCTACTGGAGGCTGGAGGGCACTTCTGTTACCACCCCTTTACCAAGGATATGTAAGGATTCAGGATGGGCCAAGCCATCGCAACAAATACATGTTGCATCATGTTGCCAACTCCAATATCTAGCTGCACTGATGCACTCATGACAAACCATCATCACGTTGGGAAATGGGCAATGAAAACGTTTGCAAACGTTGGGGACGCCACGTTTGGGGCCGGGATGGCTCCTTTTTGCCAAATCCGCACATGTCACCGCACCGAGCTTGAGCGTTTGAGGCGTGGTTCCTTTCCTCCGATCCTCCGATCGCATGTCGTGAACCGGGCGAAGAGTCGCATAAGACATGAAAAAGTGACTCCTGACATGAAGCACTGAAAATATATCCACTGCATGTCAAGTTTCAATAGCCGCCTTCCTGCTGGTTGTAGCCCTGGTTATAGCCCTGGTTGTAGCCTTGATTATAGCCCTGATTGTTGTCGTAGCCCTGGCCCTGGTTGTAGCTATACTGCTGCTCCTCCTGCTCTGGAGGTGGCATCATTGGCACAACCTCTTCCTTTGGCTCATGCACAACGACGTTGTCGGGCAATTGCATCTTTGGTCCCATCTTGCCTGCGCCAGAAAAGCAACACATTGCTACGATCATGCATGTATACCCTTCACACTGCGTACCTACATAGCTCCATATCTTACATGAGAGTCGATTGCGTGCCACATGATTTGACATGCCCGGTTAAGCCTTCAGGATCGTGCGACATCATGATCTTCACCTCAGGAGTTGAAGGCAGAACATTCAGCATTTGCTTTCAGGAGTCAAGCAGCCTATACGATAACTAAATTGCTTGAAGCAAACTCTGCAAGAACCTGTTCATGTCTACTGCGGCCCAGCAACCTTAATGCCGATGGTACCCTGACGCATCTGCACGTGCCGAACTGCCTCTGAGATGTAGTGTCTCTTGGGCTCTCCCGTGGAGATCAGGTAGCCTTGTCTAAACTTCATGGCCTGGCAGGTGTCCAACTACTCCTGTTCCTGGCCTCCTTGCCTTTGCATGTTGTTACAGAAGTGGTTCCCATCATCTGTTTTTGCTCCCGTCATCTCGAAAGCTACTCTAAATCAAACTATATCAAAAAAAGAATGATGAATATCATAGCTCCGGACTCAGCCTTGGCTCGCTGGGCGCGCAACTTGCCGCTGATGATGACCTCTACTCCCTTGGCGCCGTTCTCCATGATGAATCTGGACAACAGCGCCAGTAGAGTCAAATGTGGGGCAGCGCTCTTATGATTGATTGAATGTAAATGTAAATGCGGCTGTGTTTCAAAATGAGTAACTAGATCGAAAAAATGACTTGCAAACATGTTCCCTTCTGCCAGGCATTTTCCAGCGTCTTGCTTTACACAAAACCAGCTGGGCTTGCTCACGTCCCCACCTGAGCACACCATAGCAGGCCCGACGGACTGCGAGGCCACCAATGAGCTTGAAGCGCAAGGACTCGCACTGAGCCTCGGACTTTGGAGCTCGCTGAGTCGATGACGGCTCCGTTGAGACACTGACAATGACATACGGCAGAACATGAGTGGGTTGAGCCCATCCAATTCCCAACTATTCCGCTCAACGGGGACCAGGAGCCTGAGCTAGACCTTATGACTTTCTCTTTCTGACGGTTTGCCACCTCAGAACCTTCGATTCCTCAACCGTCTCAAAATGAAAACCAAGACAAGGAGCGGTGGTTGACAACAAACAGTTCCAAAATATTCCAAAATCAAAAGCCCTTTACCAATGGTATGTGGCAAGTCCCCGTTTCTTGGAAAGACACCCAAGGACCCAAGTCTTGCCGATCGGTTGACCATTGCGCAGCTGGCGCGATTCTCGACGCGCTCGGCAAAGAGCTCGACGCTGTTCCTGAAGCAAAAGGGTTGGCTCGATCGGCAACAAACATGAAAGGAAACGAGTGAAAATCCCCGTTCACACAAATGATAAATGGGGCGGAAGGTGTTCAAGGAAATTCCTTCATAGCCCCAATGCATCAATATGTTATGTAATTTAGATTATGTAGTATCGAGAAGGGGGGAGAACCAAATAGCACAAAGCTGGCTCTCAAAGTTCTAACCACCCTGCAAAAAGGTGGCAACTGCCTTCAATAATTAATTCTCTCCAAACTTTGCATTCCGAGACCCATGACATCCTACGAGCCCCAGCATTTCTTCGGCTTCGACTCATTCTGCCGAAGCTGCTCTGGAAAACCAAAGCGCTTCTGCACCAGGGCCGTCAGCTCGCGAATGCGCCGACCCTTCTCGCCCAGCACCTCGCGGGTCCTCCAAGTCAGGTCGGTCGCAACGACGTGGGCGAGAACGACCACGGGATGACTTGGGATGTCAAATAGTTTCAGTGTGATTCACAAACCAATCTACTGACTGGGAGAAGAAAACACCGCGTCTTCTACTTTGACTATGACATACTATGACTATGACTCCACTCAGTGGGAGTAGACCCAGCTTCCCTCCTGGTGGCGCGGATGATGATCTCCGTGCGGATGGGGGTCACACGCACTTCCACACCGGCATAGCCGTCTTCTCCCAAGGTGCGTGCCAAGAACTCGTTCAGCTCGGCATTGAACACGCCTCATCTCATGATTGGTGAGACACCAATTGCAACGACTCATCTTTAAAAAGCCTGGCCTGGGCCTGCCGAAAGAGTGCAACAAAAGAATCCGCAAAAAAGAGCGGACACTCTCTGAGAGGACCTGTCTACTTGTCCATTCATATCTTTCGACCTGGAAGATGATAACTAATTAGCATAAAACTGCAAAATTGCCAAATCTATTGATGACATGTCCTTAGTCGTGTCCTTGCAAAAACATATGTTTGTCCTGACTGTGAGAAAAAAAAAACATTTACGATGTTCTCAACTGACAGGCAAAATAAGCCGAGATGCCATCAGCGACAAATTTTCTCTTTTTGGATACTTGCGTTTGGCTCATCGCCGGCGTTCGGGCGTTCGGGCAGTCGGGCGCGTGGTGGGTGATCTGCAGATTTGAGCCGAATTGCCCTTTGGTTCAAAGATCTGCCAGCCGCACAATGTCATGGATTTGCTTTTCTCAACCTTCCAAACAGTCGAAACATTTCAGGACCATACCAAAACGCTTGGTCACACCTCTTCTGGCAGTAAACAAAACTTTTATATCGTGTTTAAGGCGGTTCCAGCTGCCAGCAACCAACACTGCTGCCAAGTCTCTTGTTTTGAGATTTTGCTTCTTTTTCATTCCTCGTGCACGGATGTTGTGACCCACAACCCAAAACCGGACCGCCCTGCCCCCCCCGACTGGGCGGTCGTTCTGCTGAACCGTTTCGGAAACAAAAACACACGATTGTTCCATTCGTCCACTGCTGCTACAGCAGAAAAACAAATGCCAAAGTTTCCGCGTGTCCGAAACAGTGCTCTTCCATTGAGCAGAAACAAAAGACTGTGGACTAGGGGTGCTTTGGAAACAAAATGAAACAAATCTCCAGTTGTGCGAATCTGGAAGTCCCTTCACGGTTCTTGCCCCTCGGGTTGCCGTTCAAGGACGAGATAGGATAACTCCACGCAAAAGTTCGGATGGATCGGATCATTTTTGGACGAATATGAGCGGCAGCTAAACTCACTAGCGCTGAATACTTGAGGGATCTTGAACGTAAGGGACTTGTATTGAAGCTCTATGCGGTTGAAAAATACTACATGCACTTTTGATGTGAGCAGCCAAATATGTTTTGTCGTGGTCTCGTTGCTCAGTCACACCTTCTCGTTGAGATGGGAGTCCTTGCTCTCAGACTCCAACTGTTGCAAAATCAAATCTGGAATGTTGTCTGGCACACCAAGTATCACGATTAACCGGTGACAGTGACCAACCTCGAACCCAGGACCGATCCCGGGACCAAGCGAATCCCCGCGACAGAAACTAGAACTCTTGGCCAAATTGTGCCAAACAAACAAATCCACTCACCTTCAACGACCAAAATGTCAGACAGGTGGGCCCTGAACAATGCGGAGAGTCGGAGAGCTGAGAGCATTCAGTTGGTCATCCGTTTTTGAGTGTTTTTAGATGATTTTAGCCTGCCCTCCCCCCCCTCCCCAAAAAATAAAACAAAAGTCACAAACGCATGTATGCGCGATCAATATTCAATGGTGCAGTTTGA
>CAXAMN010021363.1:559924-572749 GCA_963970005.1 Durusdinium trenchii
CATGTTTCCGAGAATGTTTCACTGACTTGAGCCCAGACTCATCACTGCGTGACATGGTGCGACATGATGCGACATGAAACTGCAAATTCAGCACTTCTTCCCATCGAAAGACTGAGCTGCGCGTTGGTACACGCCTCTTGCAGCTTTGGCATGGGGTCTCTGCTTTGATCTTTCATCACCTGGCGGTGTCAAAGGTCAGGCACATTTCCAGGGTACCAGCGCTCACTACAGGAGGACCAATTCGAGCTTGCATCTTTTGCAATTCCGAAAGTGAAGCCCGGTGCGTTGCGCAACCGGTCCAAATTCCTCTCTACAGTTGGTGGAGACGACTTGCACCCCACACCAGGCATGCGACACATGAGTCACAACTCACAACTGGTCTTTGAATGAGTCGTTCTCGCTGGGTTAATGGGGTGATATGATGATGTGATTGCAGGATCTGGCGACCCTCCAGCGCATCAAACACAACTTTTGCAGTTTTCAGCTTGTTTAAGAAAGACAAGGTACGAATGGCTTGTCGGTGCAGCATCTCTCTCAGAATGGAATGTACAGTCTTGACTTGACTCTTGACATCTTGATTATTAAACACCCCATGTACTGCATCAATCTAGAGTCTAGAGCAAATCCAAACTCAATTATATAAGCCACGTCTTTCTTGGGATTCTGTTCAATGACCATCCCTCTCGCCCAAACCTATTTTTCCATATTATTCCCATCCCTCTCTGTCGCCTCCTTGCGAATCCTCTTCGGGCTTCCTGAATGGCCAACACCGCCGAGGGCGATGCGTTCTTCGGCGTCCACCCGGTCCACGCACAAAACAATCCCCACAGTCCTTTCGGCTCGGATCCTGAGGCCGTGAGCTCCAAAAAACTGCCACACGCGGACACAGCTCCGGAGTGGCCGGTATCAGCTCTGGCTGCCGTCAAGTTGCCTTGTGCCTTGCCAAGCCGGCTTGCTAGCATGTCGACCTAATTAGGACACATCGAGGACGATTCAAGATGAAGAGCCAAGGATGTCCAAGTGGCAGAGAAAAGGGGAACAAACGACAATTAACAATGAATTTATATAAATTGTTTAAATCCCTGGTTCTGCGATGGCAGAGTCGTACCAATGCACGTAAGTGAAGCCACGCAAGGAGCAAGCAGAACTTGAATGGGCACTAAGATGGCCACCGCTGTCTTGAAGCTAACATTGTGATTCAGCATGATGGGAACGACCTCTCGAGCTTTTTCAGGACTGCTGCCATGGCTGTGCTTGAAAAGCACTGGCTGTTCACTGCATATGGCCTCTTGAAGGTATTGCTGATAACGATAGTCAATGATGTCACCTCGGAGAGCAGTTCTGCGGAAGAGAAGACACCCCGGTGGAATTGGATGAGAATCTCAGGGGGCCAAAGTATGAATGGAAAACAAGATGAGAGAGTTCGTTGGAAAACACGAAGGCTGTATAGAATCAACACCAGACTAACTACAGTACACCTCAAGCTGAGGACAAGGTGGGAGTTATTGGGATGCATCGGGTGGTGTGATTCCTCCCTGTCTTGAACATTATGGCAAGTGCCAGCATCAAGCGCGTTGTCAGCATCTTGCAGCGAAGTTACCACCCTTGAAGCCTGCAGTTGTATCATCCAAAAGTACTGCCTAGGCGGCCCAAGCGCAAGAACCGTTCACCCACTTCACCTAGCTAGCACATCATACAGAGATGACTGGAAAACTGCCCCCCTTGCAACTCAAAAGGCCCATTTCTGGTCGTCCTTGACCATCTCAAACAAGGCCCTTGGAGTCGTTTGCTCGTTGATTCGCGGCGATGCCTCCCGATCAAACAAGCGCCATGCGGCAGTGCGCGCACGACGAGTACATAAGTCTGATCGCGATCCGCCTGTACTTCGGATCCTCCTGGGAAGTGCTCGGGGCTGATCGGTGGCACTTTGGGCGCCATTGCTCGGATGTTTGATATGAAAAAGCCAACGATCCAATGATTCCGAATCGCGCGAATGTGTACAAGTACAATGCAAAATGTGGAGTAGGAATATCGAGGGAGCGAGGCACTGCACTTGAACTGATTGAATCTCATGTCATGGACGCTCATGGACGCACCAGGTCTTCTAGAGGCTGCAGCATGGCATCATGTCTTTCAGCACAAACACACAAACAAACAAACAACTCGGGCAACAAGAACAAGGACACCTGGAAGGAAACCTCACTTGGCCAAGGGTCCTTGGAATATCTGAGCCTCACCTTTCACATCTTCCAATTTAGGATCATTCAACATATTCAACCGCTAGATCTGCCACTATGATCCCATGACCAAATGCATCTGGTTGAGGTATTTGCTGATTTATAAATCTATATATTTATACATTTATACATATATACATTACACACTCCTATCACAAATCACTAACTCAGGAACCTCATTTCAGGATTCTTCCAGTCTTCAACGCGTTCGTTGTGCCAAAAATGGACGGTTCCAGCTGTTCGGTGTTCAGCGCGTGGAACACCAGTTGCAGGTGATGTCTCCAGGTTCCAGGCTGACTGCGTACGATCAAGTTACGCCCAGAGTCACTCTGGGCCCACCTGCCGGCCAAAGGCGATGCAAAGAAATCTGGTTCGTAGCTTCTTGTTACGGTCGTAGCAGCCCCTAGTAGCGTCCTTGCTCCCCTAGTAGTAGGCCTAGTAGCAATGGCCTCCAACCAACCTATTAGCGATACCTACTAGCGATCTGTGGATAGAAAGGGCACAACTTTCCCTCCAATACCCCAAAAGTAACGTCGGGGTGAAACCACTACTGTTTTTGGTGTTGTCTAGACATAAATCCCGTAATCCGATCTACCTTTGCCGTGTGACTCGTGGATGGGCACTCGCAGGCAAGCTGCCGTAGTGCAGCTTATGCCACGTGAGTTGCCAGCGGCCTGAATATCTTTTTGACTCGGGAGTTGCTCAACCTTGGACACCACCAGAGTTGCAGATCTGCTCCATGTGAGACTGTCTGGCCCAGAGAGACTCTCCGAGTGTGCCCCAAACCGAGAGCCCAACTGCTGTGCCAAGCCTGCTTTGGTCATGGCCTCCGTAGCTGTGCGCCTCAGCTGGGGCCCCGTCTAGGTGACAAGTCTAACGTAATCTCCATGAGGCCAGATAGCCTTTCTTACAAGATTCCAGGTCGCAGGCGCGCTTCCACCCGCCAAGATCGCCAACCCTCGAGTCTCCAAACTGAAAACAGGTTATTTCTAGCCCTTTGAAATGACGAATACAAACGAATGTTTCATCTGCACAAGAGCTGGGAGCTGCTGGGAGCCCTGCGAGCACATGCCATTGTGATGGCTTCTCTCCGCAGGCGAAGCACCTTGCTCTCATACCAAGGGTCTCTGCCCATCAAGAAATTCACAATGCCCAACAACGGTGTTGCCCAAGTCAATCCATCCCCGGTCTGACCCTAATTGTGCTAGGTGCTAGCATCGTACCCCACTGCAGTTGTTCTAAAAGAAGAAGAGCTTCTGCTCGTCCTATGCCATTTGCCTGGTCTTGGTTGCCTGTACAGAATACCTAGAAGGAGTGATGAGTGATGCACAACCTGTGGGGGGGGCCAATTGGGGCGATATGGTGATCACATTTTTAACGTGGGCCATACGGTTTCCATGATGGAGGAACCTCAAAACGCTTTCTAGGGCCCAAAAAATGTCGTGTCAGGAATTAATGACAAGCACATGCACATAAACATAAAGACCTTGTTGCACATCAACAAGGATGAAACTTGACAAACCATTCTCTAAACTGTGAAACACCATGCGTCACCATGCTTCACCCATGCAAAGCTCGATGCTGACACAACCACTAACCCCCCCATATCTTGACCATCCGCACTCTGGCCTGATGTATCCCCAGTGCTGGTGCCAAAGACCAGGCAGAGCTTGCCAATGCATTCCTCAATTCATTGAGATGGATTGAGAAGGAGAAGCTGAATCAAAGGCCATGCTGTTTTTCCTCTACCCGTTCGCATATTGTGACCTCGTCGGAAAAGAAAAGCTGCCACAGGCCACCGAGCACCTTGAGGCCTTTAATGGTCCCCACAGCCACGCAAAAACCGGTTTCCTGCTGGACTGTATCACGCCCTGCTTGGCCTTGAGGGGTCACACTCTGCATTGAGCACCCCAGCCAAGACCGGGGTACTCTGTCCCGGTGAAGGAAAGCCTCAGCGCGCGGCTTTACTCCCCACAGTTGCCATACAGCTGGCGAAAATTGGACAAAGCAAAGCTTTGTGGTGATCTGGAGTTTTCGCCACTCTGCCACACTCAAACCAGCAAAATCATAAGCCTCCATGTGGTAAGCTGGCGGCATGTGATTTAGGCAGGATGCCAAAACGTTTGAGAAAATCCTCGCAGCTGGTTTTTCAACTCAATCACGGTGCTTACAGCACAGTTTTCCACCGATGGTTCTTGCCTGCATATGTAGAATATGTGCACATACAAAAATGCCGAACTATACATATATATATATATGCGTGTGCGTGCGTGCTTAAATCAACCCACGTCGCGTGAAGTCAACTCACTGCGCCAGCACAAGGTCTCAGCGAGAAATCAACCCACTCGTGTGAAGTCGACCCATTTTTGTTAAAGCACAATGGGCACACTTGAAAATTGAGCACGGCATGACAGCGATACTTTCAAGGAAGCGTTTGCGCACAGTGTTATGGCTGGCATGTTTGTCTTGCTTTCAAATGATTCAATCCTAATCTCAGTGGCGCAGCACCATTCACACCAATGCACAACTTGGAGAACAGGTTGCATGCGCACACACAAGTGACACGTAGGCCTCCGCAAGCCCCCGCGAGGTTCGCGCGAGCACGACTCCCACAGCTGCTTCCTACGGTCAAAAAAAACACCTACACCCAGACGTGACACCACGCCACGACTAAGTCATGGCAAAGAAGAACAGCAGCAGCAGCAGCAAACCAGCCGCCAACCAGCACGGCAACAATAACAGCATCAGCAAACCAGCAGCATCGGCAGAACCAGCTGGGCCGAAGATCCTTGCAATTTCTGGCATGGACCCAAGGATCTCTGCATCAAAACTGTCCACCAAATCCTTCACCCTCACCCCTGTGGAAGCTCGACTTAACCCCACTACCCAGTATGTGTACATCCTGTGCATGCATACTGGATTATAATGGCACAGAACGTTCGTACATATATCGAATAGACTGGAAGGGCTCGGCGCAATCTCAAGCAATATGGAACAAAAATATGTGGAGCTATGGACTGGTTCACGATTCACCTTCAGATGTTGCCCCAAAGCGACTTTGTTCAACCGCCTTCCAAATGAGGGCTGCACATTGCAGCACATTTGGGCAAACTTGGAAGGAGCGCCAAAGCCATATTTATAGCTTTGCAGCCCGAAAGAGGCATCAGGTCAACTCCGGCGCTGTATTGAGCTAGCCACATTCGAATTGGTGCAGTCGTCGTGGGGAATCAGGGCTCGGGAGCCGGCAAACTGAGAGGCTGATCTCTCCTTGGTAGACCCGCGCCACATCTCAAATCGACATTACACCATAGTCATTCGTCATCATTCGATTCGTCATCGTGATCGTCATCGTCCATCTTTATCATAATTTGCATGACCTCCCCGTCCCACATCATATGCATCATGTCTTGGTCGATCCAACCCGCTTCCCGAGGCTCCAAAGACCTCAAGCCTTGGAAAGTGCAGCACCGTCTCTCCAGAGGCCCGTTGGGGTGAGCTCCCGTCCACGCTGCAGACATAGCCTTGAGGCAAGGTCAAGTGCACACAGAGATGGAAGAGGGCAGAAAACATCCGGAAACATCAGTGTCATAGCAGCCCTCCTAGCCATTCCCACCCCGGAACATGAACCATCTGCGCAAAAACTTACATAAGATACCACAGAATGTCACGGCCAGCATGGCATTCAGCGAAAGCCCTGAGGTCGCAGCTCCGGTCCTGGCGCCACAGACGGTGAGAAAGCTTGATGGACTTGAAGTGTAAAGAGGGTGCTCAATCACATTGTCACTCTATGCGAAGCCCAGAACATCCCAGAACATTCCACTAAGTCACTAGCTCCAACATCTGTTGCCCAGTCTGGCTTTCTGAGCTTCGTTCGGGGCACGTCACCAACGGCCAGTCCGTGAAAAAACACGCTTCGGCCTCTAAGCCTTGGAGCGGGGAGACCCACACGGACACCTCAGCTGTCCACCCGCTTCGTTCGCGTCGCGTGGAACTCCTCCCACCCTGCCGATGTGGACCAAAAACAGAAAACGAAGCGTCGTTTTTGGCCCAAGTGGCATGGTTCTTCGGGGCGGCGGTGTGGCCACCCGGGAAGAAGGCCAATCGTAAGTGGATCGGCGTCAACTCGTGGGACTGAATCCTCGACAAAAGGAGGCCATCGTCGACCGAACACCCTGACTGACACGGATGTTCGACATCAAATGTCCTGGCTTCCTCTACAAAAGGGACCCCAATGGCGTAGGGCATTCGGCCTGGCAAAGGATCGGTTCTTTCAATGTCAAAATCATGATTTTGAAGCAGGGACTCCTCGATGTCCTAGGAAATTATCCACAAGAGATGGTCCATGCCTCACCTGGTCATCCTGGTTTCATACCAATACACTTGACACAACACGGCCAAGACACCTAGGGCATCGCGGAGATCCCAGCTGGCTTGGCTTCCAGAACACGCCGGTGGAGGAATCATGCTGCAATGGAGCACCTGAACGAAACGTGTTTCGCTGCCGGGCTGCCAATCCTGAGATTTTCGGTTTTAGAGTGGAGGCCATCGCTATTAGGTCGGAGGCCATCGCAATTATGAGTTCCCCATGGTCAAATGATCGTCGACTACACTCATGTTGACCATCCCACATCTGGAAAGCAGTTGCAAAAATGAGCGACAAAATTGACTTTTCTGCAAGACCTTGGTGAAGAGTTGAAACCCCCGGCCCAACATGCCCGTTGGATGTTTCATCCAGGCAAACAGTTCCAAATGCTGGCCGCCCCACACAGACAGGTGCTGCTGGCCACTGCAGACATGGCTATTGCAGTCTTGCAACACCATGGCCACAGAATTGGAGATGGTGCTTGCCCATTCGAATCAAAAACGCATTGGAAACCCATAAAAATTGATACAGGAAAAATGGAGCTTGAATCAAGCGACTGAACTGCTCCGGGATATAGTAGGATCGTTATGTTGATAGGAGCGCGATTCACTTTGTCATACGGAGTGCCACTGACATGTTCCGATCTTTTTTGCAAGAAGCCCCATGTCTTCAGGCTCGGCTCGCCGCCTCAACCTGTGCCACGGCGCCTTTGCAAAATACGTGACTGAATGGGCTTTAGCATTCCATCGAGGGCTTTCGGACTTCCTTTCGGGCTTTGGCTGTCCCTCTCTTCGAGAGGCGCCAGAACTGGGTGTTCGTACTTATCGAGCGATCCTAGGCTCTTCTCACTGCATCCAAACAAGTATGTCTCATAGGATAGGCAGCTCAGTTTGCTTTCTTTTCTTCGCCTCAGTGGCTAGCAATGCGTTCTAAATGGGGTATCAATTGTATTGTTTTTAGGTGTTTAGGCTTATGCGGGTGTCGTCATGCACCCAAGTCTTTGCAGGTCCAAGGGGCAAAATTTACTTGTGCTGCATATCACCACCGGCTCAATGGATTTCCCATGTTTAATGTGTATGTTTATTGTAAACAAGTACATACAGTAAATGATAGTGTATATATATATATATTATATGCCTATATACGCACATCATATATATATATAATTGCATACAGTATAAATATATATATATATATATGTGTGTGTGTGTGTTTGAGCAGTGCAGATTTTGTCAACTGGGGCTCAAGAACATTTGAGGCCGCGTGACCTTTTCATACCTTTCACTGTAAAAACATTGCTCAAAAAGACACTTCTTTGAAGGGTCAAGCAGACCAAGACCTTGCCGAGCAGGAAAGGGGCCAGAAACAACTCAACCACACTAAGCTGTTGAACTCATGACAGCTACTGTTGCTCCTTTGGGTGTTTCTGCTGGTGCACATCAAATGTTGACTCGTCTTTCTTGCTTCGTGTGGGTGCACTACACACATGCAAACTTCAGAACTGGTGTAGTTCAGTGGCAGCTTCGGCTCAGGACACTGCCTCCTTGGTCGGACACGCAGTGGTCTGGTGTCTGGGTCAGGAATGGGTCGTGGGTAGAAACCCAATATCCAAGAGACTCTGGCAAACAATTCTTCTCTGTTTGGTGTTTAGCAGCTCCAAAGTAGGTGTCAATTCATGATCCTACAAGCAATCTGCTTGATGCACTAGCCGTTCCTCCCTTTGGGTCTCCCCCCCCACTCGCGCGCCCGCTGCGGCCACGGGTCGACAAATCCGAGGACAAAAGCCCCAAGAGTCTATCCACCTCTTGGATTGAAGCCTCGCTGTTTCTCAAGGCGGCTCTGGCACAACTGATGGCATGCTCTTGGCCACACCACTGGTGCCTCAGCGGTTTTCTTTCCGTCACATTTCTGCCGCAAGAGCTATGGCATGCTATGGCTACACTCCCTATATCACACAACAATCCCAGAAAGTCCGTGACAAGTGGCCCAAGCGTCACATTGGAGGTCTCAATCTGCCATGCTGTACGGCACAGCGACAGAAGCTCCTGCAAATTTGGCAATACATCTCAATCTCTTCCAAACCCTCCTAACAGAGACTATTTTTAGTTTGGGGGAGGATAACCAGGAACAAATGAGGATTGAGACTGTTGTGCAAAGAACCTCAGGTTCGTGACGATTCTGGATGCAGTACTTGAAACCTGCCCGGCCAAGCTTGGTGGTCCAACACCGAGCTGGGCAACGAGGTTGTTCTCCTCTGGGGACTTCTCCCAGGTTGAGGCCTCACAGCTTTCCTCACCCCACCAAGCCCGTTGCCCCGAAGGAGAGCGGCGCAAGCAGCTCGGCTCGGGGATCCGCTTGGCCGTCCTGAAACGAACGGAAAGTGGGTTCTCATTCGGTTCCTGATGAAATGGAGAACTCCTTGAGATGAATCATAGTGAATGTGCCAAAAACGCCTGGGAGTTATACCTTCGTATATACAGTGTGTATATATATATATATGTTTTGTATGTATATATAAGTAATTACATATTATAACAAAAACGATTGCTAAAGCACTCACAATAACAGCCATGATTTGAAAGTAATAGTAAAGAATAAGATTCTAATTTAACAGTACTAACAATAGGAATTATCGACACAAGATTTCACCCAAGGTGGCATGTGATAGTTTGTGATAAGACTGATCAGGTCAAACCTCATAAATATATAATTGGGCTACATTGACAACAAAAAAACCTACAGTAGTAACCAAATGTAACAAAGGGCATGGCTACTGGTAGCAAGATCGCTACTAGTAGCAACCTCATCATCCACTCTCTCATCCTGGGAGACGTGAGCAAGGCGGGCAGTGGAGTTCGCCAGGCCATCATGGTCGCTCCATAGTCAACCGCTTCGACGACCCGGCCATGTGGCATCAAAGCAAGGCAGGAGGCGACACAGTCCGCATGGGAGACCAACAAAAAGTTCCGCCGGGCCTGGGATTTTGTGAAAGCTCAGTCAATTGGGAACCCCACTCTGTCACTTCTTGGCTCGAAAGACCAAAGCCTCGCCTTGGCCCCGCGACTGATGTAGACCAGCAGTCGTTCCGCAAAGCGCCGCCGGCCCATTGCCAGGGTCTCCGGCCACGTCGGCCACACGCCCACGGTGGAGATCGGTGGCCGAAAGGTGACGCCCGAGGGCGATGCCCGGAGTGGCGCCGTCGGGTCGGGCGAGTCGGCGAAGGACTTCAGGTGCTCCTGGTGAGAGAGACGAGAATGGTTTCTCTTTCTCTTGAAGCATTTCAAAACAAATCTAGAAACATCTAGGATATAGGTCCACCCTGCATATTCAGGTGCAGAAACATCCCAACATGCCGTCAAGGCTCCTCGACCTCCTGGGAACTTCGGATGGTTCGCTGCGGTTCTTCTCCAAAGATCTCTGGGCCATAGACCTCGCCGAGGCCTAGGTCCACCATGAGCCGAGTCTGGCTGCCCAAGCGCAGGCAAATGGCTGCAGCGGTCTCGATGCAGCGCAAGTAGGGAGAGGTGACCACCACCTGGGCAAGTGAGCGCAAGCAAGTCCAAGTGGGCGCAAGTGCCAGCAGGGCCGGGAAAAAGTAATAATCAGGTGGTCTCGACATCAACGATTCAAACTGGTGATTCTTGTGGGATCTCCACTAGATCCAAGAAATTCACCCGTCAGTCGAACCCAAACTTCTCAGTCTTCACCCCCCAGCCATGCGCTCCACGGCCGCCTGGATATCACTGCCTGGCTTGGCTTCGATGAATTGAGCAATGCGTTTCCCGACCTCCTTGGCTTCGGCTCGCCCTGCATCCGACAGCGGAGGGTCCAGAGGATGGGCTTCGAAGTCGCTGCTCTGGACCCAAGGCAGCCTGGCTGTCGAAGGCGATGCTGGCGCAAGGATCGGAAGGATCGGAGGATGTGAGATTTGCACGATGTCTAGGAAGAATGTGTCCCTTTCTAGATTCTAGATCTTTCTAGTATAGAGTTGACTCGCTTTTTGGTGCGTGACTCGTTCGCATACTCAAACAGCAAACCCTCAAGCCAAGCCAAGGGTCCCTTTCCATGTGGCACCGATGACATCTGCCCTACTGGCATGCCGCACCACACCGAAGCATTGCACTTCTAGGCGCCGGCGACTCCAGCGATCTCCATCCAGCGCCTTTCGATCGATCTCCTCCGGGACGTCCGGCTCATAGCTTCCATGTGAACTACCCATCTCTGCCCTTTGAGCCCAAGCGCCAACAAGAATCCAGCATCCAAAACGTCAAAATGTGGCCGGCTTAAACCCTGAAGAATCAATTGAAAAAAAAAATACTGTGTTCTTCTAATTATACCGTATACACGACTCATGATGAAACAAATGTTCACAACGAAAGCGCATCAGTTGCATTCTATTCTAAATACATCTAAATACGTTTACATTTTGCATTCTTCTCTGAATACAATGTCAGCAAGTGTCAATTGGTGCGGTTCGCAAGCCTGCCTCCAAGCCAATCTGCTGGGTTTCACAGCTCCTTACAGAATCAGTCTCAGGGGCCAAGGTGTCGACACAGCGTTGACCCCTACAGAATGCATGTGAAGCTGCAGCTCACAGCAAGATCAATGGTACCAAATGGTACCAGGTGCTTCTTAAAGGGACAATGGCACCACAAAATGAAATCCGGCTCAAGTGTGCAGCATAGAGTCGGCAAGACTTCTTGCGATGCAAAGTTTATCCAGCCTCAGTTCTCAAGTTCAATGCGACCCCACATCCAAAGTTTACAAAACAAAAATGGAGCTGCCAGCTTCAGAACAAAGTGTACCTCCGACTCACTAACATCTCTCTCTCTCTCTCTCTTCCTGCGGAAAGGGAATTGTCCACTTCCATGTTTGTGAATCAGACTGTGGGTAACATATGGAAACATATGGGAATATGTGGATCAATGGCCAGTGACCCTCGAGCGTGCCATGCGCACTGGTGAAGAGCCGCTCTCGCATGACACCAGCAATGTGAACGCGGGCGTGCAAGATGCTGCTCTTAGGCCTCAGCAGGGAAGAAACAGCTGCATGGCCTCTACACTGGCATACACTGAAAACAAGAAACACGACCACTTCAGTTGTTGCGATGTTGTGCGGCCGTCACCCCTTCCCCCTTCTCTCCCACCTCTGCACCATGATGCTGAAGTTGCCATCTTTTAGCATCTTACCTGGTGAGTTTGTCGACAAATTTCGGCAATATCAAACCCTATCTTTCAAACCCGGATGGATGTTCGGTTTTTGTTTATCTTGTTTCAATGGCCCGCGCATGTCTGGATAACTTAGCAGGGACGGGACGACACAGGACGAGACACGGATGACTTAGGCTTTAGGCCCTGAAGTCACATAGGACTTGTGGCATGCATTGGTTTTGGAAAACCTATGTCGTGGTGTCCTGTGTGCTTCAAACACGCGCCAACTGGTCTCATGAGATAGGACTTGTGGAAGGGCTAGGCTCTATTGTATACTGTGATTTTTTATCCGAAGGCTTATGACTGACCTAGGTTTTGTGGATTATCTGCCTCTTCAGTTTTTTGCATTGTGACTTGGGACTTCAGGTTTGAAGGTCCTTCTGCTAACTCCTGTGTCCTTACCGGGTTCTTCTATATATTATATGTGTCTGCAAGAGAGCAAATCCGCGGCCAAGTTGCTTTCAAATCCGGTCGGGTAGTAGCGCAAACTGAGAGCACACCGCCGACTTGACACTGCCTCACTGCTGTCCAGACCTGAAGTGCTCAACATGCGGCTCTTCGCACAACCTGCGAGTTTGAATGCTAACTTCAAAGCTTGTCACCCAAACTTCATATGTTTCTTGGCTGCGCTTACTCGCCACACACACACTTATGATTGGGTGTACGGAACTGAATGCCACATGCCACACGCCAGCCTAAGAAACCAAATCCTGAAAAGTCCAGGAGAACCCTATGGAGCCTGGAGGTCTTCAAAAGGAGAAAGGGCTCATGTCTGCCAAGCTCATTAGCACTTTACTGGAAATTGGAGTCAAAGCTTGTTCAAAAGTTCAAAACAGCAGGTACGTGCAGCTGATCAGTTGAGGTCACCATAGAGAGCTTCGTTCGGCACAGCTCTATGGGCCTCCTGTGCCCGCCTGCTCACGGTAAAAGAAAACAATTCAAAAGAATCCCTGTGACTACAAGGGGCACACACTTCGAACTTGGGTTTTCAGTTAACGCAATTGCCACGATGGGA
>CAXAMN010021363.1:598749-620496 GCA_963970005.1 Durusdinium trenchii
GGAGCAAGGACGCTACTAGGGACTCCTGGCATCGCTACTAGGAGCCATTAAGTTGTAATCAAGCTTGTCGACATAGGACGACATTTGACTCGTGCCAAGGAGAACTCACGGCCTACGAAAAGGCATGCTTTGCAAAGCGTCTTTTGCCCAAGTTCATGGGCTGCGTGAAGGACGCAGTATCTGGTCCAGTGACTTGGTTTGAAGTCGAAGCACCTCAGATTCGACCAGACAAAGGTCAAAACGGATCTCAACGGCTCGCAAGATCTAGACAGACCACCCAGAAATGCATAGATTTGATGAAATCAAGAAACAATAAGAACCATGCATTTCTCAAGAAGCTTAAGGTTCTTGATTTGTGCTCTTGTGGATTGGGCGACGACCAGCTTGTAGCGGTCTTTGCGTTGGGGACCCAGTTCAGTCTATGCACAGCCATGGCGCATCACACTCAATCCAGGAAAACAGTCATTTGGATAGGGAAGAACTTCGGAAAGAACCATGAACAAGACATAACTGTTTGTTAAATCTACTGAAAGAGCAGGAAAAAGGACGAAGAACTAAAGGAAGCAAGAGCACAATCCTTTTACATTGCTTACGCCAGGCTTACGCCTTCTAGGAGAACGGACGCTACTAGGGGCTCCTGGCCTTACTACTAGGAGCAAGGACGCTATTAGGAACAAAGGGCATCGCTGCTAGGAGGGATCGGACGCCACTAGGGGCTCCTGGCCTTACTACTAGGAGCAAGGACGCTATTAGGAACAAAGGGCATCGCTGCTAGGAGGGATCGGACGCTACTAGGGGCTCCTGGCCTTACTACTAGGAGCAAGGACGCTATTAGGAACAAAGGGCATTGCTGCTAGGAGGGATCGGACGCTACTAGGGGCTCCTGGCCTTACTACTAGGAGCAAGGACGCTATTAGGAACAAAGGGCATCGCTGCTAGGAGGGATCGGACGCTACTAGGGGCTCCTGGCCTTACTACTAGGAGCAAGGACGCTATTAGGAACAAAGGGCATCGCTGCTAGGAGGGATCGGACGCTACTAGAACCCACCGTCCAAGTTCCTTGGATCCGTGGTACTGGCACCGGTGGCACGAACACGTCATCCTGGCAAGCAGGGACCGCCAGGGACCGCGGTGACTCTGCACGTCTCCACTCTCTCAAACGGCTGGCCGTCCTCAACAAAGGTTGGCAAATTCTGAATACGCTCCCGAAACCAATCTCCTGATTCGGCTGGGACACCACGCGACCCAGCCAAAGCAAAGCCAACACATGCAGATGGCACTGAGCAGGACTAGTCGGATCTACGTTGGTCAACTAGTGAGTCTAGCAACTTGTAGTGATACCCGAAGTAACTCTTACACACACGAGCCTTCACACGTTCAAGGAAGCAACAAATTGTTTTGATGTTGCACGCACAATCATTGGCGCTGATTGCATCCAACTCCGGCCGCCAACCACCAGCGTGATTCACGCTTAGCCTATGGTGTCACCACACGGCTACATAACGGCAAACCTTTTCAAATCCCCGTGCACGACTCCTTTTCTTGGGATGTATATTGAAACGTGAGCGTTGGACGTTAAGCGTGCCAAGCGTCCAATCACCGGCAACCCAAGCAGCTCGTCTGAATCGAGCACAGTGCCGGCAAAAAACCTTAGCACAAAGCTTTGACTGCAGGAGACTGACTAGATTCGAGTGTGGCCAAATCTCTCACGTCCAGCACGTTACCAAGTCTGCCCGATAACAAAAGGCTGTCCCGCGTTCCGACCTTTTTTGTGGAAATAATAAGATGGGATAGGCATGTAGATCATCGGCGATGCAGCTATGTGCACATCTAGGAGGGACCTCACATGCAGAGTCCAAGATGCTCGTCGCTACCAACCCCACTGAACGGGACGATGGTGGCATTGGCCTTTGCAGCTATCCGCACCAAGTCAGGCGCATCAGGCCAAAAGAGTTGGTACTCTTCACCTTTGCCTGGCATGATGTCGAACTGAAAATCTGTATATAACTCTTTGATGAAACGAGCCTCTGAATTGTTTACCACACGGTGTGTATAGTACGCTGGCACGGGTTCAAGAATGCAAGCTGCTTATGCTGCTGGTCATGGGGGAGGCCTCTGACAGTACTTACAAGCACCAGTCGAAGCACCAGCTCTTCTGCACGATTGCACTGTTTGTTTGATTTGTGTATCTTGGCAGGTTGGACCAGGTCACACGAATGTCAAACCGTCACCGCTTCTCATGGCACCCCGTCGGATCCTTCGCTCTTCTCCAAGTGGCGCTTGAAGACCTCACGAGCGCCACCAGGGAAGAGCAAAGCAGCGTTGCCCGGGCGCAGCGTCTTCAGTAGGTTTCGTGGGCTTGTGGGTTTCACCTGGGGACATGGTGACAGGCGAGCCAAGGACGAAAAGAAGGAACCAGGACGAGAAGTTCGATCACTTGGGCATGCAGGTAGCCCAATATTCGGAAGTATGACATAACTTCCGAGTTGTAAGGAAGGCTGAGAGACGATGTTGCAAGCTTGAGAGACTTCCGAGTAACGGATCTTGGACTACACCACAATCATGGAGCTTTGGAGCCTGGCCTGAAACTTCTCAAAGAGCTCCAAAGAACCAGGAAAAGGATATGGCAAAGGATCTAGCGGCGACACTTCCTCAACATGTCAGGTGTCAATCTGTGGGGTTGTGAAAGAGGGAACAACACTTGACCTGGCACATCAATTGTTTTGCCGAGAGTCATCCAACAGTGGCGGGTATACCATGGCAGTGACCAACCTCGATTGAGCGATTGAGCGATTGCTAGCTGAACTTTGCGCAGCTGTGTGGGTTTCGGCTCAGTGACCGCTGCTGTTCGCGCAAAAACTCTTCGACTATGAAGATCCCGTCCAAGCTGAACCTCACTCCGCGAGCAGTTGCAAAAGTTTCACTGCGCAACTCGGGTGTCAAAGGATTCAATTCAGATCGAGGAGGCTCACTGAAGTTCATAGTAACTTGGAGACCACACTTCACAACAAACAGATCTAATGAGCACCTAGAGGCAGCTGGTGGTTCCCAACCAACAGCAACGGCGTCTCGGCATCGACCACGGGTAAGCCCGGCATGACACGGCCATGCGCGGTGGACAGAAAGACCGGAGACACCCAGGAGCGGGCCTCGCCGGTCGCATGCGGCGCATGCGGCAGCCCTAGTTACCAGTACATAAGGCCTCCGCCGGTCTCTACCCCCAAAAAAATTGATCAAAAGCCTTGTTTTCTTGGCTTCGCCGTTTCACTCCTGCATCACACGTTTCACGCGTCCTTGCTTTTCGGTGCTTGGGCCCGCCTGAAGTAGGGATCTGTCAAGCCACGTTTTCGGGGTCAAGCTCGGTGTGCTCACCTTGGCCTCAGTTTGGTGTGTCTTGGTGTCTCGTCACAGCCCAACAGCCCAACGGCCCAAACTTGAATCAGATCGTAAACTGCTGAGTTGGAGCTCAGCCACTTGCGTCAAACGTTGTGTAATGCCAGCATCCGTCAGCAAAGAAAGCAGGTTCACATTGTTCACATCGTCAAAGCAAGCATGCGCAACCCCTGGCAGAACGACCCGCTGAGCACCTGCATCAAAATGAGTTTGCCAGCATCAATGATTTTGATTCTTGCCGGGCGACTTGCATGCCAATCCAATATTACAAATACATCACAATACATTGACATTGGCATCACTATCACTATCTTCCTTCCATTTTCACTTTCGCTATTGAAGCTACTGGTTCCATCGTTCTCGTGAAAGCTGTGTGAAACAGTCCTTAAGACGTGTCCACACATGGCATGCCCTTGCACCATCCACATGGAATTTCCAATTTCGAATTTGAGCGCTGCGAGCCACAGTTGCGATATATGGCGCATAATGTCGCGTAAACACTGTGGCAATGTCTTGGGCTCCCATGGCATTCCACAGGAATGGTAGAACCCGTGTTGTGGTCCTCGGCACAGCACATTTTCAGAACACGCACCAAAACAGAGCTCGTTGGGCTGATGAAATTAACAGGTTCGCCCAAGCGAGTGAAAAGCTCTTGACAGCTCACAGCGAAGTCCATCATATATAGATAGAAACAGGAAAAAGAGGAAAAGAATATAAAACACTCAAGTAAACATTAATCGGAATCTGTTTGTGGGCCACTCCAAACCTGAGAAACGGCAGACCTTTGCAGATTCAAGCTTCAATCCGCGACACGATGTCATTCTGCGGCTGCACAGTGATAGATGTCAAACGATTTGTGGACTTCATGTCCTGACCAAAGAGAAGCGCCTCCGCCACTCCAATGCCCGGAGCTGCGAACGCCACAGCGGTCATTTCCACATTGGTACCTGACGCAAAGCTGTTCAAAACAAAACTGTATATTATATATGTAACATCGTATACATACATACATACATACACACATACCATTGCATTTCATTTCATTGCATTACATTACATTACATGACATTACATACATCCATGGTTACATACATACATTAATTGATTGCATACATTACATTACATTAATACATACAGCAGTACAAGAATCTTGTTTGGAAGATTTTACCTATTCCGATAGTTGTATGTAGGCTTGTATGTATGTATGTATGCATGTATAATCTTGTACTGCTGTGCTCGTCTCACCACATTGCCTACTGTGCGCGCAGCCCCCAAGGTGGGTTTTGGCAGGAGCTGTTGTCCTTGACTCACCTGAACTGCAAGATCTGGCCTGGTTTCACGAGCAAGCCACAGAGCGCCGCCCAACACCGACTTTAGAGAGGATGCTTCACTTGCTGTCACCTCAACCAAAGGTGATTCACGGTTTCTTAATTTGGGTTTCTCAAGCTTTTCGGCAAAACTTTCTTGACTCACGATGATCTCATGCGTTGTCGGTCACTGCTTCAACTCTGAGCCACAAAAACTCCCAGAGCCTTTCTTCCATTTGTGGAAGGGGAATGTGTCTCTTAGCTTCTGTATTGAGCTCTCGAACGTCTCCCCTTGGCCGCCCAGCAGCACATCACCAACGTGCACTCCTAAGATTCCCTGCAACTTTTGGCCTACCCACAAAAAGTAAATGCAGTGATCCAGTTTTGACCGGCTCCATCCGGGCCCTTTGACTATTCTATCGAACTGGAGGAACCATTTCTGTGGTGAATGGTTCAACCCATCAATTGGCTTGACGACTTCAAACAATTGCTAGGGATCATGATCAGGAAGTGCATATTTCCTTGGGGGTGCCATGTACAGCTTACCTTTCTCTCTCTCCATCTCATCTGCTTCAGGGAAAGCTCCGGTGACATCTCCAAGCTGCAGTTCGAATCTATGACCTGCAATTGCTTGAAGAACCGTGCATCGACCGTTCGAAGAGATGGTGGGCGATTGAGTGCTTCCTTGCCTAACTAATGCTAGTAGGTCAGGGTCTTTGTCACCTCTAGCGGTCCATCGGGCCTTTACTGGCTCCTCTCCGGTATCATCTAGTTTTTCAACAAGTACCAGCTTGCTTGGCGCGATACGATCTGGTTCAGTCTGCCTGATCTGTCTGGACTGCTCGATTGACAGAGGCCAAAGAGCTTGTTTGTCTGCTACTACGTTTTGAGTCTCCTTCCTGATTCCTGCGACGAGCTTTCTCTTGCCCTCTGCGCTTGTCCACTTGTCTAGCTTAAGATCCAATTCATTCCGGCAAGAAGTACTTGGTCGGACTCGTGGTCCGTGCACAAAACAAAGTCTTCGCGCTCTTCCGCAGTTGAGAAGGCAATAGCATTTTGACATGAATCATGCACATATTGGACCTGGGTTATCAATCCATGCGAACTAGCACTAGAACCGGAACTTGGGACAGGGATGGATTCTGGCAAGACTTGATTGAGGGTTGCCGGATGTGGGAGTGACGGTGGAAAGGTCTGACCTCCGACTACTTGTGGTTCTACCGTTCTCTGACGTTTCTCCGGCATGGTTTCAGTTTGCTCTGGGTGTTCCTTTCGAACATGTCCATCCAGTCGATCAGGTGTGCGCACGGATTCGTGCCATGACATGCGATCCTCCTGTCACATCTGGCTCAAGCGTTCTGTCAAACTCTTCTCACTGCTTCTGATGCTTTCAATGTCTGGTTCTCCAGGTGAGTGTTCTTCACCTCTTGATCTTGAGCGTTCAGACGCCTGGTCCAACGAGGACGGAGTTCTCGGCGCGGCAATATTCTCTGGCGTCCTAGGAACAGCAGGTGGTTAGGTCCCGGCTGCACTTGGTGCAGGGTCTTGTCGGCAATCCGGCAAGTCTGACATTGGGACATGTGTCAAATCTCCTGGTGGGACATCTTCAGCGGTAATGTCAAAATAACATTTCTGGTGGGGCCGATTCGAATGTCCTACCTCTGGCCAAAGCGATGCTGCTGCAGATCGAAGGTCCCGAACCAGAAACCTATCTGCTTCCCTCTCTTCAGTGGTCCTCAATCTGAGTTGCTCTGGAGCACATTTGACAAACGAACCCGGCATTGATACGCAGTAGAGACCCCCGGCACACCTGCAACTATTCCCGGACCTCGCCAACGGGCACTGGACTTCTTTATCCCTTTACCCCGTCGCCAGATGGCAACTTCATCACCTACCCGGAACTCCCGGAGTGGTCGCGGTCTACTATTCAAGGCAATTCTTGCTGCTCGGTGATCAAGCTGACGCAGCATCTCTTGCCTGGCCACACTCCTGGCTCGGTTTTGGTATTCAGCCACGGCATCCTCTAGAATGGCGCTATGATTGGATTGGGTTGCTCCGAACACAAATCGTCTCCTGGAAACTCAGGATCTCTGCCGAACACCAACTGGAAGGGGCTATGGCCAGCCCGACGCATCAAGGCATTTCTTGCTTCGATCGTGACATCCACACATTCCTGCCATTGCAAAAAGTCTTGGGGGGGGCATTTGATCAACAACTCTACGAAAGGTTTCTTCAAAATGCCACCCCTGACTCTCAACATCTCCCATCTGTTCATGCGCTTCACCAGGAATATCTAAAAGTGTGGTGCCATCACGCTCGAGCATGTCTAGAAAAGTCTGTCCAAGGTTGCACCTACTTGCATCGAACTTCACATACCCATCCATACCATCTAGTCACTAGTCCAATTGCGACAACCGACCGATGACCTCCGAGGTTTCTTGCTCTTTGAAGGGGTACATCTGTTGCAAACCGGACATGCGACATACGATTTAGAGCTTTGATCTTCTCATGTGGTTTCCAAGAAGGCAAATGCTTGACGTCTAGACCTACGTACCGCAACGGTGCAGTGTCTCGAGGTGGCGCTGACTCCTTTGCAACTTTTGGTGCAACCCGGGCTTGACAAATGCTGCACTCAAAGCTCTTCACTAGTTCAAGCACTGACTCCTGGGCATGATGATGTCGGAGGATTCGAAGCATATCGGCTCTCGATGCATGGCCTAAGTTCACATGTAACTCATTTATGGCTCTCTCAACCCTCCTACGACCTTCACCTTTCAACTCTCCCTGCACCGTCGCCTGACTCACGGCCATGCAATGACATGCAACTGCTTCATGCTGGGCCATTGCTCCTGAGATGATCCTAATCAACCGGTTGGGATACACCTGAGCGCGGACTGATCGTAACACGCCGGCCGATGTGCCTTCAACGACTTGGTGCTCATGGTTCTTGTCACAGGTCAACTTGCCCAAAGTTGCCGCCACGGTCTGGCAGCTTGTCATGAATCGCCAGTTCTTTCCAAACAAAAGTCCGGTCTGTGGGTCCCTTAAGCCTACTGCACATGCGGGCACATCTATTAGGAAGGGAGTATGCTTATGAACACATGCTTGCGGCTCCGGTGCTCGCCAAGCACCACTGGTTTTGGACGATTCAAAAACAAAGACGCGACCGTGCTCAATCCTTAGCAAGCTTGACCTCTAGCTGCCCTTTAGGATCACTTCTCCTATCATCTGGGGTCAAGTTTGGCATCAGTGACAACGGTCCACAAGGTGGTGAGAAAACTGAAAAATCAGGATCAACGATGGTAATTTCTTGTTCTGCTCTAGTCCTATCTTCTTTCCTCCGCCAACCCCATCCTTCACTTAAATCCGAGGCACCTCGTCCAACCATGCCACACTGCTCTGCCAGATCTTGAAAGCGACCCCGTGAAAAGAACTCCATCACCGTAGGTGCATCACATCGGCTCTGAGCCAAGACAGCTGACATGTTCCTGCCACCTGCTTCCTCTCCTTGGCCTTGAACACACAGCGCACGCCTATGTCTTCCTCGTCTTCCTCCTGGCTGAGACTTCATGGAAGGCATCCACCTTGATTCATCACATCCACCTCAGGCGAGGTGATTCCCACACCCTTCTCCATGTCCAGCAAATTGATCTGGTAGGAGTTGTCCTTCATCTCATGGATTGGCGCTGCAACGCCGGCCTTTGTCATCACCAGCCTGTTGGTGTTCAAGTCAATCATTGGCCCAAAGCTTTTCAGCAGCCTCTTTGAAATCAAGAGTGGAACATCCCCTGGGACTACATGTAGCCTCACACGAAGTTCCCGACCAGCCACAAAGACTGGCAGCTCCACTCTTCTTCCAGTGCGATCTGCTGAACCATTGCCATACCTGAAGGTGTGCATCTTCTCAGGCAGCTCCTTGTAGCAATGACCATGTTCCTTCAAGCGTTCAATGTGTCTCGCCAGTGTGTTCTCACCGACCACATCCAGTGTCCAGGATTCCATATCCCGCGGCATGAACCAGGCCGCAGTTGCTCTCGTGCGGTCGTGATTCTCCATCCTCTTCACCACTGCTTGGCTCCTTGAAGGCCTCCGGAAATTCATCTCCTTCGACCATTTCCTATTAATCATCTTGTTGAAGCTCCTCCCAGAAGGCGCCCGCAATGGAATCCACCTCCTGGTCCCCGGCCCCGGGATGTCTCAGAATGTTTCGATCTGTTTCGAATTTTCGAATGGAAACTCGAGTCAAAACGCCTAAAATCCAGGACCACACCTTCCACCTGGCAGGCATACTCACTACCATACATTTCTCTGTCCAGTGCATCCTCCGGGTCGAAAAGGCGGAACAAAGCCTCATCACTCATGCGTCGAAGGTCATGTGGGTCCGGATCACCGTGGCTTTGCAGGCGGTAGAACATGGTCTTTCCGGTCCATGTCTTGTCCGTCTTGCGGTGTGCCTCCAAACTGTTCTTCCAGTTCGGTGTGATTTGCTCTTCTGTTGTGCCATCACTGTTCTTCATGACAGTCAAGTGGGCCACGCTCAATTCGTTGAGCGGGATGAGACAGCCGGTTCGAGCAGGGCTGAACAAAGACGTTCTTGGGTTCACATGATGGCGTACGACTTCTTTCTCATCGAAAGTCCAGCTGTCACGAGGTCGTTCTGCCCAACTGCGCATCACTGCATCGATCTGGCTCTCCTCGTCGTTGGCAGCTGCTTCACTGTCATTCACCATGTAAACGAAGCTCACCTTGGTCGAACTGCTCGGGCTATCACCCTTTCCTCCGTAAAGGGCAGTTTCTGGAACAATGGCCCACCTTCTGACACTTGAAGCATTTGACACGGGCTTCCAGTTTCTTCAAGCCACCTGAGCTTAGCCCGCGTGATAGCTTTTCTTTGGAGATGCTCTGACGTGTTTGCTTCCATGACAGCAGCACGTCCACAGCATCTTGCTCTTCTATTGGGTCGTCACCACCCAACAGGCCCTCCTCATCCTCCGCCAAAAAGACTTCTCCGATGTCACCCACATCCTCATCCTCTGGCGGGTCACTCACGGCAGCCACGTGACTTCCACGCCGTCCAGCATAGAGACCTTCTGGGTATGTCGTTCTCAAAGCAGCTGCAAGGACTGTCGGGAAGCGGCCACATTTTGTCAACACGCTCTGGAACCTCTCTCAAACGAGAGCTTTTCACTACAGGTTTGCTGAAATCCAAGAAGGTGGCTTCTTGAAAGATCACATCCAGCAGCCCATCCTGGTGGACTTCCCTGATGACTGGCCTGAAAACACCAGGCTTCAAGACCTCTACAATGGATGGGCCAACACAGGGCTAGGGCAATACTTGCTGGACGACAAACCGGCGCTGATCAGTCACATCACCCGCAACACCTGTGTCGATGGAACGATGACCAAGCATGCAAAGATCCTCAACCCCTACGGCGCGTTCACGGTGCCAAGATCTTTGGATGGCTTTGCAAGGACATCCTCGGAATTTGTGCCAGCAGCTCTCATCTGCCACCGAGGACCCAGCCACAATACTGGCCACTATTTTGGCATCCTCATCTACAGAGACTTGATGTGGATTGCAGATGACAGCAAACCGCCCACCCACCTGGAGCACCTCACGCCACAATTGGCCAGCCAAGTCACCCAAGTCTGGGCTGTACACATCGATACCTTTCGGGCGACTCAGCAAATCATTCGGTCACTACCCTCCCACCGCCTGAGGAGCCTGACTATGATCCACCTCTTCATCCAAGCCCAGATAAGAGACCACGTCTTGAGCAAGCACACAACCAGATACACTTTGCCAATGTCACAAACTTCGGCAAACAGGTACTTGACTGGCACTGGGCAAGACAAAGTGAGGTGTACATCTTCGTTGAGACTCACCTGGATCCACAAAAGCGCCAACAAACTTGTCAATACTTCACCATTCGAGGCAGAACGGCATTTGGCGCTCCAGCACAAGCCAATGAGGATAACACAGGCACCCATGGTGGCATACTCGTTCTGGGAGACCAAGCCTGTGGACTCACACCACTCGAGTCCTACACCTGTCACGGCAGTGGGTACCAGGCCTTTCTGTGGCAGGCCACCGACTGTACCATCCTCATTGCGGGTGTCTACTTGCTTTACACTGGTCCCAAAGCAATCGTGGCGGAGCAGGAGATGACCCCATTCTTCACCGTCCAAAATGGAGTCCCAGCTGGTTGCCCCCAAGCACCCTTACTGGCTAAGGCCGTGCTGGCACCAGCGCTCCAACCCTGGAAGACAAACCACCCAGATGTGCACCTTTCTAGCTGGGTGGATGATGTGGGATTTGACACTGCAGGTCAAATACCGATGTCAGTGGCACAAAGGGCGGTCAATGCCTACAGAGACTTGCACAACAGACTGGTTGAACTGGGCCTCAAAGTGAACCCACAAAAAACTGCCTTTATAGCAACTGACCGAAGCACCGACAAGGCCCTACGGGCCATCCTGCAACCAGGCGAGCCACCAGTTGAAGCTGTCATGCGTGACTTGGGTGTGGACCATAGTCATGAAGCAACGACTGGCAACAAACGAAAACTGAAGCTCCGAACTTTGAGGATCCCGGCTTTGAAGATCCGGCTACGACTCCAGCGAGGTGGCATCCAACCAGCAGCCCTCTGGGGGGTTGAAGGACAGGGCCTAGCGCCCCGCTACCGCACCACCCTGCGGCAGGCCATGGCCAAGCATCTGAGCCATCACACAGGAGGCCTGCTAGACAGCACCTATGATCTCCACCACAAAAAGTACATTGATCCAGGAGATCAAGTCATCATCCACCACATCAGAGCCATCCACAGCCTAATCCATGCCTGGCCCACGGAGCAACTGGCGGCACTGGAACAAGCCTGGGAAACCACATATCACCAGCTTCAGACCAAACAGTACCCATGGTACACAGTCCGCGGACCCATGGCTGCAGCCATCACATATCTCAAGGAATGGGGCTGGCAGGCTGCCAACCTGATGAGATGGAACAGACCTGAAGCTCCTCTCATTCTGAGCAATGCGCTTGACCTGCAACAACCTTGGTGGAAGTTGGAAAGGGCCTTGCTCCAGGAGGCCAAGAATCAACGCATCAACCGACTGGCTAGCCGACCGCATCATCACCACCTCATCACAGGCCTCGACTGGCACACCTATCATGAGGTGAAGAAAAAACTGCCAGCCCAAAGCAAGCACCACCTCAACACTTGGGTCCAGGCAGGATGGGTAAGGGATCAAAATAAAAATAAAATAGAATCAAAAAAATATTCAACGGGGATCAATAAAAAAAATAAGAAGGTAATCAAAAAAAATATTCTAGCCCACTGAGGATGGTTGGGGTAGTAGTAGTAGCAGTAGCAGTAGCAGTAGCAGCCAGCAGCAGCAGCAGCAGCAGCAGCAGCAGCAGGAGGAGGAGTGGTAGTAGTAGTGGTAGCAGTAGCAGTAGTCACGGCGTTCACACGAAGTTAGGCCCTACATGGCGTTGTCAGAGCGCTCGGAGACAGAAGGACTAGGATACCAGGGGACCAGCGGACCACAGGACCAGAGGACCAGGAGACTGGAGGACTAGGGGAGCAGTGGACTCAAGGACCAAGGGACCAGGGGACCAAAGGACCAGTGGACCAGAGGACCAAGGGACCACATTACCAGAGGACCCGCAGACCACAAGGCCAGGAGAGCAGCAGAAAAGGCCTATCAAGGAATATTTATTTTTTGATTCGCTTTGTATTTTTGTTTGATCCTGTTTTTTTGGATGCTCTCTTTATTTTTATTTTGATACCTATGCCGGCAGCAGTGCAATTTCGTGAGGCCACCAAGGTCAAACGATGCCTATGCCGCCAGAGTGGATGGACAGGATCACATCCAAAGAAGAAGAACCTTTATGGTCAGCGGGGATTCCCTTGGAATTGCAAGAGCAACGACACCAAGACCATCCTTACCATGGCCATGGGTGTTGGGCAGGACTGGTACCTTTAGCACCCCAACCATACAACGGTTGGGCCTACACACTTGATGCCACACCATCCTCCTACGACGAGCGCACCCAAATGTGGGTGTTTGGACTTTGCGTTCACACCATGTCCTTAGAGCCTTAGGGCAATTGAAAAGACTTGGCGCAATCACGGGAGTTGCCAAGGGAGCACAAACCAAAGCCAGAGCACTCCTGGCAGGGGTGGTAGCCCTGGCAAAGCACACCACCATGCAGGCCAAAGTCATCGTCCAAATCGCCACAGT
This sequence comes from Durusdinium trenchii, assembly GCA_963970005.1. NCBI lineage: Eukaryota > Dinophyceae > Suessiales > Symbiodiniaceae > Durusdinium > Durusdinium trenchii. The sequence continues at coordinate 611,697 of CAXAMN010021363.1, forward strand.
TTGGGAGGCATGGCACCAACCCCGCAGCAGAGCGGCCTTTCAGGACATCCTTGAAGAAGTCACAGAGCAAGACTTTGCCCGCATCGCGGTGCTCTACATCAGCAGAGCGACCAGAACTCCTGATGCACTGGGCAACGAACCACAGCTCAGGAGGCGCCAGCGGGACTCTGCCCTAGCAGCCTGGGAGCGGGCCAAACAGTTCCAAGACCACAAACAAGCAGAATGGCAGGACATCTTAGACTCCGACCACAAGCTGATTTACACCCATGCTGTCCAACGTTTGGCCAAGATCTACGACGACCCCCAGCACTTTATTCACCAGAAAGCTCCCAGACATCAAGGGAAGCACACCAAACAATACAAGCGTGATCTGGTGAAGCAATGTGGCAAAATCTGGGCAGAAAACCATCACAGGTGGGAGCCTCATAGAAGCGGGTACCAATGCACGGCGTGTGGCGCCAGAATGCATCAAGGTTTGATCAAAAGCATTCTTGAAAGCCGACTTCATGAAGACTGTCCGCAAGTGCTGATTGAAGATGCATGTGCCCTGCCAGCCAAGGCTGAAATAAAAGACCTCCTGCACCGGCAACAACAGCAAACACCAGGCCCTGACGAGCACCAGTTTGCTGAGACCACCGAGTCAATGAAGAGGCCTTCCAGCACTTCATCACATCCAAGTGCGTGGATCAAGCATTCCCACAACCGCCACAAGGGCACCCAAGTCACACTCTGTGGCAAAAGGGCGGGAAAGTGAGATGCACACAATGTGGGTGTCAGTGGAACCTTGATGGAGAGCAGCGCATCATCACCAACCAGGTGCTGACCAAAGTCTGCAAAGGAGCTGGCACCAAAGGCTCACCACCACTCAGTGAGTTCTTCAAGAAAAAGACGGACACCAACAGTCCACAGGATCCAGAGGCAAGGCCACAGACAGCCAGGCACTATGCCCCAGACATGGCTGACACCAGGCCCCAGCTGCGGAGACTCCACTTCAGCACTCAGCTAGATGCAGTCGAAGAGCAACCAGAAGCAGAAGATGAAGACTGCGGTGACAACATGACCGTCGACTTCTTCTGAGAAGCCTGAGCACTGCCCTAGCACGTCTCAAGACAGGCCTAAACAGGCAGCTCACTCAGCTTTAGGAAAAAAAATACATACATACATTACCATACACTACCATACAATGCCATACCATACCAATATATTACATACATATATCAAGGTGTTGGCAGGATGAACGCCTGACCATGTCTGAAAATGTTACAAGGTCAAGGCCAGGCCTGGCAGCAGTCGCTCTCTTCTCAGAGCCTCAGCGGCCACCAACTTGGCAATTCCACCACCAAGAGAGTGGCCTGTGATGTAGTAGGTCCGGTTGGGATAGCCTTGCGAACGAAAGCCCCCAGTCAAATCACTAGGTCTGAATTGAGAGAGGTTTAAACTATGAGTTTGGTGAGAAAATGAACATTGGCACGTTCCAAGTCACTAGTCATGCGATTCGTGACCATGTTCAGCAAGTTCAAAAAGGAGAGCGAAAAGTTGCCATCTTGCTGGACATAGACATGGCGACAAATCCATGCAATGCCCGGGCCCCAGAGCTGGATCACACTGGGGCCCAGCCTCTCAAAAACGTACATCATGCCCACCGGCAGCCACAGGTCCATATCTTGGAGTGCATCGAACATGTCGGTGGTGCCACGAACTGCAAAAACGGTGGTACTGTTGTCCCCCGCGGTGAACTCATAAAAGGATGTCCAATCAAAGGTGCCTGTCAGCATGATGGGGATGTGCTTGTAACTCACCCTCCAGTTTGGAAAGTACTGCTGCAGCAAGCTGGGAACATGGCTTGGTGGCTCATAGGTGAAGGCCGACATGAGAGCGAAGTCTGCTAGAGTCAAGTCGTGTTCCATGAACGGGGCTGTGCTGAAGCCAATCTCGCAAATGGGCCAGCGCCCACCAAAGTCTCCAATGTATGGGACATCGTAGTACTGACAATCAGATAAGCCACGGTCGCAAAACATTGGATTGGAGCCGACAGTGCGGTGGTTTGCAATGCAGCAGCTAATGACGGTGACCTCACAGCAAACACAGCCCAGCAGCTTTTTATCTGAGTGCTGTGCGGATGAACGAAACATTGCTAGGGGGCAGCTATTGCTCTCAGAAATCAATCACACAGAAGAACAAAGATCAACATGGAGATAACACGGTATACGGTCTACATACATATACATAGATAAGGATGTACGGTGGGGGTGAGATGTACGATCAAAGATCTAAGTCCGTCTCACAGAAGACGTTCGATCACAAGCGCTTCAGGTCCAAAGGTTCGGTGCTTCAGTTGTGCCAATTTCTTAGCACCAGGGCATCGCTACTAGGAACAAGCTACTAGTAACTACTAGCTAGAAGAGCTACTAGTATATACAGCCCTTGTTCCTAGTAGCGATGCCCTTGTTACAACCTTGTGCTGTCAGTGTACTTTCAGTGGGTACTCTGAAAGAAAGAAGACTGAGGGGACCGAAGCAAAGGGATGAAAAAGCCCAGACAGGGCCTGGAGTCAATGTGTATATATATATATACACATATAGACTCTTGATGAATAAAACCTCCATTTGGGTGCTTGGACTTGCGGTTCTCTCGCTCCTTGCACAAGCTCCTCGTATGGAGGGTTTTCTGAATCAAAAGGGGGTGAGCCGATGTGGAAAACGCAATCGTTCACCCATTGGCAGTGGGAGAACACTGAGGGACATTGGGAAAGCACGGGTTCAACCTCAGCAGTTGCCAAGACACGCCGGGATTGCAAGGACACGCCGGTTGTTTCAAAACCCTCTGATTTTAAGAGATGTTCTGTGGCAAGGGAGTGCGCCGGCCGGGTCTAGGTTCACCAAAACGGCTCAATTCTTCTAGATTCTAGCACAATGGACAGTCACCATGTTGTGTTTATGTTGATCCGGTGGCAATACAAAGCCAGTTTCTACCTGCATCAGTTCTGCGCCAGCTGTTTCACACCAAGCGGCCAGCGCCATTTGAAATGTGCAGAGAAGAAGCAATGCCGAAAGCTGAATGCGGCTGCCCGAGGCAAAGGTTCGCTTCAAGCAAAATTGTCTGCAAAGAAATAATGCGAAGACGAGGCCGCAATCCTGCGCTGGAGTCAGCACTGGGCTTGCCCACAAAATAGCGCTGGCCACAATCATCAGCACAAAGCTCTCTAGGAGTCCAAAGAGCCATGCCCATGGCCTTTGGATCAACACTGAGGTCTGCACCACGAAGCAAAGAAGCAAGGTAGCGGCACAATAAAACATTGAATACCACCAATCCAGCGCACCCGCCAAGATTCCGAGAAGGAAGGTGATGTAGATGAAGGGCATCCTGGAGTGAAGTTGATCCGAGTAGCCCAAGCCACAAAAGGAGTCACCCCACTCTTGAAGATACTTCAGCCTTGAACCTTTTGAGCGCTTGCTCCAGCAAGATAGGGTAAATGGCTTGGGCTTGCCTATGAGCATTCCAAGGATGATCAGTACTGCAGTCTCCAGACCCAAGAAGACCAATGCTCTGTGTCCGGTTGCGCTGCCAAAGAGAATGACGACAAAAGACAGCACCAAAGGGAAGACATCCACGAGGTGAAACAGGAAAACACAAACAGGAAGGCAAAGATCCATGGGCCGTTCATTGCCCAACTTGCCGTAGGTTTGGGCATTCTGTACCACATTCTCGTTCACCAGGATATTCTGACTTCGACCCCGTGCGGGGATCGGTTCGGAAGTACTGGACACAGCTGGCGTGGTGTCAGCGTCCATGTCCACCTCTTCAGCCTGAAAAGGGCCAGCCACTGCAATCGTCATACTCCGGGTTCTGAGACGCCCGGTAGGTTCCATCTCCTCCACTACGAAGGTGTTTTGCAAATCCCAGCCTGGAATGTTCTCGTTCTCACTTTCCTTCTCGTCGTCTGACACGACCAAAGGCAACACACGCGTGGCCGTGCCCAGGTGAGAAACCTTTAGAACTTTGGCTCGACAGGCAGCTGAAAAGGCCTTGACTTTCAGAGCCAAGTCCCCAATGGTCCAAGCGGCCCAGAAGAGAATCACATGAATGCACGCAATGGCCAGCATAGCACTGGAGAGTTCGAAATTGCTGTTCCAGGTCGCCAGGTCCACTGCCACCATGATGATTGGAAAAATGTCCAGGGAGAGATGGATGGCAAACTGCAGAAACACATCGGCGACTTTGCGCCAATTTTGGATGGGGGCAGGCCAGCCACAAACATAGAGAGTTCCAGCAGCAATCTCCGCAAAGGATGCAAAGCAAAGCGCCCGGCGATATGCTTCAAACATCTCAACTCGCCAGGCATCCACACTAAGCAAGTAGCAAAAGCGAAGCAGCTCGCTGGTGGTGCCAATCAGCAACCAGGATTTCACAAAGGCTGCAAGAAAGTGCAGCGTGAAGTCAAAGCTGGATACCTGGGGATCGTAGTGGTGGTACCACTCTACATGCCAGAAAAGCACCACGACCAAAGAGGCACAGGATATGGCACACGCTGCGACGCAAAGCAGGTATGTGTGCCACACAGCAAGGATGTTCTTGGTCCAAGGCGCACTTGTGAGCCAAATGCTGCTCAACACTTGCGTTCTCTCCCTCAAAGGGTGGCAAGGGGGCACAAAATCACACTCGCAACCACTGCTGCTGCTGCTGCTGCTCATCTCTCGATCTGATTCACTGGCCGATCTCTCCTGCGAATCCTGCACATCCAGCTGCAGTTGCACCCGCGGCATGGACGGCGCGCGGGGGATACTCACTGGTGGCTTCAACATATGAAAAAAGGGAGCATAACAATTAATCTACTCTCCGCTTGGGGCCTTTTGAAGCCGAAAAGGCCACGGCAGTGGTCGGATCGTCAGATGGGCTCACAGCCCACTTACATCTGTCTGAAATATCTCGCAACTGCAGAAGCTTGAAACCCCAAATCCAAGCTGCCTGGAAGCAACTTCTGCAAGCGTGCCGTTTCGGCCACTGATGGTAGAACTGCGTCCGCATCCCCGGCCACCAGGAGAGTGACAATGGCCGGTGGATCCGCCATCCTGGGCTCCAAACGCCGCAAACCCTTGCCTCGGAACCAACGATGGGCTCCAGTCGTTTGGGAATCCGAGCGGATTTGGGGTACAAAGGTTGGATTAACCCGCACTGCAAACACCAAGGAAAAGGTTGCCTCTGAAACGCTACTGGTGACACATAGCCCAACTCCAAATGGTTGACATTTAGAGAACATAACTAATCACCGTAATTGGGAGACCGCATAGAGTCGATAACTAGACATTACAGTATCCTTTAATATACAGATATATATATATATAATTAGTTATATATATATATATATCCTTCTGGATGTTTACTAAGATCAGCGAGCACCGTTCTGCTGCTCGAAATAAAGCAATGTGACGGCATGATTTTGTTTAAATAAACAATGAAGAGTCTCAACCAGCTAAGACGGTGTATCTTCGAAGGTAATTGGGGCAAACAAGTGCCGCAAAAGCACTTATCTCGGTGTTCATCTCGGTAATCTCATCTCGGTGTTAATCTACGTTCAGCGTGGCCGATTGTATCTCTAGAGCTTTGCAAAGCTTGCGGTGGGTTCAAGCATCTGTGGAGAGCTCAATGTCTGTCAGTTGAGTACACTGCCGTGGTAATACCTCAAAACCAACCAAGACATACTAAATACGTGCAAGTGAACCATCCCGTAGAGTAAAGCGTCCTCAAATTTGATGCAGGGGCAGGACAATTTGATAAGCCTACAGTAGGCCTAGGCCTAGGCCACCGATCTCATGAAAAAGGTCGGACAACTGGACTTTTCCAAGCAGCGCAGGAGAGACTCACGAAAGCGCAGGGTTTCTGGAGGCAACGCTTTGCTCAAGCCGCCTTGGTGGGAAACAATTAGCACATAAGGTGAGACAACGCAAATTGCCATCAGCATCCCACCTTGCGTGAGACAAGGCGAAGCAAAGCCGCCGAACCATCGGCGACACTGGCCATTCAACGTCCGTCTGCCCGACCTGTAAAAACCCACCGGGGCACGGCTGATGCGCAGGAAGTTCTCCAAAGGGCTGGAGCCAGCGGAGTCAACTTGCCTCAGATCTTGACCGAAGGCGGTTCAGGGCGGCTCAGAGAAGTTGACTGGTTTAAGCCTAAGCAGCATGAACCGGTTTAATCAGTACTTCGTTCAGGTGGCTGGGAGCTAATGACTCCCTCATACCAGCCAACTCGGCCAACCAGTGGTGTGATCACCTTGGTTTGCATATTGCTCAAGTGCATTGGCCGTTGCGTGGCATTCAAAGCTTGTGAGAAAACACTCAGCTGAGGGAAGGGTGTTTATCTCTGCCCAGGTGCGGCTGGCAGGGTCTCATAGAGGTTCTCCGGTAGGCTTGGAAGCAACGGCGCCAACAATGACAACGGCGTTCCTTCGGAGCCAAGTTTTGCTGTGCTTTGCTGCTTTACCTTTCTAGTGCGTGCGAAGGCGTCGCAGACTTCAAAACAAGAACAGGCTGATGCGAGCCGAAGCACTTCTGTAGCTGGTGGCCGGATTGATCAAACAAAGAGCCTTCCAGAGTAAGAAGGCTGACGACAACAAGTTTACAAACGAACCGACAAACATGTGCTGTGCCCTTTCTTGAGGTCTTATTAAGAACCGAAACCGTGCAAACTGCACATCCAGAACATAGATACATTGACCTATATAAGTAGTGCAGATTACACAAGCCCACACCAAAGAAGAAACCGAAACCAGCACTTTGTCATCTTGGCTTCCCACTTCAACTAGCTTGGGTTGGTTGAAGGCCAAATTCAGCGCCAACACCGCACCCATGGACTCTGCCACAAGCAGCACCGGCCTAGGCAGAATGGGTTCGCAGTTCAAAGCCAAAGCCCCAATGCCAAATCTTCTGAAGGACAAAACATGGAGGATCTAAAAAATATTGGGGTTTGTCCTCACCTCTCGGACCAACTAAAACTTACCCAAAAAAGCCCCTATGAGCCCTGGCGGTTTCTGTGAGAAAGCCCGTTCCAGGGCAGCCGTTTTTGGGTTTGCTTCATCCTAACATCTTTGAACTGTCACATTCACATACATTCACCAGTCATCTTTCTTGTCCACCATTCTTGGTCGAAAGAAGTGCGACTTCGCAAGCTGCGAGCTGCGCCTGTCAGCGCGATGCTCCTTGATAAAGGTCTCAAGCATGTTCAGCAGCTCATCAAGGTCGCCTTTGAGGCACGGAGCTGAACAACGAGCACTTGCATCGGTCATAGAATCCTAGACTATTCAAACTATTCCACTCGGAGCACACCAGATAAGCGAGGAAACGACCTCAGAACGCCTTCAAAGCCATTCCACCACGTGAGGACCGAGGAGGACTCAACGGATGTCCAAACGACGACGGTCAATGTGGCGTTCCGAGAGGCTCCGGTCATCGGCGGTCACATCCATGGCCCATGAGTCGTAGAAGGTCCAGAGCCGGCGGAATTGCACGGAGCGGAGTCGGGCAGCGCCATCGATGCCTGTCATGACCGACCCGCAGAGAAAGGTGCAAACGAGCAATCTTCGCGAGGACGGCAGCAATTGCAGCAACAACCGCATGGTTAAAGAGCATGAGACAGGTCCACAGATGTTCAATGGGTTTGAAGTATTTGGTCAGGTGCAAGCTCCCCAGATTCTAACTTGGCGACCGGGTGTCCACGGGTAACTGTAACTATTCCGCATCACTTGCCTCGCTACAAAAATCAAGCATTCAAAATTGAAAATTAACCTGATTGGAGCTTCGATTCACAACTTCTCTTTCACCGAGGCCGACTGTTAAAGGACAAAGAAGCACCGAAGCGCTAATCACAAGCCGAACTTTGGATGAGCTTGTGGTGAGACTTGGTTTGAGCTATCTCTTCAGCTCCTCTCCTGGCATGACTCTCACATCAAGTGTCAAGGTGGCAAGCAGAGCTTCCGTGCTTTCTTCATCGCTCTTCAGCTGAAGCCTTCTCTGAGCTCCACCCTCTTCGATGTCCAGCAGCAATGACACGTTGTCACCGCACACCTCAGTGCTGATTGACTTCACGCTGCTCAATTTCATCCGTTCTGGCGGCCCTGCTGGCAGCAAGGGTTGTATCAAAAAGTCCGACCCCTTCAGCCCAACCCGGGTTGGTGCAAGACCCTGCTCACACATCCCAGATGCCATGACCATGGGAACTGTCAAAAATATATCTTCTGAGTCCCACTGCGAAAGCCACTCCGAAGTCTGCTGATTGTCTCGGACAGACTTTTCTTCTGCAGGGCTTTGGCTTCCAGCCTTTTCAACCCAGTGGCTGACAACTACACGTGCTGCAACCTCTGCGGCCTTCTCCGGTGACTCTTGTGGTGCATCAGCATGCTCTTCCCCTGCAGGCCTTGATTGCTCTGCTTGTTTTATGGCCTGTGCCATTTCGACAAGTTGCTTTTGCAACTCCTCTACTTCTTTGTCTTTCCCCTCGAGCTGCTTTTGAATCGCCGCTTTCGAGCGCTCTTCTTGCACTTGGTGCTGGCGCAAAGCCTCTTCGAGCTCCTCAACGCGCTGGTTTCCAGCTTTTTCATTGGCTGCCACCTCTGCTGCCGTGTCTGGGGGCTCTTGTGATGCAGCAGCGCGCTCTTCTGCTGCAGCCCTTGATTGCTCTGCCTGTTTTATGGCCTGTGCCATTTTTTCAAGTAGTTTTTGCAGCTCCTCTACTTCTGCTTTCGAGCGCTCTTCTTGCACCTGCTGCTGGCGCAAAGCCTCTTCGAGCTCCTCAATGCGCTGGTTTC
>CAXAMN010021363.1:620506-688426 GCA_963970005.1 Durusdinium trenchii
GCTGCTTTCGAGCGCTCTTCTTGCATCTGCTGCTGGCGCAAAGCCTCCTCAAGCTCCTCAATGCGCTGTTTTCCAGCTTTTTCGCTGGCTGCCACCTCTGCTGCCGTGTCTGGGGGCTCTTGTGGTGCAGCAGCGCGCTCTTCTGCTGCAGCCCTTGATTGCTCTGCTTCTTCTATGGTCTGCGCCATTCTTTCAAGTTGCTTTTGCAGCTCCTCTACTTCTTTTTCTTTCCCATCGAGCTGCTTTTGGACAGCTGCTTTTGAGCGCTCTTCTTGCACCTGCTGCTGGCGTAAGCTGGCTACGAGTTGTTCTTGGGCACTCGTTTGCTCTTTCTGTGCTTGCAAAGACTCAGCTAAGCGGTTTCGGTTTTGCTCTAAGGTCTCCTTTTCCTGCTGCAACTCTTCAATGCTGCTGTCTGCCTCTTGCAAAGCCTCTTCGAGCTCCTCGATGCGCTGGTTGGCATCCTCCCTCACAGCTTCGTTGCTCTCCTGCAGCTCACGGATCCGAGCACGCAGTTTGTCCTGCTCAGCCTCCGACACTTCGAGCCGGTCTCGAAAGTCTTCAGCAACCCCTCGAGTGGACTGCAAGAACTCTTCCAGCTTGCAGTTCTCATACCTGGCATGCGCCACTTCTCGATCGCTCTTGAGCAGCTGCTGTTGCAACTTCTGTGTGTTGGCTCGTGAGGCCACAATCTTCCCTTTCAACTCTTGATTGTGTTGCTGCGAAGTGTCTAACTCTCCCGCCAAAGCAGCGATACGCGCTGCTAGCGCTGAGATTTGCTCTGTCGAGGAGTCCAACTGAGAGGAGTATGCATTGCGCTGCTGTCTCGCTGCGGCATGACTCGTTTCCAAGTCCTTGAACTTCACCTCAGTGGATGACAGCTGTGCTTCAAGCTCCGACACCTGCTCCAGCAACATCTCACCCTCATGCGGCAAGTGGGCAAACTCATCCGGCCCGTCGTCCGGCCCGGCCAAGGGGGGCAAATCCTGCAAGACCGCCGGAACAGATTCCGCCTTTTCCGGCGCGGAATCCCCGATGTCTAGGCCCCCCGCCTTTTCCGCCCGGCCCAGCTCGATCTCAGCCGCCAGCAAGCGCTGACGACACAAATCCAGGCGTGGCGGTACCTCGTCCAAAAAGCCGGGAATGGCCCAGCGAGGCCAGCCTTTCACCATCGCGGCGGTGGGGCCATCTGAAGTCATGTCAATGGTACCCCAGGTCATCCGATTCGAGTCAGCGACCACCAAACCTCCTGATTGCTGCAGATGGGAGACGTTGGCTTTGCCAACCCCCGGCAGCGCTCCAGCAGATCTGCTCTGAGGGATCCGAGGCATGGCGGCAAGTGTCTCGGAGAAAAGCCTTCGATAGATGGCTGCGCAAGTGTCAAAGAGACTGCAGTCCTTGGCTGCTCAAGAAATCATAACTCCTAATTGCATATCCAAGTGTTTGTTGGTCTGAGTACGGCCAGGCCTGGAAGAAACACCAGGAGTGGCTTGGACTGCTGTGACAGTAGCCGTTGGGCATCTGGCACTTCAACCCAACAACAAAGCAAGCAACAAGCAGTTCGCATGATACAGTGAAGTTATGTCTCTCTTTCTCTCTCTCTCTCTCTCTCTCTCTCTCTCCTTGCGTTTATCACCAGAGTCTGCCACCGCCGGAGGCAAAGACACAGCCACCCGCCTGGTCCAGAGTGTGAGCCGGCCCCTGAGATCAAGGCGATGGCAAAGGCCAGCATGCCAAACCAATCTAGTGACCCCTGCCGAATGAAGTGTATTGACCAATCTGGTGATCCAAACCAATCTGGTGAACAAAGTCAGCAAGTCTGCAAGTCTAGTCTATTGACTTGCACCATCCGTTTGCCAAGTGTTCTCTCTTTCTCTCTCTTATTTTTTCTCTCTCTCACTCTCTCTCACTCTCTCTCTCTCTCTCCCTCTCTCTCACTCTCTCTCTCTCTCTCTCCCCCCCCCCCCCCCCCCCCCCCCCTCCCTCCCCAGCCGACATGACTTCCAACAAGTTTGTGCTGAGCCTGCTGAGCTGTGTTGAAAGAATGTCAAGACATGAGCTGACAAATGTAAGGTCTGCTACACTAGTCACTAGTGGGAGTTGCAGTTCATTGTCACACTTAACCGGAGCACTATTGAAACTATACCAAGTGTAGCCTGCGGTCGGTTTTCGGAATGGGGAAACTGGGATCTAGGAAAGGGCGAACTCTTAATTCGGAATCGTCCTTTAAAGGGAATTGGCAAGGCGGAGTGAGTGGCTGAGCATTAAAAAGAAACAATTTCGGCAGCAGAAGAGAAACAGCTGTCGTAGCAAGCAAAGTACAGTCGAAGAAGTAGCGCTGATTTTGCATTGGTGGCCGGTGCAGTGGAGCGTGGGCAACATTTGAGAAAAAAAAAAAAAAAACTTTTCGTGGCGCTGGAGGGGGGTTGTGGGAAGGGCGCGTGATTTTTGTTTCTCTCAAGTTCGGTGGTGTTTGTTGGGGTCGGCTCGCAACTCACTTGCGCAAGCGACGTCGGCAGTGCGCCCCTGCCTACTTGATTACGAAGAGGCCATGTCCAAACATCGACTTGCACACGCAAAAATAGACTCACTTGCGCACCCATGCACCACTTGCCCACGCTGCGATCCACTTGCGCACACAGGCATAATGTTGACCTCTGATCAATAAATCTACCCAAAAATTGAGTTGGCAAAGTCCCAAATAATAAACCTCCCCGAAATAAAGTTAGCAAATTAGCCCAGCTGGGGACCCCAATAGCAAGATACAAACCGGAACAAAAAGAAAAATTTACAAACAACTGCTGTTTTCAACTCATCGACCATCTCTTCCTTAGACACCATCATCACATAACCGGCACACCATCACAAAATGGCCAGGGCACCATCAAAACATGACCGAAACACCATCACAACATGACTGCGATACGGCGATACAATCAAAACATGCTCGGAACACCATCACAACAGGACCGCGCCACCATCACATGACCGGCACACCATCAAAACATGACCGGCACACCGTCACAACACGACCGAGACACCATCAAAACATGACCGGGACACCATCAAAACAGGACCGGGATACCATCACAACATGACTGGGACACAATCAAAACATGATCGGGACACCATCACAACATGACCGCGCCACCATTACATGATCGGGACACCATCAAAACATGACCGGGACACCGTCACAACACGACCGGGACACCATCAAAACATGACCGGGACACCATCACAACATGACCGGGACACCATCACATGACCGGGACACCATCAAAACATGACCGGGACACCATCACAACATGACCGGGACACCATCAAAACATGACCGGGACACCATCAAAACAGGACCGGGACACCATCACAACATGATTGGGGCACAATCAAAACATGATCGGGACACCATCAAAACATGACCGGGACACCAGCATCACATGATCCGGACGCCATCAAAACATGACCGGGACACCATCCGCCCACCAGCTCTAACGGTGACCCGACGGCGCCCGTCCGCCTATTAATTTTGCAAGACCCCATAGCATGGCTATTGGGGAAGTAAAGTAAATAGAGTGTTCCCCAAAATAAACCAAATGTTTTTCCTGAAGCCAGCATGCCGTAAATAAAGTTTACCCTAAATAGAGCTATACAATGTCGTTCACTGAACAAATTTGTTGAGTTAGTATTTGCTTATTTTTTCTCTTTTGTCAACAGATTGCTTCTTTGGATTCCTTCTTTATTAAATCCGTTCCTCTTCATCTCACAACTTCGTATCATCATACCACAAAACCTTCAAACAATTCTTTATAAGTCCCTAATTTAAACCATTGGAAACTGATCAAAACTACTCTGGAAAGGGTTCTCCCCATGAAGCCAAACAATGCTTGAACAATGCTCAGAACAGTACAATGCTCAGAACAAGCAACTGCCTTGCGTTCCACAACTCCATGCAATCTATGCTCAACTACAATGACTTGCAGCATTGGCGGCATCCCTTCCCAAGGCACAACGAGATGCAGACTAGCTGCCTGCAACCCAGTAGGCTCTTCCGGCTGAGGGCGCACAGTGTACAGAAGGCTGTCTTGCAGTGATGAGCTCCGCATCAACCGAGAAATCTGAAGGGACCAAGGGAGGTCATTTAACATGCCCCATGAGAACTCGTCTCCTAGAATCTGTTGAGGATCACGAAAAATCCATCCAGTAAGAGCTGTATCACTTAATGGCACTTTCATGTCCAGCATTTGCGTCCTGACAAAGTCGAACTGACTTCCGTGCCATGCCCAATACAACTCACGGTAACGCAGCCTAATTGGCCAGCACCATGCTACCTGGTTGTCAACACAGTATTGAAAATGATGCGCTGAAATTGATGTATGGCCACTGTCCCATTTTAAACGCGAATGCGTTTGCATGCTCGACCATTCATCCAATGCTTCATGATCGTTCTCATTGTTGTACGTATGTTGTTCTTGCACCATCGAATGGATGACATTGAGTGGCTCATCCAGCAGTGGGAAGGCAGAGGTTGCAGTGTTTTCCTCACAGCCTTCACTGCCAATATGATTGTTGAGCTCCTCGCGATCCTCCAAGAACATCTTTAGCAGGGTTCCTTCCGGAACATCCAGAAAGCTGCCCCAAAACCATACCCAGTCCAAGGGATCGATGAGCCAACAATCTTGACTCTCTGCACATCTATTGCATGGGAAGACTATATTGAAGACTGCCTCAACCGTGAAATCGTCTCTCCCGTTGCCCAACATGATCGTACCATCGGTAACTCGCAACCCTTCTTGATACCGAATCAAAAGAACTTGGCATAATTGGCACGCGGATCGAGCAACAAAGGACCATCTGTATTCATTCTCACTCTCTGCTGCCCAAACAGCAGTAAGGACAACACCTTCTCCTTCAAGTTCTTGACTAAGATGCCGTTGCAACTGGCATTCAGCACAATCGGCCCTTCTGAGGTGAAGTGTTCGAACTCGAGAGTTCAGTCCACGATGATTCTGAGGGTGCCACCATACATGGTAGCTCCATTCCCGATGACGGCGCCTACCTTGCAAAATGGCCTCGGTGATGAGATTCTGACGAGCATGCCCACATGCTGCCCCATGCTGCATAAGCACAGAATCCTCGTTGTCAACGACTTCGTTCATAGCGCTACAGGACTCTTCCCCTGGTTCCACAGCTGGCCGAATATCAATTACAAACTTCATTCCTTCCTGCAACAACCATCTACGCCTACAAGGAGACGAATTATGCGTAATCTCACATTCGACAGCCTGATGAGCACATATTTCCGCTACTCCTACCATCCACAGCAGATCAGAGCACTCAATGACACGAGGGGCTTCAAGAGGAATTCGTTGAACATGGAAACCTTCACTTAGCATTGTCCAAATGACAACCAGTATCGGCATCATTCGATCATCAACTTCTCAAATGCCAACTAGATATATAGTATCAATTTGGTCACTTTCTCGTGGCGTCACTGCAGGCCAGGTAAGGGCAGCAGTCACCTCCAGCTCTATGCCCATAACATCCCACAGTTCGAACCTCATCCACCCTACAAATGTGCTAAGCGCAAGAGGCAACGAATGACATGTGAGGAACCAGGAATATTCAAGTTGGTTATGAACATTCCCTAGGGTGACAGTGACCAAGTCTGGATCACCACGACAAATGGCATAATGCTCTTGCCTAATGGTTTCAAAACCCAGCACTGTGGTTCGGTATAAAGCAGCACGCTCAAAGGCTTCCCAATGAATCGCCTCGGGCACCGAGGGTCCAGTGTAGATGCCCAAACTCGCCGCCTCACAAGATCTCTGGTGAACTCACCCTGTTGCGATCTTTGGAAGCGCTGCATTAGATCAGTATGGTCTTCAACTTCTTCCTGCTCTTGCGGATTTGCTTGTGTCTGCATCGCGGAACTTGCACCGGCAGCAGAAGAACTGGGGTAAGCCGACCTGGAAAAGGAGCTCAACGCAAAATTCGGTGGTAGCTCAAAATCCTCCCAAGTGAGGCTCCTCCTTTGTCCCTCAGCCGAGGTTGCAGTGTTTCCCTCGCTGTTTCCATCCGCCCGGTTCGTCACACTCGCATTTTCTGCTACCTCATCTGTTTGCTGATCAGCACGCTGTTGTGTGCCGCAAACTTGTGTAGTTGGCTGGCCTTCTTGAATCACCAGCACCAAGTCAACCAAGGAGAAGTCAGGGACCTTGAGGACTTGGTCATCTTCGTACATCAATCGTCTTCTACCGATTCTTAAGGAGAAACTGGCAACATGAGATTGTTGGAGTAGCTCGGAATAACCCAACTCCCTCAAAATTTGTCTCACTGTGGATGTCCGAGGTAAGATGGCAGCTATTCGAGCCAGGAACTCTCTTCCCGTTGAAGCCGTAGCATCCTTGACCTTCCAAACCTCAAACAAGTGTACCATCTGATCTGAACTCAAATGCCGATTTTCAACTGCAAGCAGATGGAGCTGAGGCGGTTCAAAGCCACTCAGCCTTACTGGTTGTGGTTCAATAGCTGCCACCTTCGGCGATTTGAAGTCATCGTTGACTCTCCAAAACTCCCTAAAATGCCGTGCCAGGTTGCCACCCTGTAGCAAAAGACGATCGGGAGCGTAGGTAACCAGTAGTGCTGGATGGATTCTCCAAACTGCTAGCATGAAGGCCTGCTCAACATCAATACCATCAGGCAACCCTTGTAGCCAACTGCGCAGGCCATCTCTGCGGACAAAATTTTGAACTGCGAAATTGGCAGGGTCACGCATCGGTTGCTGATGTTGCGCTGCATGAATGGCCCTTGACCATCGCAACTCTATAATAGCATCGTCAGTGAGCTGCATGAAGTTGGAGACTTCTTCATCTTCTTCTCGCTCCTCTCTCAGGGTTGCAGTGTTATCCCTGTTACTCACACTCCTACCAAAAGGATCTTGCGACTCTGCCCTTGGGGTTGCAGTGTTTTCCCCGATTGAGGCATTGTCGTGGGAACTGCTGCCATCCCTTTCATGAAAGCCACTGTAAGACGTCCGCAGTGAGTCACAAGTGTCAGTATCAGATTGCGATCCAACTCTTGGCGTCTCCAAATCCTCAACAAACACTGAGAGAAAATCTCCCGAGACCACTTGGACATCCTCACCATAATTTCTTTTACCACTGTCACTTTCAACCCAGCACTCAATGCCGACACTGCACATATTGGAAGGGAAAACCAATTATCAATGATTTTGATGATTGCAGCAACGTCGGTGATATCCCAGCCTTGTCGAAACAGGATGGTTCCGATTTTAGCTTCATGGCCTAAAGTCTTCACTAGCAAAAGAATGCCAGGAAAACTAGCAATTGGCGTCACCATCAAATGCCGACCACGAATTCGCATAGACTGAACAATTGCCAACTCAAACCGCCTATATTCAAGCTTATCTCGAAAAAGATCAGCAATCACAAAGGCAGGACATGTACTTGTCGGGAGCTCAACGTACCTGGAAAAGCTGCGGAACTGATTGGCTTGCAGGTAATGATGAAACCAAACACGGAAAAACTTGTTTCCATGTTCATTTCTACCTTCACACCATGTTCCAACATCAAAACCTCCAGGATGAGATACCATCTTCGGGAGCTGCATTAAGCATCCTGATCATCTTCAACCGCCAATGAAAGGACTCCGTTCTCAACAACTCCTTTTCGGTACCAATACCCCCTGTTGATACTTGTTTGCACCCCAGAAAGAGGATCAACAAGCGCATGGTTGGGGTCACACATCTGGAGCTGCAGAGCCTCTGTATTGCCTATCAACACAGCGAAGTGACAAGTACTGCTTGGCTGCAGCACAAGGCAACATGCATCGCTGAAGGGCTGAGGAATTACTGGAAATAAAATTCCAGAACCGACACTCTGAATATCAGCTCGTTGGACCCATTCAGGTTCAATCATACTCTCAGGGGCACATCTGCCAGTAAGTGACTGCTCCTGTGCAAAAATCTGGAATCCGAGCCTCCCAGAATCATTGACGTTGCAGCTACTGACTTGCACAGCCCAGACGGCATGATTCGCAAGCTCGACACCACTTTGCGGAACAACGCTCATACTCTCATCTCCATATGGGGACATGCTCCATGCTGGCATAGCATCGAAAGCAATCAGGTAAAGCATGAACCAAGTACGACCCTGGCCTAAAGGTCTGTGCACTCGTACTCTTACACTATATCGAGTCGCGCGAACCTGAACCAACTTCCTTTTTCGGCATTTGCAACGAATCTGAATTGATTGGCATAACTTTCGGAATAGGGAAATCATACACCCCAGACCCATGCCAATGTCCAGAATGACCTTACTCCAGATAACCCAAAAGTGAATCGTCCTGACTTCGTCTTGCCGAAAAACATCAGTATAATTGATCCGGCTGCCACTACCGGGGACTTTCGAGTCAAGGAAGGGAACCCTCCTATCTAAATCACTATCATAGCAAGAAGAGATGCAGGCGGAAGACACTTGACAAGCAACGTGACATAAGGACAACTCATGCACGCTAATGCCAAAAATTGACAGCTCCCTAGCTCCCGGAATACCTGCCATCCTCCAATGCATGGACAAATGCAGCATAGAGGATACCAAACTGACAGGCTTATATCTTAAGCTGTACGTTTCCCATGACCGACAGCTCGCATACATATCGACAACACCGAAGGCCTTGCTCTCGTCAGCCCAAAACGGCGCCAAGAGCTGGCAATTCCTGCTGAACAGCGAATCCCACACTTCTACTTTTTGGCTTTGACATTCAAAGCTTCTGCTGCTGTTGACGGTTCCTCGAGCTTTCTCTTGGGAGATGTGGCATTCCCAAACCTCTTGAAGGGTCGAAGGTCTGGGATCTCCTTGCTGAGCTCTGAATCGTCGTCGATCTCCAAGGGCTCTACATCCTGCTCTTGCGCCCTCAGGAGCATTTCCTGCAGCATAGCGTCTGAAGCATCCTCGTCGATTGACAAGGCACCAGCTTCCGCTGTTTTCGACTTCAATTCCTTCTCCGCTTCTTGCAGTCTTTGGACCTTGGTTTGGTAGATCTGCAAAGCTGCTGCCCTCTGCTCTGTGTAAGATTCCTTCTGTTCTTGGATCCTTTTGGCTATAGTGCTTTGGAATGACTTCCAAGCAGCATCTTGCTCTTGCACTTTGTTTCTCGCACGCTCCATTTGCTTCTTCGCATTCAGGAGCTTGTACAAATGAGAAGCATTGAGGGAATTCTCCTCTGAAACCTTGGCAGCTGTTGGAATCGATTGATCCAACTGCTGCAAAGACAGAGCAACTTCTTCTGGAGCTGAATCCCCAAGTGCAGTTTTCAGAACCTCCAAATTCTGCTTCATCTTTGCTGTCTCCATAGATGTATAACTGCCTTTCTCGGCCTCGGTGGTTTCTTCGGCTCGATGAACGGCAATCTTCCTCGCCGGGGTCGTTGAAGCCCATGGCGCTGAAGCAGCGGCAGGTTCCGACTTTTGGTCCTTTTTGACTGTCCCGAAGGGCTTCAAGGGATCTGAGGCTGTTCCCTCTTCCTTGGCTTGACGAGACTTGGACCTCTTCCTTGATTTCTTCTCTGTAGATTTGGCACGACTGGTGTTTATCCAGCACTCTTCCCACCAACCACGGCACTTCTTGCACCGAACAGCTTTCTCCCCATTGATGACATTGCAGAAGTAACACTGCCACATCTTCAGAGAACGCAGTAAGGCTAGGTTCGGTCTGGAACCGTGGTGGGACTGCAGCAACAAGAAGTCTCTGAGAGCCCTCTTTCTTGATCGCTTGCCCACAGAATCGGTCCACCTGTGCCTTGCTCTCTGCCTCACTTGGCGGAGCCTCCGATGCCACGCAGCCTCCTTCAGCTGCGTTAAAGCCGTGGTAAAAAGCGCTGAAAAAAAAGCCAGCAATGGGCCAGTCGCACTACCATCAACGGCACACACCGCGGCAGTGCTAAGGCTACAAGCTAAACGCGCACTAGGGGGCAACCTAATGCGCGTCACAGAGCCTTCCACCATACCCTAAATAAAGCTAAACAATGTTGCTGACTGAAAAAACAATAACAAATGAGAATAGGAACAATAAATTTGTTCTAATTCAATTTTAATTGTATCATTCTACTTCAATACCACTTCAACTCTAATTCAGTTCTTATTCAAATTCAATTCTAATTCAACTCCTAAATATCTAATTCCATTGCATGTCAATTCTAATTTGATTCCAATTCAATTCTAATTCAACTCAAATTCAATCCTAATTCCTTTCCAATTTAATTCTAATTCAATTCCAATTCAATTCCAATTTGATTCTAATTTGATTCATTCAATCTCAACTCAAATTTAATTCTAGTTCACTTCTAATTCAAAACTAATTTCCCCTGTCCCTTAATGTTAAAATGCATTTCCATAAGTCATTTCATTTCTCTATTAAATCCGTTCTTCCTTTCATTTTAGCATTCATTTTAGTAAGGGGTCATGTAATTTCTCTATTAAATTCTTTCTTGGCGCCTGGGATGAACTTTATTTAGTGTAAACCAAGATTTCAAAAAGCGCTACCCCCCATTTATTAATCAGAGGTCAACATTATTGCTAATTACATTGGGATGGCACCTTCCTCCTTGATGCCGCGTCCCACCAACACTGCAAAACAACCATGTGCAAAGCATATTGAGGCTTCTCAGCTTCTCTGTCTGATATGTGCTGGTGTGAATAAAAAGTATATGAAACACGAGTGTGTGCAAGTTGCGTAGCAGTGCACCGCACAGTAGACCGAACAGCAACAAGTGCAGCACAGAAGACCCAACAGCAAGAAAATTCTACAGAAGCAACAAGAGCAGAAAAGCAGCAAAGCAACCAAAGCAACAAAAGACAAACGATCCGAGTTAAGAAACAAAGCATTAAAAGAACAAAGCAAAAAACAACAAACTTGTATATATATATATAAAGGCAAAAGCAAACCAACAATAATAAACAGCAAAGCAAAAAGCAGAGAAAGCGGGAAAAAAGGAAAGGCGAAAGAAAATACAGTATTGTATAAGAAACAGCAAAGCACCAAAAGGAGCAAAAGCATAGGAAAAGCAGAGAAAACCAAAACAAACAGCAAGAGCAAAAAACAGCAACAGCAGAAAGCAGGAAAAAAGAAAGCAGCAAAAGCAGAAAAGTAGCAAAAGCAAAACCCAAAAAAAATAACGTTAAAAAAAGAACTGCAAAAAGAAAGCTGCTGATCTCAAGCCGTGCTCATGTGAATCAGAACAATAAACCTTAAAAAAGTACCCCTCCAAATGCTGAGAAATCGGAAAGGAACCACCAAACACTAAAAGCCACATTGAAGCTGGAGTACTCCAACAACGAATCAACGAATCATCGTTCAACTACTACTGTGCAAACCTATTATATAGTACATATTAGTACACCAATAAAAACATGTGTTGCTACTAGTAACACGAAGCTATCAGGTGGAGGCCATTGCTATTAGGTTGGAGGCCATCGCTACTAGGAACACGAAACTACTAGTAAGAAGGCAGCCAGAAAGCCAAGGCACGTTGGAATTGCACAGCTGGACGTGCGGACCTGGCACGCAGCCCTGCAGGTGCTGCAGGCGCTGGACGTGCAGCTGGCCATATACGCCATTCCCGACCAACAAAGCCTGTGGAGCAGGACGTCCATGACATTCAGCTTGCTCCAACTGCACACGAGGCACATAAAACAAAGTCTTTGGGGCACCTGGGCTCCAACAAAGCGCGAGAAGCGCCAAGATTGGCACTGAGCGCTGCATTGGAAGGCCAGACTTCGAATTCCCTTTTGGAATCATACTCATGTTGCTGCTACTGCGAAATGGTAGTGTATGAGGTTCAAGCGCCTCACATGGCACTGTTGACTTTCCGACATGAACTCATTGTCAGTCACGGATCACGGACTTTGGAACTCCCATGCTCTACTCTATTCGATTGATCAGTGCTTGAACCGAATGGCAAGTCGCCACGTCGTGCCCCCGTTCCATTCCCGCCATGTGGATGAAACAAACGGGAAAAAAAGAACGGGTTCCACACCTGGCAGGGCTTTAAACACCTTGGACCACGCCACCAAGGCGCAAGGGTTCTGCGTGCCGGCAAGAAAGGCGATTCACGCGAGCGGTGGATTAACCAAGGCGCAATGACTTCGGGACAGCTGGTCCCAGCTTCCGGCACGCCGGCCGAGTGCAGCACCTGCAACGAGGCTCTTAGGTTGGAGGCCATCACTGTGACCCCTTGCGACCCGTTCTGCGTTCAGGTGCTGACCCGGCATGCGGTATCCATGGCATGCTGCACACGGTCAGCCACCAGGCCTAGCCAACCAGTCGTGACGCATTCACTCTTCAACTCATTGAAACCAAAGAAAAGAAGCATTGACAATTTGTGGTTGACTCACTGAGACTCTGGTTGACTCCGCATTGACAACTCATTGAAACGCTTGACTCCGCGTTGACAATGTGTGGCTTTCTGATCCCATTGCTTGAACCACATCCATCTTCCCTCGGACAAGCCTGTCACCTGAAACTCACGGGCAAACTTCAGCTCAGAGCTGGCCTTAACAAAACCAACAACTCGGCGTGTCGAGCACCTTTCCAAAGGTGTTCCAGGGCCTTCTCACCAAACAACGGGTGCTCAAGCCAGCGTGTAGCACGCGCGGGGTCCAAGAAATACCTCGGAGAATGCCAGGGCTTCCAAGGTGCAGTTTCATGTCATGCAGCCGAAACTACTGCAGGACCCACTTCCACTGCTCACTTATGCGACATCTTCTTGAGTTGAAAGCAATTTCGCCTTGACCTGCGTGCCAGATTTTGAGGTTACAAATCTAAGCCCCTTGCCAAAAAGAGAGAAGCTTCAGCCGCTCTGTGAAAGCCTGCGCGAGTGCACCAAGCAGTAGCTGGACATCGACGCTGCCAGTCTTGGTTCCGTAGCTAAGCTAATCCTTCTTTGGAGTCTTGAATTTCACGGATGGAGACCCCAAAACTGAGGCAAAGGCAATCTTGTGTTTTGACTCCTCTTGACCTCCAGCCACGCAAAATCCCAAGTTCTCTCGGATCAGATTCACTTAGTTCCGGGCCAGGAGTGGCAGTCGACGACCCTGGATCAAGTCGAACACTGCCCGCTTGTCACGCACATGGATAAACTTAAGCTAACAATAATGTTTAGGTAGGTAGGCAGGTAGGTCGGGAGTGAATGAGTTTGAGGTGGCCAATTGAAATTGCAAAGATTTTGCTCCAAGATGAGTCAGCTCTGAGGGCAACTACGCATCAGCAAAAAAGAACAATATCTCTTGATAAATTTTCAGGATGGGGCAACTCGGATTCAACTGGTCCGGCCAAGTCCGGTCAAGTCCAAACGCCGCCAGCAGAATTTTGGACAGAGCGTGGGAGCGTGTAAAAGGGCTGGCTCTGCTTGCCCCTCAGGCGCCATCGTGCCAGGCGTAACCGCCGACGGCCTCCCAACCGTCCGCTGGCCCAAAGGGGTCGGGGGGCGTTCATGGGGTACACTCCTGAAAACTAACATGGACCCTGAGAATGGCACGAAAGGCTGTTTTCCTCTACAAACCAGCGGCTTTCACGTCCATGTTAGTTTTCAGCCGGGTAAATGGCATGTTTTCGTGGGAGATGCTGGCTGAGTCCTCCACCTTCAACAAGTGAAAAGAATCCCACGATTGACTGCTCATGCGAACCATGTCGATGCAACAAGCACACGAAAGTACTGTAAGTCTAGGATTTGCTTGATGTTTGTGTGTCTCACCCGGAGCAGCCTTCGCAAGATTCGCTTTGCCATGAATCGCCACCTGCGGTTTGCATGCTCGGTTTGGGCGTACCAAAGCCTCTCGGCCGTGGTTGTTTGTGCCAGAGGCGCAGACCTTGGTCGAAGTACAGCTCACCAAGTACAGCTCACGGGCCCAATTGATTGACAAAACATGACAAAACATGAAAAGAAAAAAACAAAACCCATTCAGATTCATTGGAGCGAAAAAGCATGAGAAAGTCTAGAGACTCTGAGCCAATGTGAACAGCTCTTTTCCCTTGTTCTGGTTCGGCCCAGCCACGGTGGCCACAGCCTCGCTGGCGCAAGCG
The DNA here is from genome assembly GCA_963970005.1 of Durusdinium trenchii. Taxonomy (NCBI): domain Eukaryota; class Dinophyceae; order Suessiales; family Symbiodiniaceae; genus Durusdinium; species Durusdinium trenchii. Next base: position 634,609 of record CAXAMN010021363.1, read on the forward strand.
CATGAGAAAGCATCGCCAGGCCAAGACCTCCCACGCGGGGAGGTCTAAAATCAGCGGCAGCGGCCCATCAGGGGCTGCACCATCAGGTATGGGCTCCTCGGTCTGACCGAAGCCGGAGCCCAGCGGCCCAGCGGCCCACGCTGGAGCTGCAGCATCTTTTTTTCCCCATCGGTGGTTTCTTCCGGATAGGGATTCCCTGATAGGTGCATGGTTTGGGATTCTTGTACACCTCCAAGTAAGATGCCCATGTATGAGGGCCAAACATCCACCGCAGCCAGCACCTTGCAGCTAGGCAACTCCTGATTCTTGACTTTCGCCCACTTGCTCAAGGATTTGCTTCGCCTTTGCCTCGCTGTTGGCTTTTGCTTCAGCTTTCGCTTCGACCTTCCCTTTCACAGTGTCTTTGGCTTCCACTTTGGCTCTTGCTTTTGCCTTGGGTTTTGCCATGCCACGGGTTTTTGGCTTGGCCTTTGCCTTGGCTTTGGCCTTGGCAGGCTCTGCTTTAGCCTTTGGCATGACTGGAGCTCTGACCTCGGCATCCTCTCGTTTTGCTGTTGCTTCGGACTTTCCCTCGTCATCTCTAATTGCCCTTTGCCTTGTAGGAATGAGTCAGTTAACATTAGCTGCAAATTTACTAACTTCCAAGGCGACAGGAAACTCAACTCCAGCCTGCGGCGCACCTCTTGCATATGCAGGAAGAATTCATCCTTGACACGCTGCTCTTGATCCCTCTCATCCTGTTAGGTGTACAGACGATCGACGGCAAGGAACGACTGGAACCCGCTTGAAACGTGGGTCCTCGATGGCGCTCTGGGCACTAACTGTGGCCACAAGACTGCATGACCTGGGCGTCAGGCGACCACATGCGCAATGCGCGGCCGCAAAAACTTGCAAAACATTTGATGGATTGGCATGTTCACTGATGTCCCTGGGACATCTTGCACACACAGTCATCATCTGCAAATCCTTGGACACAATGGTTCACACTTCACAGGTCAATTGTTGCAGTACATGGTCTCGAGTCTCCAGTATGCAGTCCTATTACGGTGTTGGAATTTGGGCTGATCCTTCAACAACCTGCGAAGGAGCCAAACTCACCCCCCGACCCTTGCAGATCGCGTGACGTGGAGTCCCCCTGCAGACGTCCAGAGTTCTCCAGTTCTTGGCGCAACTCCTTGAGCGCGACCACCTCATGACCTGGCGTCGCCGGAGGCGTCGCCGGAGATTCCGAGGCTGCTAACAAGTAGCGATGCACTTGTTACTAGTAGCTTCTTGTTACTACTAGTAAGGCACCTGTTACTACTAGCGTGGCACTTGTTACTACTAGCTTCTTGTTACTAAAAGTCTTTTTTTTGGTTGAGACACCTGGCCCTCTTTTTCGGGCGGTGCCTGGATGCGGCCCGGCACAAGCCAGCATGACCTGGGACGGGAACAGCAGTACTGGCTGCGCAAACCAATCTGCGCGGTTTTCGCTTGCAATCACGTCTGTCATTGCGGGCAAGGCACTCGGACCTGGTTCTGAGCGAAAAGCAATGCATTCTCCTCCTATTGGCATTGAAGCAAGGTTGGAGAAAAGTGACCCGACCATCCAAATCCCGAGACTGAATGCTCTGTGGTGCACATAGCCAATTGGGATGATCTCGTGAATGTGAATTTTGAATTGAGGAAAGCCAGGCGTTGTCTATGATGGTGAAATTGCTCGCAAACCGGCCGCCGAACGTTCCAAAGGGATCGACGCACGCTGTCCAAGAAAATCTGCTCAATCAAGCTGAAGCCCACGAACCGGAATGCCAAATGATTTGAATAGTTACATCAGACTGTGTGGCACGCTCAGTCAAGACTCTGTCTTGTTTGGCACATCTTTGTAGGGCACTCTTGTGGGACACTCTTGCTTGACCCTCTTCTGCCACATTCTTGGATACTCTTCCTTGGAACTCTTGCTTGAGATTCTTCTGAGACACTCTTGTTTGACATCTTCTGAGACACTCTTGTAGGACACTCTGCCAGGGTACTCTTGTGCGACACTCTGGTGGCCAATCATGCTTGACACTGTTGCAGGACACTCTTGTGCGGCACTCTTCTGGGAGACCTCCTCGTAAAGATCCTAAAGGTTTCTGCAATGCAGCGACCATTGCTGTGAATGAGGACGGTTGCCAACGTTTGTGAACTCTTCAGAAACGTCTCGGGAACACAGCTCTACCCCCAAACGCCCCAGAGTTAAACGGGAACCCTGCCCTCTGCAGCGAAAGGACAGAATGGGACCTCAACACTGAGGTCTCAACGTCAACTCTCAAATGTAGGGGCAGGGGAGCCTGGCAACCCCTGGCACATGTTGTTACATGTTTGGTCAGCGGCGTAGGGGTCCATATATGGTAGACTCCGTAGACAGTATACATATTATAGTCACTACTAGGAGCAAGGACGCTATTAGGGGCTCCTGGCCTTACTACTACACATGCATTTTGGAACTGATGCGTTCCTCAACGGAGCATGCCAAGGGCTGCAAGAGCTGCCGCGGCACAGAATCATCCTGCGCTGCAACGGCTCGGGGGCCCTCGAAGAGACGAAGACGCACTCAAACCGGTCACTGGCTCGTTGCAAGATGCCTCCAACATTCCAACATGTGACTAACAGTGACTAACAAACGACTCTGCACAGGGTGGGACGGATGGGAGTGGAGAAAGAGATTTTGGAACTCATTTTTGCTGGCGGTCTCGGTCCAGTGAAGAGTGCACACGCCCAGGAGCTGAAGGAAGAACTGCCAAATTGCTCTCATGAACCTGGCTACAAAGACTGGTATAACATCTCGAGACCATGCTGCCACCCAATTTCAAGCAAGGCGCCAGTAGCATCTCCGTGTTCTGCAGTGTGTTCGACCGAGTGTCCTGGAGCTGACCGAGTGTTGAGTGTGCGTAAACACTTTGCGGGAAACTTGACCTGGCTGTGGTAGCTTGCTTAGATGGTTCCAAAAACGTGCCAGTCCCGGCGCATGTAAATGGCCCAGAACCAGTTCCCTTGCTTCTCATCACTGGGATCTGAGGAGCCTGATGGATTCGACTTGGGCTGCCCGATGGGGCCACAGGAGCAGGGCCAACCATTCAGCTTCCGATCGTTGAGACCCATGAAGACCGCCTGCCGGGTCTCGCCACGGCCGGTCCGAAGTCGTCGGTCCGAATTCCACCGGAGCTGCCAAGGCCTTGTCGCCTGGTCGTGGCGGAGGGCTCGGTATTGAAACCAGAGCATCACTTGGCACACTCATCCTGAAAACCAAGCAACAGTCCAAAACGTTACAACTGTCCAGCCCGGGCCTACACGACCAACAACAGTAAGGTCTTTGAATAAAGGAGTTCCTTTGGTATTTGATATTCTTTCATGCTGTTCTAGCTATTGTTTGGCTTATGCTGTAGTCGTGTGATCCGGCCTGAAGGAAGAATGCTTAAACAAAACACGTCTTGACCCACCCGATGTCAAGAAAGCAGCGAAAGCTATATATCGAAAGCTACCGAAAGCATCCGAAAGCTCTAGTTGTAGGCAACTTTGCATCATTGTGCCATCTGATCAATGAAATACTTAATAAGGGCAAGGGACAACTTAAGCGATCGCAAGTGGCCTTATGCTAAAGCTGGGCAGCATAAGCACTCATGAACGTGCATCGATGGCACTCAGCGAGACTTGGGAGCGGGCGAACAAGCATGAAGCCATCTTTGTGGGGTGATGCTCCCAAGAAAGCACACAGATCCTCGCTGCCTGTGATGACTGCCTCGGCAATCCAAAGGTACTACGACAGGTCTTAAGATGATTCAAGTTTTCAGATTAGCATTCTTATCTCATGACTCTTTCTTCATTAGATATGGGGTGCGTTTTTCATTTGTGAATTTGTTTGTTGCGGTTGGGGAATTGTTTGTGCGGTCGTGGTTTCTCTATAGTTCCTTCAGTGGAACTGAAAAAAGAAAACTATATACAAAAGCTGCTCCCAGAATGACAGAGTGCTGTTCATATGATGCACTTGGGTTGCTCCTGAAGGTGAACTAAAACAAAACCACCAGTGGGGCAGAAAAAAAAAAAGGGTGGGAAAAGCATGCAAAGGCAGAAAAGCAAGGATAGAGCAACACTAACTCAAGGATTGAAAACCAAGGAAAAGCCGCCATTATGATAGGGAATCAATACGCCAAAAAAAAGACAAGAAGAAGGAAAGTAAAGGGGAAAGTAAAGGACAAAACGCCAGGAAGAACAAACAGGAAAAGTAAGAAAAAGGCATTCAATGAAAAGCAAGGAAAAGCAAGACAAGTACAGAAAAGCAGAAAAATCAAGAAAAGCGGGAGCAACCACAGAAAAGCTATGAGAAGCAAGGGACAAGAAAAAGAGCAAGAAAAGCAGGAGAGGTCATAGAGAAGCAAGGAAAAGTCGGAAAAGCGGTAAGAAGCAAATCAAAAATCCCAAAACTCAACAAACAAATTCCCTAAAAAAATAGCCCTCCTTAGATATGTCTGGATACTAAAGAGCCGCAGCGTAGAACACTCAAGGTCTCCATGTTGTCATCTGAAAGCCATGGATCAGTCACATCGTATCCTAGGTCAGCTGCTGAGAGTGCATGGCGCCGGGAGAGTTTGCGAAGCTCACACAGAAGAAAAAATCAGCAAACAGGTACTTCTGAGAGTGGAACCTGTAGCTTCTCGCACCTGGCTGCAAGGTCGGGCACCCAGTGAAAGGTGAATGCTTGTCTCCTGCGATGGTGGTGCCTAGTGCCCCAGTGGCTCCGGCAAACCCAACTCATGAGTGCATGGGTTGATCCGCTGAGGTCTCCCTTCAACATAACAACTGCTTGCTGCCAAGCCACCATGCCATAGGTTTTCAGGCGGTGTTCCTGTGTGAGTGCTGGTGCTTGACACCAAACGCCGCCAATCAACACTAGTGACAAGTGACGCAAAGAATCTGAGGCCAAACTTCAGTGGGGTGTAAAGGACAAATGAGCAAAATATGCTGTCCGCTCAACCTCTCTACTGCCCCGTCCATGAGACGTTGAGGTTTATCTCCGTGTAACAAGAGTGCACAAGCAGTCGTCCTGAGAAGAAGTGTTGAGGGCAAGCTCCCGGCACACGGGCCCAACATTCTGCAGCTTCTCAAGTTGCTCCACAGTTTCTGCCTGCGCATCTAGGCTTTGCATCATGCATGCCACAGAACTTCATGAATCCGGAAGGACAGGCAAGAAGACCGAGTAAACTCCACCACTGCCCCAAAACTCAAGCAGCAGAAGAAAGCACTGTTGCAATCTAAAGGCCTCACCCTGCATTACATACATCAGCCAGACATCGGCAAGAACATCTCTAAGCACCTGCCCCAAACCTAAGTGTGCCCGTGCCACACGCATGAAACGCACCTGAACAGGCTCCTGGCTGTTCAAAGGGCATAAGGCCAAGTCTGCCACCGGCTCCGTCGGCCCCGTCGGCTCCGTCGGCTCCGGCTGCGCGCCCCTGCGCCGCCGCGGGAGCCGCACATCTCCCATGGCAGAAGCGAAACGGGTCGACCAGTAATCTCTCCGAGTTAGTCGACATGTGAGGTTAATAGAGCAATGCCCTTTGTTACTAGTTACTAGTAGGGATGCCCTTTGTTGCTAGTAGCGTTCTTGTTCCTCGTAAGGCTAGGAGCGCCCTAGGCCCTAGTAGCGTCCTTGATCAAAGCCTGTCAGCTCCGAACTCCGAACTCGTATCACGACACCTCGGCATATCGACTCTGAGCACCATCCTCAGCCATCCTGTTGATTCCCCTTTTGGCTGCCACGGGTGATGGAGCCGAGGCTGCGGCTACCAAAAAGCATGGCTCATGTGCAATCATCATCAATCATCAGCAACCCGTGTTCACTGTTCACTGTTCACTTAACCCAAATGGTCGCACAACGGCCTGTGTGCCGTGCATGGGCATGAGCTGCCTGGAAGGCTGCCTTGGTGAGCGAGGCAAAATGAAGGCCTAGCAGGCCTGTAGCAAACCTTGGTGTGAACCAACAGGAGAGAGAGAGAGAGAGAGCGACAGAGAGAGAGAGAGAGAGAGACAGAACGAAAGAAAGAAAGAAAAAGGAAAAAAATGCAATGTATATATACAGTACTCAGTAGACATGATGGTGCTTTCCACCACTGTGCACAGTGGACGTGTCTGTCCAGCATGGTGGTATGGGATCCAATGCGCTCTTCACTGCATATAGGCTGTCATGAATCGGTCGTGTTTTTGCTCCGAACTTTACATCCCAATCCTGGGAGTGTCCTTGGAGCCCTCAGGCCCCTCCAGGCATCAGATTTCGATGCTACGAGAGGTGGCTTTGCACCCTGGCTACAAAAAGGTGTCCAAGTGTTTTTCAAAGTGTGACATACAACTTCCCGACAAATCCTTTTTCAGATGTTCCGCTCCTTCTCCTTGTTCATCATACATCTCCGAGCTTTGTGCAGGGGTGTCATGTGGCCAACTGGCCACACCTTTCGTTCCATCTTTACAGCTGCACTCTCGGGAGGAACCAACTCCAAGACATTCATCTGAGCGCCTCGTGGCCAGCACCCAAGACTAGTGACTTCAAGATGGATATCCCTGCCGACGACCCATCTAGTACTTACAGTATTGCATGAACATGGTACAAGTCATCACCCATGGATGCACTGAAGATCCCTGAAAAACCTCTAGAGGCTCATTGATGATTTAAGGTACTATGAACATGGACACGACTTTTGGAAGCGTCCTGGTCCACAAGAAATGTCGGGGCACAGCATGTGCACACACCCACTTTCCTTCGTTTAGAAAACCATTCTAGGAAATCCTGGCCAACAAAGAAATGCGGTGGTCCTCGGAGTCTTCGGCCAATAAACTAGAAGATGATGTCCAAAATATGCCCGTGTTCTATGGGAGGTTCTACATCCAGCAACTGCAACAGCAAGGAAGCTGCGGCAAGGCACCTCCAGCACCAGTGATGTATCCTCCAAAAAAGGTGCCATCAGCCACCGTCTTGGAATAAGCATCCCAAGCCTTGGCGAAGAGCAAGAGAGCAAGTTCCATCATTCTTTGAGAAAAGAACGATAGAGAGATGTAAAAGCTGTCCTGCCTCTGCGAACCTGGAGTCTACCTCAACACGTTCCAAAAAAGAAACTCGTCTCGTGCCAATAGCCACCGACCGAGCCACCGCCGTGTTGATGTTGCCGGAGGCGTCCACCGGAGTTCCAATTGATGTGACTGAAGCTGGATATTTAAACCAGCCTTCTTGCCCAGTCCACTCTGTGTCTGCCTGAGAAGCGGGGAGGAGCGTTGGTGGGTTCTAGCCGAGTATTTGCTGGGTTGATGTTTCGGGACCAGGCTTTAACTGGCTAGGAGCAAGGACGCTACTAGGGGCTCCTGGCATCGCTACTAAGAGCAAGAAGCTACTAGGGGCTCCTGGCCTTACTACTAGGAGCAAGGACGCTACTAGGAATCGGTTCTTCAAGGGATGGCTGAGGGTTTGATTTCTCTCGCTTCATCAGGCGACATACTGCCAGTAGGTGATGGCGCTGACACCTTCATCGCAAGCCATTGCAAGCTTGTCTGCAAAGTTGACGGCACTGTCCTGTGACCCCACATGGAGGTAGCAAGAAAGCAAGGTCAAGCCTAAAGAAAACCTTTCTCAATGGCTTTTCATGCATTGCTGCAACGAAAAAATTGGGCCGTGCCGTGCCTCCCAAAACTCGCTGAGAAAAATAGGGATGCCGCCGAACTTGGCCGCATTCTTTTTGGCCAGCTGAATGTCTTCTTCCATGGCTTTCTCGGGGCGGCGGCAAGAGACACATGGGGCAACTAGGCATGGCACTACAGATTGGAATTGTACACACTCACACTTGGTAATTGGAATCCTTTCTGGTTTCCACTTAGTTCTGAAACATCGGTAGGATGTTGTCTAATTGCCGTGCGGCCGTTGAAGGTGGAGAATAGAAATGGAAGGAGAGGATCAGGCGATTCTGGTTTGCATAGGACTTGAAGCACTTCATGGCGCTGCTGGGAGCTCCTGAACAGCCATGTCTCGTGCCCACTGCGTGCCCACTGGGTGTCCCTGTTCCGTCCAAACAGCTCAACTCATTGGATTCACTCACTCGGACGCCAGTCCAAAACAAGCCAGGCAGGAGACGAAGCAAGATTCTCCTGGCGAGTCGCTACCGATGGTAAGAACAACCACATGTCCGAAGCACATGCACACAAAAAGAGTGTTCGATGTTGATGCTTTGAACAACATGGCAAGTGATCGAGCACTTCTGCAGTTCCATGTCGCCTGTGTTTGCTCATGGCAAAGGATCTGGAGTCATTCGGTCCTTCTACGGTACTGCTCCAGTTTGCTATTGCAATCGGGCACTTGATGGATGGATCCTCGTCCAAAGCCTTAGAGGTGTTCCTCGAGCCGGGCACAGTGAAGCAGCAAAAAGCGAAAACCTGCCAAGAGTCATTCAAGTCGCTACTAGGAGTAATGTTGGCTACTAGGAGCAAAGGGCATCGCTACTAGGAGCAAGGACGCTGCCAGGGGCTCCTGGCCTTACTAGTAGGAGCAAGAAGCTACTGGGAGCAAAGTCGTATATTTTTGTGCTGAGTTAATATGTCGAAAGACTATAGTTAGGTCAACGAACTCCTCAGTTAGACAAGCTGGGCAGCTTCCATCACATCTGCTTGGAAGGAAAGAATCTGCCTCCAAATAGTGAAGAAATGGAACAGGTTTGGCAAGCCGCCCAAAAGAGGTTCATTCATGAGCTCCAGCGCAACGACATTCTCATACCTGTAACGCTGAATAGAAACTTGAAAGGGTTGCAAAAATAAATCATGAAGCAGACGCTTCGTTCTCCTGAAAACCCTTCGCACGTTTTTGTGCAGAACTGCATGGTAAGGTGCCCTAGCCCTTCTGGAGTTTCTGCCAGCTTCTTAAGCAAAACACCGGCCACTAAGAAAAGCAAACAGCAAGCTGCATTGCAGCTGTGTGCGTTGAAGTGACTGAGCTGGGCCTAGCTGCAGGTGCTCTTTCCATGGTCGACACTTTTTGGGACTTGCCTCCTCCTTTGACACTGTGACATAGCACGAGCATGTAAGGAGTGATTCAGTTTCAAGTGTTGCCGAGTGTGACCCTTCACAAAGACCTTTCACCATTTTGAGCTTGGACCCTTCACCGACCTGTGGTTACAGCAAAGCGGGAGAGCTCAAGAGGGTCAAGGAACGTGCCACAAACTGATTCAGCCATGAACATCAAGTTCACAGGCTCAACAGCTGCCCCTCCATATTTTGTGGCAGCAAGCTGGGAGCTAGGGCCAGCTAATGCCAGAGCCATGTTTCTGTGCATGCAGGGCGCAAAACTTGGGTGTGGCACCTTTAAAATGCCTTAATTGCAATGTGTTTTACTTCAAGCTCAGGTTGCCTGGCCAAAAATATCTTCGGGGAGACCATTACACATTGGCGACCACTAACTAGTGATAACAATGCAACACCTTGCGGCACCAGAGTCGAGAACCCAACCGATCCAGCCAAGGTGCTTGTCCCAAACACTGCACAGGTATTTGGCCAATCCCACGAAAGGATCGAAGAATGTGGCTTTGTCTTCCGCATGGTGAGCGGAGTTGTAGACGCGTGGAACACAATTCTGAACTTGCGCAGACGTTATCAATGTACTCCATCTATCATCAGAGTTGTTGGTTCTCATGCTGGCATTGCCAATGTTCATAAGGGCAGGATTACCCTGTCCGCCACCCACGGAATAGGGAAGCCAGGGTTCAGGATCTTCGCTGTATGTCCTGGAGCAGGGACACACCATGCATAATGATTTCTCCCTGCCGTGAAACACTTGGAAAATAAACGTCCCTCAATGTTTCTTCGACAAACACCGGTCGTGATGCCCACATTAAAGCATTTGGCCAGGCAGTTTGGTAGGCCACAGAAAGGCTGCAATGGATGCTGCGGGGTTGAAACGTATGAGGTGCGACATTTTTCCGGACAGCAAGACCAGCAGCTGCTGGAAAAGCAGCAGCAACAGCAACACTGCTCCAGGCAGCAACCTGCCCTCTTCTGAAAATCCTCTGCCACCCACCAGGGGTAACCTTCCTCAGGAACAAGCAACAGAATTTGGAAGGTTGTAGAATGAAGCCCCCTTGGTCAGCAAGAAAGACAACGGCTTGAGGCGCTCTGCCAAGCGACTCCACCATTTGTGGTGCCAAAGGCGTCTTGGTGCATATCAAGAAAGACCTTACATCAAGTCTTCCCAGCCGTCCACGGCAAACAACACAAACTAGTCCAATCGCTCACCAGCTCAAGCAAAGCTGTCTATTCAAGCTGAACGTCGTAGACACCCTCATCTCGAAAAGCCTGTATGGTCTCTTCCAGTTTGCTTTTGAAGGTGGCATCCTCAGAATACAAGAAGTCCAATGCCCTCAGAATATTGCCTAAGGAAGCTAGGCCTTGCAGAAGCTGTGCATTAGAATCGGGAGGTCCTCCAACCACATCGCGATCACTCCGCCACTGAAAGTGCCGTGCTTTCTGTGTTGCCCTCCCCCACCCATGACGAGGCTCGATAGGACCCTTTGCAGGAAGTGCACTTTCCATCAGGGCTGGCAGCCGGACACAAGGAACTACCTTCGCAACTCTGCAAACACTTAGTCAAGCAGTGAAATGGAAGCTCAGCAGTCTGATCTGTCTATGTCTGTCTTTATTGGAAGCTGAGCTGCAGGTCTGGGAGTGCCATCAGCTGCGGGTGGTGGCACATAGGCCATCCTCACCGAGATCAAACATCGGAGGCGTTTCGCAACTTCGCCACCGCTCTGCAGCCAAATCACGACTTCGCACCCTTTGCCATCAGCTTGGCATCCTTCCGAACCACCTGCCGGAATGGCAGGGCAGGGCGTCATCCAACAAGATCCAATTGAAGCCCACATGGCCCATCTGCCTCCAGTGGCGGGTAGTATGGTCCTGCTTTGACGCAGTAGTTGCCACCCATCCTGGTCGCTATCGGCACGGCCGGCACCAAGGTCCGGCACGGAGACGAGGCGGGCGGGAGGCTGGTCACTTTAGTCTCCGCCGAGAATCAACACCACCTCCTTGCCATCGATTTTGTAGACCTAGCACAAGGCGGGACAGGGGAGGACACAAAGCAAACGCAAAGAATCAGATGCAAAGACCATAGCTCGCTTCCTCGCCTCACCCGAGATAGTGCAGCGGCCAGGCCGCAAGGGAGTGTCTTCACTCGCCATTGTCCAAGAAAGCTAGAAAAGCAACACCCTAAGCCAAAATCCCGCAACACGTACTACACCATCAACAAACTCTTTCGACATGAGTTTGGCATGGCATGGCATGGGTCCGGCATGCGCAGGCTTTTCTTCGCGAAAAACACACCGCCGAGCCTCCGATTTGCAGCATTAAGTAGTTGCGACATTGAATTTGAAGTGCCTTTGAGACTCACAAGGGTTCCCCTTAGCATCAAGCTTGTAGTCAACGTGCACCCATTCTCAAAGGCACACTAACAAAAAACTATCAATATTTGGTATGACTCTTCAAGTCTCTTCATACCAAATCATGGAAAATGCCTCACCGGCAAAGCTCTTCAGCTGCTCAGAGCACTGGCGCCACGCCGGGCGATGACTCGGCATCACCCGGATCTGCCAACGCAAGCCGCCGCGCTTTCTTGGCTCTACCAGTTGCCGGTGTTGGTGGTCGGCGTCCTTCAAAAGGTTGCAAAGGTGATGCGTGTCAACTGTTGTCAGGGTATATAGATTGTGAGAGGTTGCAAGGCTTGACTAGCTGTTGTGAGCTCAAGTGGTGCAAAGCTTGTGTGATGGCTAGAATGGCAGGATGCAGAAATACTGTAACATGTCCACCCGCCTTTCTCCACTTTCACAGTGATGACGCAAGCCTGCGCGGCTTGCGAGTCAGGGAAGCAGGCAGCAAGCGGCAGCAAGCGGCAGCAAGCGGCAGCATGCGGCAGCAAGGGACAAGGGTTCAATTTGAAGTCTGTAAAACCAACATAATCAAGCTCAAGCTCCTGAACGGGACATAGCTTAGACCTTCTCTTTTCATTGGCTCTGACTTTCTCGTTTCAAAGGCTCAACAGGTTGAATTGGGCCTTGTTCGCCAGGCCAGCAGCCTCTGCGGCTTCAGCGTGTTTGGCCCAGCGCTTGGATTGCAAGCTGAATCTCCCCTCCGTACCTGCAGGCTGCGGGCACGCCGTAAAGCGGTCCAACAAGCTTCAGGACAGGTCGTGCTTGTTGAAATGAACCCCAACATCCAAATCAAACGTCCATGAGGGAGCCCAACCCTCAAAACCCATGCCAAATGTTCTCATCTTCTCGCTCCAGCCCTCCGCCTTGCGCGGCCAGCTGATCAGCACGCTCGTTCCCTGCGCAGCCCGAATGGCCCTTGACGTGGGAGAGTCGTACGGGCCGCGAGGCCTCGCCGTAGGAGCGATCCGAACGACGACGGATCGACGGATTGGCGGCAAGGTTCCGGAGAAGGAAAAAAAAGAATTCAATAAGCAACTTAATAGCGATGGCCTCCAACCTAAAAAGAAGAAGAAAATGATGATGATGATGAAATTGTGGCTGTGAATCTCCAAGCTGGTGTCGTTTTGAAAGAAAACTCTTAAGAAAAACCCACAAACGCATGCACCGCATCACTGCGGCCTGCACTTCAGCATAGAGTCCTTGCAACTTCTGGGCGAGCTCCACATTCCTTCATGTGACTTTTACAAAGATGAAGGAAGAAAGTGGGAAAGAGTGAAAAGCTGCTCAGCAAAAGAGACATAAACATGCCCCAGAAAGCTTCTACTGAGTCTTCCGCACTGCATTCAAATAACAGGTCAGAAGTGTGGCGCTCTCTGCAAGCGGCACTCTTGCACAATGTCTGCCAAGGCTCTTGTGAGCACGGTTGCGGCCCAGCACGATGTTGGCCACATACCTTTTTCAACAACATGACTCATGACTTGAATGTCAGCTGGGCAATGTGAGACCAGTGCAATCTTGAGACTCTGAGTCGTAGTGCAGCACGGCTGGCGTCCTTTCTTCGGGGCATTCATCCCGCAGCCATAGCAAAGCCTTGTGACCCCGAAAACAACCCGGCCATGTCAAGCCTCGCAAAACCGACAACCTCGGCCTCGGCCATAGCAGACAACTCGCCCGTGTTGTTGGAGCCGCACATGGCACCCAAACTTAACCTCGAACACTCCAGTGCAAACGCTGCAGTGCAAGCGCTGTGGAACGCGTTTTTTTCTGGATTCGGAGATGTGTCGCAACCCGCGAGATCAGGAATTGGTCAAACGAACTTTATATGTTTATATATATATACACCGTATATATCCGTATATATGTATTGTGTGCACGTAACATGTATATATAAAACTTGGTCTCTTGGACTTCGTCCTTCTTTTTCGGCGTCATTTTCCAAGGATTGGCATTCATAAGCTCAGTTAGATTCCCACCATTTCAACATTCGAGCGTGCCTGGCACAATTCGGCACAATTCATTCCACTCTCTTGTCTGGGGCACTGCGGCCAGTCTAAAGCAATCCTTTTCTCGGACTTCATTCATTTAGGCTTCATTCCACATCACTCCTTTTAACCCTCACAAGTCAAAACCCTGAAAACAAGACAACCGAACAATCCAAACCTCAGGCCGCGCCACGGAGAGACTGCTTCAGTTACAACTGGCCCAAACAGCTCCACAAAGATTTCAGCTGGCCTCCCCGCTGCCCATAGGTGACAAAAAACTCGCTTGCAAAGTCAGTCGCATGCGCAATTGGAGTACAGTATGTCCCTCACTCTGTGGGGTGTGAAACTGGGTTGAATTTGTGGGTGCACAAATCGAAGTGTACCAAGTTTCGAAGGCCTTATGGCTATGATCGCACCGGAGCCCTTTTTTAGCACAGAAAAGGAGCGGATCACGCTCACGGAGGTTATGAGCCCAACGCGGTGTTCTTAGGAAGACCACCTCGACCTTCTCGCGAGGAGAGGCGAGTTGATGGCCGCCATGGCTCGACGGAGGCAGCGGACGGCGGCTGAGGGCGGAGGCGCGGCAGGCGCCGGATCCCCGGAAGGGGGTTCCTCCATGGAAAGCGCCCGAGAGGAGGGTGGCACTTTGGCGCTGGAAGATGCGCCGCCGGAGGCGGGGATCGTCGCTTTGGTCTCGCAGGAGCTGCTGCTGGTGGGCCCCCCGACCTCCTATGGCCCTCAGAGGCGAGAGGAGTCCAGAAAGAAGGATGGGAAAGGGTTTGGGGGACATCCAGCCCCCCAGGTAAATCCCTTTTGGTCGCAGACGATGAAGGATGAAGCTATGCTCCGAGCGATGCGACCTACCTCACTGCCACAGAGTTCGGCACCTTCGACTGGAGAGATGGCGACCGAGGATGCGGTTGGGATGGACCTCAAGGAGGTTATGAAGGCCGTGATGGCACAGAATTCGATGCTCAAGAGGGAGTTCTGATCGACCGAGGCCTCCATCGTCGACTCCTCCACCGAGTCCACCGACAGGTCCGCCACCCACCACTCCGGAGGCTGAAAGGAAGGTGGGCACAACGACCCTGGGAGCGATTCCAGAGTTTCCTGGAGATGGATATGGAGGACTACAGCATGCGGTTCATCGACCTTCGGGAGAACTTCATGAAGTTGGACGGGGACAGCCTCCGGTACCAGAATCGTGGCTGGGAGCCATTCAAGCGGGAGTTCTTGGAGGGCAGGACGGATTTGAGAACCGGGAGGGATTTGCAACTCCACATCACGGAACCCAAGGAGGGCTAGGACCTGGTCGTGGAGGACTTCCGGACTGCGCCGTGAAGAATGGGGACCTGGGCAAGGGTTCGCCGTTGGAGCAGGCTGCCCAGTCGGTGTTGAGACAGTTGGGGACAGGAGCTTCCGATGGTGGCTGGGGAGAATCCATTCGTTCGGTGGAGCTGCCGTCCCTACCGGAGATGAGAGAAGGGGAGCTTGGGTCGCTGGTGTTGGGAGATTGGATTCAACTCATCTCCCCAACTATGAGGGATTTGAGCGCCACTTCATGGAAATGGTGGGAGGAAGTCCTGCAGTTGGCCATGGCGGCTTACAGGGAATGGCTGAGAGCTGAGCCGGTCCAGCGGCTTCACATCAAGACACAAGTGCCGGCAGAGTGTGGTACAGTGTGGAGCAGGCTGGAGCAGAGGGGACAGCTTATGTTGCTGAATGCCGTGCCGAACTCCATCCGAGCAGAGACACTGGCGAACAGGGCTTCAAGTTCGGTGGATGTGCTCTACGCTCTGTTCAGGAGGTACCAGCCGGGAGGACTGGCTGAGAGATCCAGGCTTCTTCGTCAGCTGGTGGAGCCAAAAACACCACAGGGCCTCAATGAGACGGTGGAACTCCTCAGGGGATGGCGGAGAAGTCTTCGACGAGCTCAGGAACTTGAGATCGCGACCCCGGATTCAACTTTGCTCCTGGGGGCCTTGGACAAGATGTCTGAACAGATTGTCAAGGCATCGAACCAAGCAGCATTCCGTACCTCTGCTGCTAGGGCGGCGCTGGGGGTGGACGTGACTCCTACGCTGGAATCCGTGCTGAACTTCGCGGATATGCTGACAGCTGAGGCAGAGTCACTGGCCATCAGCGAAATCCAGCCCCAGAATGAGGTCAAGTCCAACCCCCCGACCACCAAGGTCAAGGCGATGTCCACGGTCTTGGAGGAGAAGCCGGACAAGGGGGCTGGAAAGGCAAAGACGGATGGACCAAAGGAGGAGAAGATCTGCCGCTTCTGGGGAACAGAGGATGGATGTCCAAAAGGCCAAGATTGCAGGTTCAAGCATGATTGGACAGGCATAGAAAAGAAGGGCCGCTGCTTTGGGTGTTCGGCGACTGGTCACTCCAAGAAGGAATGCCCAGCATCCAAGTCCAAGGTGAAGGACTCTCCTGAGAAGAACGTGGTCAAGGCCATCAAGGAGAAGGGGAGTTCCGGGTCTGGAAAGACCGATGCTGTGGATTTTGGTCCAAAGGTTGGGGGGAGCGAGACAGATCAGACCAACTCCAACGAGGGCGACAAGGGTGCTGGGACATCCGGCGAGATGAAAGATCTCTTGAACGAGGCCACCACACTCTTGAAGAGCTTGCGACCGTCGGCATCAGCTAAGGCCATTCGGCTCAGCAGCCTGGAGGTGAGAGAAGGGGGACGTGCTCTTCTTGATGGGGGAGCTACCCACTGCTTGCGAAAGGCAGCCAGCGAGGAGGAATGGTCCAGGGCCCAAGAGGTCAATGTGGAATTGGCAGCCGGGACTGCGGTACTTCGACTCCTCCCTTGGACGAGGACACTGCTGACCCAGGAAGAGGTGCAGGCGATTGTCCCCTTGGGGGTGCTCATCTCGCTGGGCTATGAGGCGGTCTGGGAGAAGTCGAGGTTCGAATTGACAGATCCGGCCGGCATTGTCCTGGATACCAAGGTGGAGAACTCGTGCCCTACGATCAGTGAGACGTTGGCCATGGAGCTGATTCAGGAGATCGAGCGAAGTATGGTAAGGGAACGGGCCAGACTGGCCTACTTGGCCGGCGAAGAGGTGGGCCTAGAGTTGGAGAAGGACGAGGCCGAGCAGCTGAAGGAGCTCAAGGACCTCTTCCCGCAAGTGCCTCACCAAATCCTCGAGAGACTCCTACCTAAGAAAAGCTGGACAGGAGAAGCTTTGCCCTGGAACAGGCATGAGAGAAGGCGGATTCGAAGAGCTAAGGAAGTGGTGGTCCACCTGTTCAGTGGGGACTCGAAGAAGTTCTGGCAGAAAGAACTCGAGGCTGAAAGTCGAGCCGTCTTGTGCATCGACACTGTACTGGACCCAGCCATGAACTTGCTCCGAGATGACATCTTTGCCTACCTGCTGAACATCGCCGATGGTGGAACTCTGAGCGCTTTGATTGGTGGGCCACCGTGCAGGACGATGAGCAGGTTGCGATATAGACAGCCGGGCCCACCGCCACTGAGGGAGCGAGAAGGACCTTACCGCTTTGGACTGCCACAGTTGGACAGGTACCTGCGGAAACAGGTGGAGGATGACACGGTCTTGTACCTGAGGCAGCTCTATCTCCAGCATCGGGCGGCACTGGCTAGGAAGCCGAAGACCACCCTCTTTGTCATCGAGCAGCCGGAGGATCCCGAGGAGTACATCAGGAACGAAGAGAAGAACGTCCAGCGCTATGTCTCCTACTGGTGCTGGCCGGAATGGAAGAGTTTCCGCGAGAAGTGGGGAATGTTCGAAGTGGCTTTCGACCAAGGCCCGATGGGGCACCAGAGGAGAAAACCTACTCGACTGGGAACCAACGTAGCGCGGTTGGCCGAACTTCAAGATATCCGAGGTCAGGGAGAAGGTGGAAACGCCACGCTGCCGGAGGACCTGACCGAGAGAATCAAGCAGAGCAGGGATTGGTCAGCATGGGCGCCCGGATTGAAGAAGGCGCTGGCAATTGCTGTTCGAGAGGCCCTGAACTCCCCAGTGAACCAGGTGAAACGAATGGATTTGGTGGCCTGGAAAAGACATCTCTTGAACGGGCATCTGCCCTACAATAGAGAATGCAAGTCTTGCGTCATTGCTGCATCACGCGGCAGGGCGCACAAGCGGGTCCCACATGCTGAAGCGTATACGCTGTCGATCGACACTGCAGGGCCGTTCATGTTAGCAGATGACCCACTCGGAAAGGGCCGCTTTGTGCTGGTGGGAGTCTACCTGGTCCCAGTTACCAAGAGTGGCCAGTCGATCATCCCGATCCACGAAGAGGACGAGTTGACTGGGGCAGAAGGTGACGGACCAGAACTGACGGTGGTTGACGAGGAGCGAGGTGATCACGACCAAGGAGAACCATGGCCGGGCTTGGATGATGAGAAAGAATGGGCAGCGCTGGTGGAGCCAGAGCGAGACTTCCAGGTCAAGCAAGTGACGCTTGCAGAGGTCATGGAGAATCGAGGAGCGTCGGCGGTCCTGGAGGCAGTGGGACGGATGGTGGCCAAGCTGAACTTCTTGGGTCTTCCTCTCAAGCGGCTCCACTCAGACCGGGCTGGCGAGTATCAGAGCAAGATCTTCGACAGGTGGATCCGAGACAGAGGTCTGTGTCGCACTTTTACAGATGGTGACAACTTTAAGGGCAACGGCCGAGCGGAGGGAGCAGTGGCACAGCTCAAACGAGGTGCCAGAACCCTCCTAGTGGCTGCAGGCCTTGATGAGAGCTATTGGTGTCACGCCACTCGACATTGGGCTGACACTCGACTCCGAAGTCAACTGGAGTCAATGGGGTGGAAGCATCGACAGCTTGCGACCTTTGGGCAGGTGGTCTGGGCCAAAAGGAAGCTCTACAGCGACCGCCAGAAGTACTTGTCTACCACCAGGACACAGGTGAGAGTGCTGTGCCCAGCGGTCACGATGTCTATGACCTCGCCGGGATACTTTGTGGAGGAGCTCTCCACGGGAAAGTTGTTCCACACGGCCGACATCATCCAGGTGGAGGACATGCCAGAAGGGGTGGCGCTGCCAGACCGAGAGGCGGGTCTGATTCATGAGGTTGATGATCGAGAGGAGAGTCAGCAGCCACGGAAGAGACCGGGGAGAACTCGAGGGAAGGTCAAACTCCTCCAGATTGAGAAGGAGATGGAGTCCGTAGATTGGGGGGAGCTGCAACATCGGGGAGCAAGGATGCTGTCTCGAGAGCTTCAACTTCTGGAGGAGGACTCCGGAGAAGTCAGGAATGAGAGGTTTCTGAAGGCTCTCACGATGGAGATTGAGGAGATCAGCCAAGAAGCTGTTCGAGCCGGTCGACAGGAGGAGAGGAACATGGTCGCCGAGATCGAGGAGAAGTCGGAGGAGGCCCCAGAGTTTCTGCAAACGCGGATGGTGAGTCTGACGGAAGTGAGGAAGAACATGGAAGAGTGGAAGCCGTCCATGATCGAGGAGTACGTCGCACTGACCAATGAGTCCGAGGCGGTGGAAGCCATTGGGCAGGAGGAGTCGGACCGGTTGAAGGAGGAGGCGAGGGCGCAGGGCAGGGACTTTGGCCTGGTGCCCGCGAAGGCCATCTTCAGCCGAAAAGCAGGCACTGGTCGACACAAATGTCGTGGAGTGGCATGTGGAAATTTCATGCATGCCAAGAGCTCTGAGTCCACGTTCGCTTCCGGTGCCAGTGGGATTGAGGTGAGGATGCTGATCAAGATGGCAGCGATCAACAAGTGGGCTCTGAGCACCCTCGATGTTAAGACGGCGTTCCTCAACGCCCCTGCGGCTCATGACCGTGGAGTGGTAGTAGTCCAACCACCAAGAATCTTTCAGGAGGCTGGAGTGCTTCGAGATCAAAAGAAGTTGTGGCTCGTCAAGAAAGCCCTTTACGGGTTAGTGACCTCTCCACGGGATTGGTGTGACCACCGAGATGGCAAGATCAAGGAGTTCCGGTGGTCGAGAGAAGGGAGACCTGTGAGGGTGCATGCAACACCTCAAGCGGACATCTGGCTGGTACAGGAGATGGAGGGTCAAGACAACTGGACAACAAAGGGGGCACTGGCTACGTACGTGGATGACGTACTGATGGTGGGGGAAGAAGAGATCATCCAGGGGTTCATCGACCAAGTCAGGATGCATTGGAAGATTGGTGAACCGGAGTGGGTGAGGGAAGGTCGAGAACCGGTGCGCTTCTTGGGGGTGGAGATTGAGAAGAAGGGCCAGGACTTTGCCATCCACCAGAGGGCGTACTTGGAGAACCTGTTCATGGAGTATGACGAACAGGGGAAGGCATCTCTGAGCCAGATTAAGACCCCGGAGGAGGAAGAGAACCCGCAGTTGTCTGAGGTGACCCAGGCCCAGAAGGAGACCGGTGAACTCTTGTGGGTGGCGGGGAGAACGAGACCAGATGTCAGCCTCGCCGTGAACATCATGTGCCAGTGGGCCACGAAGAGACCGAAGGCAGTGATGGTCATCGGAAAGCAGGTGAGGGCCTATCTTCGGCAAACCAGGGGAGAGGCATTGTGCATCTCCGGCACGGTCGAGACTGAAGAGGGGATGGAGAATGGGTTGAGCCGAGTTGAAGTGTACTCAGATGCCTCGTATGCGTCATCGGACATGAAGAGCCTGACGGGCATCGTGGTTTGCGTGGGAGGCACGCCGATTGCTTGGCATACGACCCGGCAAGCATTCATCACCCTGTCGACGGCGGAGGCCGAACTGATGTCGCTGCTGGAGAGCCTGATCTGTGGAAGGTCAGCGGGATCGCTGATGGAGGCAGTCCTTGGGGAGAAGATCCAGGTCAAACTGCACTCCGACTCAACCGCAGCTATCGCCATCGCAGCTGGAACTACATCATCGTGGAGAACGAGACACTTGAGGATCAGGGCAGCAGGCTTGACCGAGGCTCTGAGGTTGAAGGAGGTGTCTCTAGAACACGTGGCTGGGACAGAGCTGGTGGCGGACGGCATGACGAAGCAGCTGACTGGACAGCCTCTCCTGAACTTCAAGAAGGCATTGAGGTTGAGAGAGAGTGATGAGGGGACGAAGAACATCGAAGTGAAGAAGATGGACCTGAGTGGGAGCTCACCAGACCCGAGATTCCTGAAGGTGATCGGGCTGATGATAGTGGTTGCAAGCATGGTCACCAGGGCCGAAGCATCCGAGACGGTCAAGGAGGAGGGGAGCAGTGAGTGGTGGATCTTGGTCTTGATCACGGCCGCGATTGCCATCCTGGGCGACATCCTCTTCAGGGTCGGGGCAGCGGGAGTGCAGAGGTGGTTCAAGCCAAAGGAGGAGTTGAAGGTGAAATTATTGTCGCCAGATGCCATCCTACCGACCAGAGGATCAGAGCAGGCGGCTGGGTTGGACCTCTACTCCACCATCGAGACCATGGTGCAGCCGGGAGACAGCGTGCTGATCAAGACCGGGATCGCGTTGGAACTCCCGAGGGGTAGCTATGGACGAGTGGCACCGCGGTCGTCGTTGGCAATTCGAGGCATTGAGACTGGAGCTGGAGTGATCGACAGGGACTTCAGGGGGGAAGTCAAAGTGCTGTTGAGAAACCACTCTGATGTGAACCTACGGATCTACAAAGGAGATCGTATCGCCCAGCTGGTCATCGAGAAGATTCTGGAGTTGGAGGTGAACTGTGTGGAGGAGTTGACCACGACTGCACGAGGGTCGCGGGGATTCGGCTACTCAGCCCACGAAGACCTTTACCCGTGGGCAGAGCCAGACGACCCATCCTACCAGCACCAGGAGATGGGGACCCGAAACCCGGTGAACAGGATCTCGGTGAGAGCGATGAGGGTTGACTCGAGGCCGGAAGAGTTACGGAGGACACCCACTGGGCAGCCATCGGAGTCACGGGAGATGGATGTTCCAGAGGAACCACCTGCTGGCCGACCTGAACCAGCTGGACGCCGTCAAGTACCCGATCCAGACGTATGGCATCGTGGGGAATACGACTATGAGGCAGAGCGAAACAGGAGGGCTCAACTGGGGTTGGGACCGGCAGCCTGGGACCGCATGATGCAGCGAAGGGGCCCGAGAAGGAATTTTGGTGGAACCTGGGTCAGGGTTGATTCAGAGGGCAACCACATCGTCTACAGCGAGCCTGGAATGGAGCGAAGGGTGCAGGCTGCTTCCTCGAGTCAACCACAAGGTGACGGAGAAGGGGGCGGAGACGGGCAAGGAGCTGCAGATCGACAGCCAGAGCTGATGGAGTCAACACCAGGAATTGGTCCTTCGATTGATGGCCCTCTGCGGTTGGTCACCCATGTCGGCTACGGCATCACGATGGGTAGGTGGGAGGTGAAGAATGAGGAGGTGTTGGACTTTTTGGGGGACATGAACTTCCAGCCGGGCTTTTTGACGGAGAAGCTTCGTCGAAGAGTGGGGATCCCGCCGAGGAGGACATCAGCCAAGGATGATTGGCTTTTGTTGGAGGACCATCAACATGGCAAGAAGATCACGGTGAGGGAGCACATGCAAGATCGAAAGAAGATGTACGATTTTGAGACCACCAGGCTTTGGGACTTGGATGAGTGGAGCCCGTGGCGAATGACGATCGCGTGGCAGGTGGTCGGAAGCACGCTCGGGAAGACCAAGCTGATCGTGGTCGACCAGCGATCGGGCCGGAAGGGCTGCTACTTGCCGTTCAGCTGGGTGGGCTACACGCTCTTTAAGACCGGCTAGAAGTGAGGAAGGGGGCTTGAGCACACCTCCAAAGAGGAGGATGGCTTTTTGGCAATTTGTGACCCCGTGTTCGGCCATCGGCCAAAGGGGGAGTGTGGGTGCACAAATCGAAGTGTACCAAGTTTCGAAGGCCTTATGGCTATGATCGCACCGGAGCCCTTTTTTAGCACAGAAAAGGAGCGGATCACGCTCACGGAGAATTAACGGCCAAAAATTGAGATCCTCGAATCTAAACAGCATGCCTACCCCCGCCTCTGATCAAAACGATACACTGCGATGCCCCAGCCTGCACAGGCTGGCTGCCCCCAGCCAAATCTCCCAAATAAACACCAAAGAGTCAAAGAGTCATGGTCGGACTCTGCCAACGCCAGGCCTGCAGCTGTTGGCACCTTGCCCGCAAGTTTGTTGACCGGACAAGAGCCATCCACAAAAAGGTGCCAAGCAGGGCCACCTGCAAGGAACTGGAGGACTGGTCCCACACCACCCAGGACCGCAAGTGTTCAGGAGAGTTGACCGGCAAGACTGAGCACTACAAAGCGGCTGACTAAATCTGCACTCTGATCGAGAATCTCATCTCTACCCTGTTTGGCCCACTGAAGTCCACCTTCGGCTTGTGGTTCCCGATCTTCAATGGCTTCTCCCAAACGCTCCTATCGGCATCTGAAGGATCTGTGAGTCGTGTTCCTCGTCCCTGCAGATCTTTCCGTCCCTCTTTCCCCTGCCTTCAGCGCCTGTTCCAATTTTGGAGCCTCGCCTCCCTGCACCAAGACCTGATCGCAAAGGCCGCTAAGGAACCAAAAAAGATAGAAAAAACGGTGCACCGCGGAACATGTCGCGAGGTAGTGGATCGTTGAAGCTGTTACCAGCCGCTTGGACAACAGTCGTGCAAATTCTGATCCACTTTGCCCTACACGTTCGGACTCTGTACCATTCTCCAACTGCCATCCAAAGCACAGTACCCCCCGGCCAAACGTTGACAAAGGCTTTGAAATTCACCTCGGTGCACAAAGAATCAATTTTGATCTCTAGCCTCCCGTGACTCACTGACTCTGTGCAAGGGAGCGACACACTTGTGTTGGCGCAATGCCCGAGGCAAGCTGCTCCAAATCGGGGTTTCACCCAAGCTCCTCAAAGCCTGCAGCGATTGTTTCCCGACTGTGCCCGCTCAGGTGGCACGGAGTCATTCTGATCGCACGCAACACTGACAACACAAGACATCGGTCCGTCCTGCTCCACTTGTTCCAGGCTGTATGGCTGCGATAGGCGGCCCATTCAGCTCTGTCACGCTGCAGGCCCTAGCAAGCCCTTCGTGAACTGAGAGGATGGAGAAATGCAAAGAACAGTCTTCTTCGATACTTGTTGCGGTGGATTTGGTGTGGCGCAGGCTTGTACTTACTATCCTCAGTGGTATGCTTGCACAAGGGTCGCGGGCTGCTCTTCGTCTTCTCTTGACTTGTTCTTATTTCCTTTTGGTTCTGCTGGTGGCCCCTGTGTTTTGCTGCTTCCTTGCTTTTCGGATTATCGTTTGTAACGACTGCTTCTCCTCCCTCCCTCCCTCCCTCCCTCCCTCCCTCCCTCTCTCTCTCTCTATCTCTCTCTCTCTCTCTCTCTCTGGCGGGCATGAATCGTCCCGGAGTCGTCTCACAGAGACCCAGCGGCAACTTCCCCTAAAGGCCGGAGACCAAGGGGCAAAACAGAACCAATATGGGAGACTAAGATGGAAAAATGCAGACATCTGCCGGGGCAGGGACAAGACGAAAAGGACTGTGCAGGCATCCGCAAAATGCGGGAAGGAGCTAGGCAGAACGCTACCAGATGCGGGGCTCACTAAACTCAGAAGGCAACAACCACACACCATACTCTCCCAAGTGCGTCGGTCTTGTGCCAGATGTTTCCAGGGTGACAGTGGTAGAGCGGGCAAACATATTCATCTAAGACCAGATCTAGGCCGGTAGGAGGGAAGCGTCAAGGTTGGACTCAGTGCCTGGCGGAATGCCACCATTCTAAGTTTGTTGCGGTTTGTATTTTGTTGTGGGTGCCCCTTGCCTTGTTTATGTTTTTTGCTCGTTGTTACCGTTATATAACTGTCGCATGTTGTGCTTCTTTGCTTCTTTGCTTTTGCTGGTGCCCGACGCTCTTACACTGTTCCTTGATTGGCTTTTCGTGATTCAGTCTTGTCCTTCCCTTTTCCTGATCAGAGAAACTTTCGTGACCGTGGCTTGGGGCAATGGAGGACTAGAACAGGGACAATGTCGAGTCCCATTGTTAACCCGTACACCCTCTTCAACGCTTTGGGAGGGCTTTTTCGACCTCCAAGGGTAACAAGACAGGCAGCGTGTTCCGCCCAATGGACATGGCCCGGACATGGCCCATTCGGCGAAGAGAATCATCCAGGTGGGTGACGGCATTTTGGTGAAAGCCCCATTTTGCCCTTCAAAGCTACGGCACCAAAGCTCCAGCGAAAGAAACATAGACCAGGGAGGGCATGCGCCAGGTGTACAAACCTACTTCGGTCAATGTGCCCATGTCGCCAGATGTCTTCCATCAACCAGCCCTTGGCATTTGGTATTTTTAGATGCTTTTTCTGCCTCTTGGTTTTGCCATTTGCTCTTCCTGGGTTCTGGTGCTTTTGTGCAACCCAAGTTTTGCGGCTGTCTCTTGTGTTTGTAAGACTCGCCGCTGAACGGGCCTTAGGGTTGTGCCAGCGCAGTGATTCCTGCTGGTACGGAGTGCGGTCCCCGAGCCAGTAACAACCTGTGCGACATTCTAGTTTAGTTCCAAAACACTCTACAGTTTTTATTACAGTAATATACATATCCGTTTGATGCTCTCAACTAAACCTCAAACAAGCAAAAAAAGCAAACATATCCCCACAAACTCAGGAATCCCGGTCTCTCTGTAGTGCATTTTTTGCATGGTGTTTTCTGCTTGGTGCTTTGGATATGTCAGTCTTGCATAAATTTGTCCATACTGCACACCCTGGTAAACACGTTTCTGCAACTAGGTAATCCTTCAAACCTCATCAAAATTCATTGTCTCGAAGGACTGCCTGTGAGCCAGAGTGCAAGCAGGTTTCAGAGAATCTGCTCAGCCATAGTGGCCACCACAAATTGAAAAGTGGACTCTAATCAAAATGGAATCGTTTCTATGTATGTATATATATATATATAGTTGCTAGCTCTCGCTATAGCTGCAATTTGGGGATGCTCAACCCTCAACTGCAAACCCCCGAAGCACAATCTCTGAACAGGAATGTCGATGTGCATTGAAAGAGGCAAAGACCTCAAACAACCCAAAAAAAGAAATATATATATATATAACTGAGGCCTCTGCAATCCAAGATAGCAATGCAAGTAGGAACCACCTGAGCTTGACCTGACAGACGCATGGCTTTACAATGGGCTCATGGCCATCAGCCGCGTGGTTGAAACTTCAGTTTACCATACCTTCTGTTCTTCCCACTCTCTTCGCACCCACGTCGTCTTAGTCTTGGCTGAGCTGGGCCTTGAGTCGTGTAGTTCTTGGCGCTGGCATGCCTCAATGGCTGATGGCTTTTGGCCGCCTTTGCTTGCAATTTGTCCCTCATATTTGCCCACAGGCCTGGGCAAGCAGCTTGTCGACTAAGCTCAAGAACTCAGGCCATCACCGAGGACTGGTAAGCGTGGTTTCATGTGCTTTCTCCTCGTCTGTGATCCAGCATGCTCAATGTGCTTCTTGGTGGGTCTGTGTGGTGATTCTAAACCAATTTTTCGGATAATCTTGTAAGGTGCGCATTTCAATGAACTTGAGGTTGATCATGAGTGTCGGTCAAGCTGTCCAACGGTAGGACATGCTGCAAAGGATTTGGAGAGAGCATGTCCATATTGTGGGGGGCTAGCTCAACTCGTTCCCCCGTTTCGGGAGCCAAGATCCAACCAAGATCTGCATCAAGGCGACCAGCACTTGCTAAAAACCACTATAACCACGCTGCAGTCGCTCAGCCCAAGTGAATGGCAAGTCAAAACTATGTTATATACGAAGTTGAAAACGGGAAAATCCGCAGCACAAAAGCGGGAAACCTTTCATCCACAAACAAAAAGTAAAAGGACCGGGGTACAGCCCCTTTGACACCGTGTTTGCTGCACCTGAGGTTCGTGATACATTTGCCCCATCAAGGCGGATACCAATGTGGTGACATGGAAAAGTGGAAATGCTCGCTGAGCACTCCCTGAGCCACCACACCAAAGTACCCTGCATGAAGCAAAGCAAAAAGGTTGCAAGTGGTTAAATCTTCTAAGCCCACTTGAGAGTCGGCAAGGCCGTCTTCCAGGATCGACCCGCCGTAGTCTCAAGCAAGCAGACACTTGAACTAGAAAATCATGGGCTCTCACAAGCCAGCTCTTTGGGTGCCTAGGCTGCCCTTCCTGAAAAGCAAATGACTTGGCGTACATTTTACAGCAAGAGGTTCTCACTCATGTGAAACACTGCTCTTGGAAGGCGGGTTCCAGAGGCACCGTCTAGACGCAGCTAATTCTTGGTATTTGGTATTCTCAGAATGGTCAGAGTCACCGATGGATCGTTTCCTCGAGTGATCATCCTGAGGAGCCATTTCAATGTCCAGAGGGCCTCTCCAGAGAGGGCCTTTTTTGGATAGATTTCAATCTGAGGCTCGGGCCCAATCTCCACATCAAGCTGAATATGTCGTTCGCTCAGGCAGGAGTGGCCTTACATCTCAGTAAAACTGAAGGTCTGAGGTGGCCTTTCATCTGGGCTCTGAGCAGAGGAGATGGAGAAGCCACCAGTCTTACACCTTAGCCACGTCCCAACATCTGCCACCAATCGGTGCCTCAACCAGGTCATCCCTCCATCCATCCATCCATCCGTCCGTCCGTCCGTCCATCCATCCGTGCTCTTGGTTTTACTACTTTGGCCCTGGCCTTCCATCTGTTCCATCTCCAGTGAAGCTCCTCTGAGCTCCCGCGCAGGCGCAAGGCTTTCACCAAGCTCTTCCGCCAGGCCTCACAACCTCCGCCGTTCACGAAGGCCCTCCGCGTCCCTCCGACGGCACCATCCCTCGGGGCACGACTGGAGAGATACGACCCTGCATCCGCGGCATCGTCCGAGGCATCCGCGGCGTCGGCGGCCTGAAAAAGAAGAGTTGGATCAATCGCATGAGAATCCCGAGCGCAAGTGATGGTCGTAAAAAAATGCTTGAAATGCTCTCACACAAATGCATTCATGGCATTCGCTTCCTCCAAATGGGCTGTGAGGCAGAGGTATTCGCTCATGATCACGCGGACGCTGTCCTGTGAATTTGATATGACTCTTAGTCGAAGTCAAAGTCAGCCGCTGAACCCTGAAAGGGCAAGGAAACATAGCTGGCACGAAGAGCCGTCTCAATTCCATTCAATGCACGCTTGGTGGTTCAAACAGCCGTCCTGCTGCACAAGTTCCTTGTGTGTCTCATCGATGTGTTTCCTTAGAATGTCATGAAGAATTGCCCCAGCTTTCTGAAGTACAAACTTGTCGCAAAAAAAAGATCCCAGTGACAAAGTGACAAGGACTTACAGTACCTAAAACTTGAGATGGACCCTTTATCAGAGACCTTGCCCAGAAATTCCATGGACACTGGCAAGTGCTGCTCAGGGCATCAAGGCAACCCCGCTCCCAACAACATATGTATATGTGTATATATATATATATTATATTCCTATTGTGTATGGCGCATGTCAATACAATGAGCATCAGAAACTGGGAAATGGCGTGACAAAATTTTAAGGCAGACCTGACACTACGGTGAGTCATGTTTCCCATCCCACTTTCCAACCAATGCGCCACCAAGCATGGCTGCCCGGGTCTGCATCCCGTGCACGTGCCAATGCATCCAGAGCAGGCCTAATTTGTTCATGCCATGCAGAAGCTGGAATGTGCTGGAGCCGTCAACAACGCTGATGCTCAACAAGAGAATCAGTCTAACAATTGGAATGAACCCAAAATACGATAAAATGCTCACAGGGCTGCTGTGGCACATCAAACCGAATATGATGTTGATGTGCATCTTCAATCTTTGTATTGCATTGCAACATGCATCCCTCCTTACCAGGCCTGATCCTATCATCTTGCTCGTAGCTCCAACGACCTTGGCGAGGAGCATAAAAATCACAACTCAATTGAAACAGGACTTGAGTTCCCGAAATCAATGGAAGCAAAGGAAGGAATACTCAAGCTGGTTTCCTCAGCCCATTGCTCCTGGCACACAGGAGTCGCAAGAACCTCGTGACGAGGGGTGTCTCGACACGGTTGCCAAGTTTGTGCCTCTAAGGCGAGAGAAAAACAACGAGAAGGTGCCGATAGCCTGCTCAGATCACAGTTGACTGTGCCCTCCTTACCTCTTCGGTTGCCTGCCTTTTGGACATTCCCAAGGCCACAGCTCAATAGCATCGCTGCCCTTCCTGGCCACCTTATTGAGGACCTCATCGCCACATGTTCGCTGTCCGCCAAAATACATAGAATACAATCTCCAATAGAAGGAAAGCCGCTTCTATCAACCTTCAAGTCACTGTATGCAGCATGGGTATGTACATATACACATACATAAATATATATATATATATATGTGCGTGTATAATCACCCGGCTTGATCATTTCCAGTGTTGCACCTGCAGTGTCCATCAAGGGTTATGGCCGCCATGGCCCAAATCGTCAAGCTTTGCTGTTCACTCAGGACTTGGCTTGGCACAACGAGTCATCAATGTGAGATGTCTCCAGCAAAATCAACGGCCTGCAACGTTCGAAAATCTCGCATACGCTGAGTTAATGTTCATACTTCAATCGCGAAGCTGAGTTAACAACGTTCAGCTTCACATGTTGGGACACTTCGGTGACAACAAAAACAATGATCTGAGGCCTCGCTTCTTCATCGTCCATGAATATCTTCATGATGGGCCTGACCTGGTGGCTTGTGCAATGACAGTCAAAACGGTGCCAACAGAAAACCGAGTCTGATGCCAAGTGTGGTCGAATAATGTACCTCTGCAGGTTCAAGGTCAGGTCAACTAGTGTAAGCCCCGTTCTCATCCCAGAGTGAGCAAAATGATCTATTGTACTGTATGTAAATCCATTGCCCGCAGCGCGCATTGTGACCCGCACAAATAAATCAATCCACCGATCTCAGCTTCTCACGTAAAACTTGGTTCCTCCTTCGGGTGAAGCGTAAAACCTGAGGGTGATGGGGTGAGCACACCAAACAAATACAACAATAGAGACGAGCACATCTTTGTTCATTTCAGATGTATAAGCCCTGTACAGTTCCTATACTACCGATGATGGCTTGCTGTACCAACTGACCAGCCATGTACAGAAGTCTCTGGTCAGAACACATCTAGGCGCCAACCATAAGTTCTGTAGAGCAGCATGTTGGACCTTCACCAGCTGGAATGGCTAAGTGATTGCCGGAGCTTACAGTTCTTCAAAGGGATTTGCTGTCTCTTGTGGCTCCAAAATCAACTTACCTGGCTCCATAGGTGGTAAATAGTTCTTCACCAGGACTATGGGCCTCAGAGTGCCGCTGCAAACATCAGGACGCGCGCGCGAGCAAGTTGTTGACTACTTTCCTCTTATATCCAAGCTGGAAAGTGCGGGAATTGCACGCTGAGGACAAATGGGCTGCCCACCCGGACAGCCGTCACAATCATGGCCTCTGCCTGGAGGGCTGAGGGGGTTGAGCAACTGAAATCCCTCGAACCTGGATTGCTGGATTGAAGATGGGTCAAAGTAAACAACACCAAAACGCTACAGTAATTTGTTCATCTCGGCATGCCTACTGTCCACAGCATTGACAAAAGCCCTCGAGGTGAGATCGGTAATGCTGGTGCGGCCTCTGCATCCCAGCTCCACAAAACTCCCGGAGTCAAGGTGGGCGAATGGTTGAGTCTCAGTTCAGCAACTGCTATCTTATCTTCCTTTATATAGTTTCCTTCCTGTCCATGGGCTCGAAGCATCGTGTGTAAGTCTCCCACAGGTCTGCCACTGGCACCAGTGTCGTGTCCACACCTCAAGACAGTACCCCACAGAACGTGAACCACTAAAGTTATGCCAACCGCCGGCCGCTGATGTTTTACAGGTTGAGCGCCTGAAAAATTAAAAAGAGAAGACTTTAAGACAATTTGTCGACTGCGGCGGCTGCGTGTTCCCGAATCTGAAATGCACACCAGTGAGGGATGGAAATTGTTCGGTGGGGTTATTCCGACCTCTTCTTGGGCGGCCTGGGCCTCCTTGGTCCTTAGCCCTGTCAAGAATCAGCCAGTGCAAATTCCCACCCATCTCAGAAACAGATCTGGGTGACCAGCATGTCTGGAAGACCCTGGTTTGCCTTGGCACCAGGACACCGGGCACTCACCTCTTGGGTTTCAACGGCTTGGGCGGCCAAACGCGCTCATGCGCGCACGCAAGAACATCTCTGCCTGGCTTTTCCAGCTCTTGCCAAGTTCTGTCATAAGCTGAGGAAACTTCGGAAACCTCACCAAAACCGTCTCGCCTCCACGTTCTCCGGCATGCCTGCAGCCTCACTCGACCTGACTTGAACTCAAAAGAAAGAGAGCTTCATGCTGTCAAACCGTGCCATGATCCACCAAGCCCCATCACCCCCTCTCCGCCTCAGCATGGTCTCGTGCAAGCTCATCAGGTCAGTGGCCTGAGAAACCGACCGGTTGGGTCCCAACAAGGTGCGGGTTCCCTCGACCAGGCTGGGTTGAGCCACATGGCCTCATTCTTTGAACACAGCCTTAAAAAGGGTTCCACTCTTTGCACACGGCATGAAAGACATTTTCGGTGCATGGCACAAGCATGCCTTTTGTTTGCAATCTTGTCTG
The DNA here is from genome assembly GCA_963970005.1 of Durusdinium trenchii. NCBI lineage: Eukaryota > Dinophyceae > Suessiales > Symbiodiniaceae > Durusdinium > Durusdinium trenchii. The sequence goes on from CAXAMN010021363.1 coordinate 665,595, forward strand.
CTCGGAAATGCACACGCAATGAGAATGAACCAAACATGAGCCACGGATAGAAAGAACAGGCTTCACCGTCATGGCTTATAACTTCTCGCAGTCCTGGCTAACTTACAAGCAGGGACGCTTGTAGGCTTAACACATGGCCTGAAGCTTCTTGTTTGTTGAAGGCATGTGAGTGGATCATCAGGCATACCAATGCCTACCTCAACTCTGCGGCGCCTCCTCAGAAACTGAAGAACACACCTCGTGTTCACGAGCTCTGCCGGCAGCTGGACACCCTGGCGCCCACTTAGTTGAGCAAGCTTCTTCTGGCGTGCAACTTTTGGAGCGGCTGCTTCCAGTAGACCAAGTCAATGGAAAAAGTGTCCGCTGCGAGGAGGCCCTGGACAAGACTTCTCGGCACTCAGCACACCGCCCACCGGCGAAAGCCGGGAATGTCTCCACAATCCAAACTCTCTGGGCGACTTTGTGCAACGAATGAAGGCTCTTTCCGCGGGCCACATATATCCATTACATGTGGAGCCGGAGCAAAACCTCCAGTGTGCGAGCACTATTGCACGCTCTCGCACATTCCACCAAATGATTTTATGATGTACTGCCAGCTTGGCCATCAAACTCACTCATTCCTTCTCGAAGGAACAAAGCAACAAGTCCATGAAACACAACTGACCCAATCTGTTTTCTGACTTCCTTTAGCCTCCAGCCATGTCAATGAAGTACTCAGCCTCCTGGGATGGTGTCAAATCTCTCCGCCTCCGAAAACATCCAAAAGCCGGAAAAGCCATGGAAAATGGAAACATGTTCAAAGCACTGCTCAATCTAATCTGGAATAGACCAATAGATTGATCTAGATTGCATCTTGAACTGCTTGTGGCCATAGCTGTTGAGGGTGGCACATTTCAGCCGGACTGCAAGCAGCCAAGCGGAATGGATGATATGAAAAATCCTGCCAGTTTGTTGCGGGTCTGTGATGACATGTTCAAGCCTCACACACACGCACACAATATATAGATATATACACATATAGACATTGCCGCTGGAAATCAGGAAATCCCCAGCTCCTCTGTCAGAAGAGTGTCGGCATAAGCTTCCCACACCTGCGCAACACAAAAGAATCCAACCCAAAAAAAGGCCTTCTGCTTTTTCGCAAAAGTCTTCTGCCTTGCGTTGGCCTTCCGTTGCCGTCCAGCGACGAAAGGCACTGCTCGCCTGGTCGCCCGTCGCGGACGAGATCAGAGGTTCGCGAGACTCTCTCGGTCCGCCTGGAGGTCACCGGAGACTGCTCGGTCCTGGTCGGCTCGACCGGTCGTGGGTCTGCCAAATCAAGATGGGTCCGATGAATGAGTCGGGTCTGAACCTGAGCATCGGCCAGCAAGCGGGCCACGAAAAAGGCGTGCAGCGCCTCCAGACCTAGGCCATGCACAAATCCTGCATTGGCCAAAGCTTCGGCAGGGCGGCATCTCTTCATGAACAGCCTGCGACTTGCGTCAAGAATCCTCCACCAGAGCTGTTGACTGAGGTCACCGATTTCATTCACAAGAAAGGGGAGGAAAGGAATGTCATGGAATCTGGAAAACAAATCCAAAATAGATATATGGGTAATTATGGGTTACATGGACAGATTCGACAAAATGCGTTACAGTAATCGATTCCACCCAACGCAATGCTGTCTCGGGTGGCCACGACGTAGCTCCGGCAACGAGCTCCTTTCAGGGCTGATGCCGTCACTTTCATGCCGGGCTTTGTTTCATTGTAAGCTGAGGCAATCACGATCTGGCGGCCTTGATGGAATGTCACCCCAGGAGGTTGAAATAAAATCTCTCGAAGCAACTGCATTGAAACTCACAAGCTGCACTGCATGCAGTGAATGCATTTAGCCAGGCCGCTTCGGCAAGAGCAGGGGCTGCTTTTTCCACAGAGGGTGGCCTAAAGAGATGGACTTCTGCACCATAGTGCGGTAAAAAAAGAAGGAAGAAAAAAGGTGAGAGCCTCTTTAATAGGGCCTCTCCGGTTTGTACTGAAAAAAAAGCACCTCACAAGCCTGATTCCAAGTCCCTTCCACTCCAACTTTGATCCATGCCGTGCTCGCTCTCGCTCTCGCTCTCGATCTCGCTCTCGCTCTCTCTCTCTCTCTCTTTCTCTCTCTCTCTCTCTCTCTCTCTCTCTCTCTCTGCGCTTGGTTTCTCTGCGTGATGTGAAACGCGCTGGGAATTCGGATCAGTTCCTCAGGACCAAAAAAAAAGTGAACAAATCATGTCCACAACCTTTGTCACTTCACTCGATTGGACCAAATAACAATTATATACTGTAACCAAATCACCGCACCTCCCCCTCCTCAATTGCTTCCACTGCCACCAAGCCGGGAATGTTCAATGGTGGGACCTCACACATCATGAAAACATTGTGTTTCAAGGATTGTCTTGAGCAACTGCTATGGGACGACTGAGCTGAGGTTCAAACGCAGCCTCGCTTAATCTTTGGGCTCACCTGGTTCTTACCGCTGCAGTTCATGTCGGTTCATGTAGCCCCGGTTTTTGGATGAAGGGGCAGCATCAATCGTACTATTTCCCAGGAGTCGAGGACGCCAGCAGCTGCCCTACCTCCAAAAGCAAAACGTCCCTGCTGTCTGGCAAACTTGACGCGGCTGCTGGGAACTCCGGCAAAGCACCCTGCCCCTTTCGCAGCTGCAAAAAGACGCTCGACTGCAGCCTCCAGTAAACTCAATGTGGCCGGAAGTGCAAATCTGGTCTTGATTTTCATCATCAATGGGGCACTAGTACTTCCCACTTGCTCAAACATTCCCAGCTACCAATCAACCTGCTGCAAAAAATACGCCGTAGAAACCACCCAGCCAAAAGAATCCTACCCTGCCGCCGTTGACCACTGTGGCCTCTACATCCAGGCCCGCTTCACCTCACCCGCCATGCTCCAATTGGATAATCTGGATCAAAAACCCTGTTAACCCCGCAGTCTGTTGAGACCGCAAGTCCCCCAAAGAATCCCAGGCCGCCGCTGGAAGTCTTAGCCAGATCTGCCATCACTGCCAGGTTGCTCTTTGGATCCTGCCGATCTTTCTCTTGTGGCACTGCAGCTTGTAAAGCAGAAATTCAGGGAAGTGTGCACCAGCGCAAGCAACAAATTGCAGTTTTCACCTGTTTCCAAAGCCGTGAAGCCTTTAAGTATGTCACCCCGAAGGGGAGACACAAATTTCATCTTCTCTCATTGCTGCCCCCAAGCCATCCAGCAAGCATAAACTAGTCAGTCCAAGCCAAGGGCAAAGCGGTCCCGGGTAAACTTGGCCCTGCCATAACGCAATGGTCCGGAACATGCCACAGTAAAGCAGGACTGCACAAACAAATTTGTTTAAGGCCCCAGTTCTGAAAGTGTTTCGCGACATTGATGCTGGAGCTGCACACTGCACACGACAAGCCCTAAAGTGGGAACTTCAGACTCAAAGAACTACCAGTAACTACCACTACCAAGTACACTACTATGCACCTAACACATGACCCCCGTCTTGACACAAGCTGCGAACGGCCAAAGTCCAAAGCAAACGCGGCACTCGGCTCCGCTCTGGGTGCCCCGTCGTCCATTGCTCCTCTGTCCGGACCAGCTCCACAAGGTCCCCAGGACTGCGAAAAGAAACGAATGATGCGTTGTTCAAAAAATACGATTAAAAAATATGAAAAATACACGCCTGGCGTACTCCGGGACGCACAACTGCACCTGGAGGCCGATACATAGAAACACTGTTGGAAACCCTGACGGGAACGCGTCAGTCATGGACACCTGCTCGTCGTCAGAAATAGTGACCTGCAACTTTGTCTCCCCAGGCCTCAAGGCGACCAACAAATCTGCTGCCAAGCAGCCAATGAACAATGCTGCTAGCAATATTGCCTGCTACCATTTCACAATCTGTGGCAATGACATCACCATGGACCATGGGCCATATTGATCCGAGATGCTTCACATGGGCCGGCACCAGCAACTGGAGCTTGCAATCGTCATCACCTCCACGCAGGATATGGATAAAGTTTGAGTCTTTGTCAACCAATTCTCAGGCCTGGAGCGTGCAATTTTTTGCTGTCCATGTCATAGACGGGTTGGCTCCTGACTGGGTACTGGCAATAGCTGACGCCAAACACAGAAGATATTGTCGCACGAAGCTACTGGGCGAGGCACTTTAGCACCACACACGTCCAAGGACCTCCGGACACTTTGCTGATACGGATGCGATCACCAGCCTCATCAGAGTGCCGAGCGGACCAACTCCGCTCAAAGAATGCCGCACAGTGCCCAATGGGGTCGGGAGTGGGGGATACCTTTCCACAGGCTTGGATTTTTTTGCGCTTTCGGAGTTGGAGCGTACTTTCAAGAATTGTCCGTCGTTAGGACTGGGGTCCCAACAGCAGCTTCCATTGGAACCAAAATGTGCAGTTCCGATTCATCATCCACATCAACTGCCAACCTACATCAGCACAAAAATGCGGAAGCAAACAGCCAACAAGAGCAAACTGTCCACGCTAAAATCTTTGTAAGAGATGGGCTTGGTGATCCCAGGACGCGCATTCTTGGGCACTTCCACCACAACTTGCAGCCTGCTTGAACTCTTGGTTTGGCAGACCAAGCAGCGCATCGACAAACACAGCTTCAGACCGCACCTTTTGGGCAACTGCAACCCAGTTTGGCCATCAGGCGGCGCACCCATCGCGGATGACTCACAGCGCTAAGAATCCTTTTAAGAAATCTAGTATCTAAAAATTGCAGGGAGGCCGGCCCCCACATTTGCCCCCATGAGCAAAAAAGTTGGCATGGGGAACAAAAACCTCCGTGTCACTCACACACGCAAATAACATTGTTCTTGCGACTCAACACATGCAAACTGCGCCTGGATTGATAGCATGCATCAACCTACACAATGGTTGCATGTAACAAGCGCTCAGCCAACAGCAGGAGAAACAGTGCATAGGCGCCGACACGAACAAACAAACAAACAAACAAACAAACAAACAGATCCCTGAATAAAAATATTTGTTTGCAAATGCCGTTTCTTTCCACAAACATGCGCTTGCTCCATCATATCAGGCATGTATTTGCATGATATGCTCTCAAAAAATCAAGGGGCGTTTTCGACACACCAACGTCCGGATCATAGCGTGAAGGCATCAAGCAGATTTCCACGGAAGGCACATAATCAAACAGGTCTTGACACCCGAAACAAAAACAAAAAATGAAACCCGAAGCACACCCCAAACACACCTTAAAGAAGCGAAACCCGAAACCAAACCCATTTTTCAGGTTTTCCTCGAAACAGAACAGTAATGAAACCCCCCTAAGGAAACGGGGGGCGTATAGCGCAATTAATTAAATGCATGAACCCTTTTCAAAAAGGATAACGGCTGATAAACGGTCCAATGACCCCTGTTGAAATTCACCCACTCAAACTGCCCCCCATGTTGTGTCCTTGGAAAGACTGAATGGGGCACCACAACGACACTGTAAAATCTTTGTTAGGCAGCAAGATCCAACAAAATTATAGGCGAATTTCCGGAAAGTAACACCCAACAGTCGGATATGAAAAGGAACCAGCCTTGATTCGGCAAACCACCCTTGAGTTCAGTTTTTTGTTCGCGGAGAAAAACGCAGTGCGCCCGTTTTCCCAAGGCTGATCTTGGGCCACTCATCGGCCGGTTGGTTCATGAACAAAGTGTCTTGACATGTGGGTGCTCTTCTATGCAAAATGCCGAACACCCCACCTGAAAAGTGATACGCTAGTGGCACTTTTTACGCCACACCTTCGTCGAAGTAGCGCCTCACATGCTCATCCCAGTTGATCTCCCATTGTCCACTCATCACCATGATGGCGAAATTGGCAAAGTCCTTCTTCTCATCAGCATTCCACTTGAACACGTGGTCGAATGCTGCTCGTGGGTCATTTCTTCCATGGATCTGGGATATGCGAGCTTGCAAAAATTCTTTCAACAAGCTAGCTGGAAAAATTTCAGCTTCTTGGACTTTTCGTCCTCTTCGTTCTTCGTCTGGTGGCAAGTACTTGTAGATGGTCTCGAGGTCGTCCCAATTGGCATCATTTGGTGGCTCACGTCGGTCGTAGTCTGACCAAACTCCTCCTGGATATGTTCTTCCATCATTGGCCTCCATGTCCACGTCCATGTTCTGGCTCTCCTCCATGATGGGGTTCTCCTGCTCTGTTCCACTTTGTGGTGTTTCTCTCTCAGACCTTGTCGGTCGATATCGTCTGTAGAGCCCTGTCGTTTCATTTCCGGTGAAGTATTCCTCACCACTCTCTGCATCTTCGGATCCTTCCAGGACTCGATACTCCCTCATTCGTTGGAGTACAGGATCCCAATCTGTTGTCCATTCACCAATCCACTCATAGTCTGCATCTTGTTCTTGGCTTTCACTTGGTTCAGTTCTTGGATCATTCTGAAATTCCACTTCTAGTTGACGGTCAGGTACTGCAGGTTGAAGTGGGTTGTCTGGAAAGATAGTGCGGCCTTCATACCTCCATTCCCTACTTGCAGCAGACCACATCTGAGCCCTCAAGAGCAAATCTCTTCCACTTCTTCTATCTCGAACTTCTTGTTCACGAGCTTCTTGCAAAATGCCTTCTCTGAGCATTCTCTCATCGTTCTGTCTCTGCATTTCCATGGTGATCTCCTGCCTGAAAAAAGCGCATGGCAGTGCGAACCAAAATGCTCAGCCGAATACGGTACTTGTAGCCAACATACATGCCCAAAATGAAAATGAACACGCTGTAAATGCAAAACCACTGGAGATACCACAAGTGACTGACGTAGTCAACCTTCATCTCCTCCTCGGTGGTCTCATTGTTGCCAATCCTGCCAAGCACGCCAGGCTGAAGCAACAAAAGCGTCACTGCACGCACCATATTTGTTGGCACTTTTACTTGCGTTCCATTGGCTTCTTCCATCAGGCTCTTGATCATCTCGCCCTTCACTGCCTTCATTCTTCTGGCCATCAACTTCTTGCTCACCACTTCGTTGAAGGAATCTTCTCCAACTGGGGCGAAGATCTCATCACCATTCTCGGCCTTCATCTCCACCACACCAATCAAGTACATGAGAAATTCTCTCCTCTGCCTTGTCAGCCTCTTCGTTCCCAAATCGGAAACATTCCAGAGCGTCGGGATGCCAGCCATTGTGAGAACTTCTTTCTTGACTTCAAGCTGCATCCACAAATAGCGGGTGTCAATATGTTTCAACCTCCCAACTCCAAGCCGCTCTGTGAAAGCTCTGCACGAGGTACTGTCTGCGATGGATCGAATCTTCACTTCACGCTTGCTGAGGAACTGCCAAAGGTCTTTGATCTGGATGGACTCTGCTGCCCCTCCACCTCCTGCCAAAAACTCAGCCTCACAAGAGCTCAATGATATGGTCTTTTGGGATCTCGACCACCCAGCTACAAGGCATCCATTCAGAAACAACATAGCTGAGCTCACAGAATGTCGTCGTTTCTTCTCACTGGACTTATCAGTCACTGTCCGTGAATGCCTCCAAGAGGTCGAAGTCACCAAGGTCGTCGGCCATATTGAGGATCCCAGCCTTCTTGGACTTGTTCTTGGTGTAGGGAAGCAACAGGCCGTAGTTCTCGGTCCTTTTCAAGTAGCAAATCACATGCTTGAGCTCTGTCTCAGCCTTTCTTGTAGGCATGGCCATGAATTGTGACAGGTTTCTGACGCAATGCTGCATGTCAATCCTGTCCTGAGAGATGTACAGGAGTGTGCCAAGTGCCGAACGAAAGCGGTGTTGATCTCCACCTTGAAGTCTGTCTTCTGGACCTCCTTCCAAATCAACTTGGGTGCTTTCTGGAGTTGCCTTGCCTGCTCGATTGGTGAGATTGTACAACTCCAAAAGTCCTGGGACATATCGCTCATGTGGCATGATCACCAGGCCTTCTTTGGTGAAGAAATGCCTCTTCTTCAGGCATCGAACTGCCTCATCCGCAGGCTGACCACCTCGAGGAAGGATGCCAGACTCGCTCAGCACAAACTTACCCTTCATCTTGTTCAACAGCCATTGCAGATCTTCAAGCTCTCCAGCCACAATCAAATCATCTACATGACAAACTGCACCAATCTGCTTGCTTTCATGTCGAAAGAGCGAAGGCAAAATCATGTGGCTGTGGAATCCCAAGTGTCGAAGGTGATCACTCAGGAAATCAAACCACCTTGCTGCTGCGTCTCGTTGTCCTGGGAGACATTTGGCCAAAGTCCAAAAACGTCGTTGTCCATCACTTGCTGTGCCTTCATCTGCCTTCCACCATGTAGGTTGTTCCACAAGCACCAGACGAAGTTGGTCCACCAACAGAAAAGCATCTTTGATGTCCAAGAAGCATAGGCGCCATTTCAAAATCACGTGGGCACCAAGCACCAGTCTGGCTGCTGCCATTGAAGATGTGGGCGCAAAGGTCTTTGAGGAAGACACATCATTTCCTTTGAACTCGCGCGCAACGAACCTGCACCTCCTCTTCCATTTACCATCAACTGATCTGGTCGTCAGGATCTCTCCTTGTTCCACCTCCTGATGTGTAGGTTCTCTGATGACTCCCATGGTCAAGAGTCGGCTGATCTCTTCTTGCCCGGCAGCTGCTTCGATCTCCTTCATGGTCTCTTCGTCCACTTGTGGAGGTTGTCCTTCATCCACGGTGTCCAATTCCACCATGGTCCATTCTGCGTCCTGCTCATCGTTCAAGAAGTCTTCCACCTCCATCTCCCACTGTTCTTCATTGACGGGATGAAGCTCCTTTTCCACACGGTTCACACCACCAGCATAGTGAGGTGCATAGAGGTGTGTTGGACTGCCTTCTGGGCTGCTCACTCTTGGGTTCTTTGGTCTCGGCTCCTTCTCTGCAGTGTCATCCAACATCTCTGGTGGTCTACTTGAGGTCGATGTTGAAGGGATTTTCATCTCTGGTGTCACAGGAGCCTTGTTTCCAATGGCATCATCCTCATCCATGCCCATAGGTAGGGGAGGTACTCGAAGAAACTTGGATGCTGGCTGTTCTATCGTTTCAACTTCTCCTCCAGCGTGCTTCACTCCACCTTCTCTCTTCGTGTCCACTGGAGTGTCACCAGGATGATCTCGAGCATACTCCATCACATCATCTGCATCTTGATCTCTCACGTCATGATACCCTGGTTGGGCATTGGAAGAACCATCAGGCTTGTCTTCTCCTCCGCCATCTCGGTCAGGTCCATGTCCTTTGCCGGGTCCTCGGACTCCACGAGGGATCATTGGAGTCATAAGTAGAAGCCGCAAAGGTCTTCTTGTGTTTGGGTTCCTGTATGGCTTCTCCTTCACCATGAAAAGGTAGACGGATCTCCATGGTTGCCTGACTGCTTTGCCTCGAACCAAGCCTGAACAAGCCACCACCATATGCAGATCATCTTCTTCGGTCTTTCCAACCCAAATACCTGGAATCCATTGTGGTCCTTGTTTCAATCCAGGCTGCCTGCTAAGCACCATCACATACTCCCCAAAACACACCACCTTTCCAACATAGCGTCTGCCATAAGCCAGCTCAAAGGGTGCCATCTGCGTTGCTCGATGGGTGCTGAAGCGGTTGAGCACCCAGGCTGCATGGACATAGGCCCAACTCCACAAAGCATGATCACCTGGTAATGAAATCAAACAACGATCTTCTGCCATGCTCACCAGGGTCGAAGCTTGCCTTCTCAATGTCTGGATTGCCCTTTCCACACGGCCAGTTTGGCCTTTCTTTTGGCTGAAGGTCAACACGGTTTCAAGTCCAAGGCCTTGTCGAAGGGTCTTCACAAGGGTCAGCAAGCTCTTCATTGTTGGCTCACTGTCTCCAACCACTTCCAGCTTTCCATAGTGGTTCATGGCAAGCGAAAACTTCGTCACCTGTTCTGCTTGTCCACGAAGGTCTGCACCTTTGCTCTCAACTGGCATGGCCATCAACATCCTGCTTTCACAATCCACACCAACCAACACGACTGTCAGAGCTGTTTGGCTGGCAGTCTTGCCTTCTGATCTTCCAAAACCATAATCCAGCTGAATTGAAGGAGACGTGCGCCGCTCTTCCTCTGACAAGTCCAAAGGTCTTTGGGCATCTGCTCGACTCTTGCAAGAAACACACACGTCACACCAAGACTGGTATGGTAGGTGTACCAGCTCATGAAGTTCACGTTCCTGCTGGCTAGGCTGTCGAGGGATTGCCACTTGCACCAAACCTTTGTGTTTGTTCTGTTCCTTGTACAACCTGCTGGCTGATGTGAAAAGCTGTTGATGTTCAAGCTTCTGGACCTGCTGATTCAGCTTGTGCCATAGAGTCTTCTTTGAACCACCAGTGCCTAACCCCAGATACTCGGCTGCGCTTCTGAGGGTTGCCAAGCTGCTGTTCTCTGTCAGGTCGACATCATTCACCACCAAGTTGGCACGGTTGTCAAACACTGGCATAGGTCCATCCCGGGCTTCACCTGAATCATGTTGATCCAACTCTTCCTCGGTCACCTGGTTTTCAGGTCGAAGTTCATCAGGTACTGGAGGCTCGGTCTCAAAGAGGAAGTCACTGCTCTGAACATTGGCGCCTCCAGCTGTTGCCGTGTGCTCACCAACAATGGTTCCAAAGCATTGTACTGGTTCATGTTTGCGATGCAAAATGGTCAGAACTTGAGTTTCTTCACCAGCACACTCAGGGATCTCAGCTTCTGGATCAGGGAAGGTGTAATAGCGGCTGCAATGCTCTACCAACTCCCAATCTCCATCTTGTCGCCTGATGAGCGTCGATCTCAAAGGCCACCAATGCAGATTCCACATCAATTGGGCGTTCACGAAGTTCTTGCTGTGGTACTTAAACTTGATGGGATTGCCTTCTGACATTGTCTTCCATGCCTTCAGACCGTAGAACTCCATCAGGGAATCATGGAGCTTGACCACAGTCATCACCACCAAAACTTCATCATCATCTGCATGGCCTGTGAGCACGTTGACCTCACCTTTCACTTCTTCAGGCTTCTGGCTGACCTGGTTGATGCACCCGTAGAGCGCCAAGCTGTTCTTCTTGAAGAAGAGGGGAATCTCACACTTCCTATCCGGTGCAATCAAATTCACTCCAGCTTCACTGGTGCCTTGGGTCAAGCGCCAACCTCTTTGCAAAAGCCGTCCAAGGCTCACTAGTGGTGTCTGCACTGAAGCCACAATGAAGTCATCCTCAATGATCACAGATCCTGCCATGCCCAGATCACATTCTACCTGCGCCAGCTTCCTTCCATATGTTTTCAACTGAGAGCCCTGAGCATCTTCAAGGATTGCCCTTCCACCTTCTTGAGGTCGTCCACGACTGGCCACTTCTTTCGGCAAGATGCTGCAATCAGCACCTGAGTCCAAGACAATCAGCATCTTCTCCTGCGGGCTCCTCACCATACTCACATGGAAAAGCTCTGGTTTCTCCTCTTCTCGTTCCAGGACATAGCGCCAGGTCTTCAAATCACAATACCACTTGTTGGTCTTGTCCTCAATGAAGTTGTCAAAGTTCTCCTCAGCATCAGAGTCATGGGCCAAGCTATAGCTCACGACATTGACCCGATAGTGGTCATCATAGATCCAGCTTTCACCACCTTCACTCTGGATCTCGTAGAAGATGGGATTCTCTTGCTCCTCCCGAGGTGTTGCAACATGGTACAAAGTCACCTGCCGCCTCACAGTCTTTGGGACATTGGTTGAAGCCACTGAGGATGTAGTCGTTGATCGAGCTTTGCCTCCAGCTGAACTTGCAACCTCGCTTTCTGCAATGCTCTGTTGAGTCACGGTCTGAGCCTTGCTGGGACATTCATTTCCCCAGTGCCCTTGTTGACCGCAAATGCGACAGGTGTTGTTGCCAGCACCTCCTCCTTTTCCTTTTCCGCGGCCACCAAACTTGCTCTTACCGTTCTTTCCTTTCTTGCCTTTGCCACCTTTCTTGCCTTTGCCCTTGAAACTCTTGCCACCACCATATTTGCCACCATTGTAGCCAAAAGGGAACCATCCACCCTTCTTGCTTTTGCCACCTTTCTTGCCGCCACCTTTGTCCTTGCCTTTGGTGATCTGGCCAACCTGATCAACGTCCATGGGAGCGGGTCCACCTGAACTTGTACTCATGGACTGCTGGACCATTTTGAGGTAAGAATCACCACTCCAAGTCTTGCTGTTCTTGTCCATGAGGATGAGGCGTTCTTTGAGGCTGTAGTAGTCTATCTTGTCGTCCAGGGTCAACTCCAGGTGTTGTCTCACGCTTGGAGCCACACATCGAAGAACCGTGGCCACCACCAAATCTTCTGGCATGGGATGTCCTGAGGCAAGCTGATATTGATCTAAAAGAAAATCAAGCTGCAAGAGGTTCTCCAACATGCTCTTGCTCTGCTGGAAAGGAGGGTAGTTCATAATAGCTTGCCCAATTGCCATCGTCCTTGGCCTTGCCCTTGGGATATACAAATCCCTCAACTGCTGCCACACGACGAATCCATTCCGCTCACCGGCGGCTGCCCGGACAATCTGAGAAGCTGGACCCTTGATGTAAGATGCCAAAATGGCATATAGTTTCTTTGCCATCTCCTTGATCTCCTCGCTGGCGAAATCTGACAACCTGCAAGGTTCATCCAAGGCCTCGACATCCTTGAGGAGCTCTGAATACTTGTAGTTGCCATAGGTGAGCCAGTTCGTGAAACTTTCCTTCCAGGCCACATACTTCATGGGGTCGTCAACATCAAATGTCTCTGGCGGCCGAAGGATTTTGGATGCTTCACTGAAACCACCACCATCTCTTCAGTTCTCCATCTTCTCCATGACAGACGAGGAAGCTCTTGCTGCAGTTGTTGCGGCATTGGCCAAATTCATCACCTGGTCAAGCATTCTGGCCATCTGCTCTTGGTCCATGGCATAGGTGTTCAGCCACAAAGTCATGAAGATCAAGCCACGAAGCTGCAACTTCTTCTCAAAGCGTCCCCGTAGCCTGCCATTCCACCTCCTCTGTTTGTAGTAGCTCAAGTGGCCCGTGGTCATGGTTCGTCTCGAAGCCAATCTCCTGCAAGTGCGCACCTGGCTCAATGTCAAGCCCACTCCATATGCTACCAGGAAGAGCAAGAAGCACACAGCTCTCCAACCAACCATCTTGTTCACCTTTTCCACCTTTTGGTAGAAGCCATACTCCTGGAGGAACGGGTCCATAAAGTCAAGAAAGGAGTTCATCATGTCGTTGAAGTAGCTCTTTGAGCCCACGATCATCACCTCTTCAATCAAGACCAAAAAGTCGGAGTGCCAATCTCCAACTTGTCGACGCATCAATCGACTCCACTCCAAGTCCAGGTCCCCATCCTGCACTTCTGAGAGGCTCCAAGTAGAATTTCTGCCAGGTCCACTGCACTGACCTTCGGTCATGAGCTCCCTGCCAACCACGGTGCCAATCCGTGCATAGTCAGTGGTGCCGATCCACTGCCTCCTCAACTCCTTCTTCTTCTCAACGTTCGTGAGGCACCAATCCTCACCAAAATCGTCCTCCAAGATCGCCAGGTCCGTGTAGTCGATGGCCTCCTTGTCCTTGTTGTCCTGGTAGTACACGTAGTCGTCCTGGTAGCGCTCAACATCAACGGTCGCCATCGTCAAAAGAACAAGTGCAAGCCACCATGGCAAGGCTGATCTTGGGCCACTCATCGGCCGGTTGGTTCATGAACAAAGTGTCTTGACATGTGGGTGCTCTTCTATGCAAAATGCCGAACATTTTTCCTCGTTCCTTTTTTCCGCCAGGGCTCTCCAAGTACCCCAACTCCGCTGCGGCGTTTACAACGCGTACCTTATTTCCATGTCTATATATGTGTGTGTGTGTAGCTAAAATGGACGACGTCCGCTAGACGATGAGGCATGTTACAGTTGATGTTGCAGGCTCACTGAAGGTTGAAAACCTGATTCAATATGTACTTGCAGGCTGTCTTGTGTAACATTTTATGATGTTATGTTGTAGCTCATGTTGTTCATGTTGCACCACCGTGCTACAGTCCATGTAACAGTTCATGTTCTTGGCTCAATGTTTGTGAACACACTGGTTTGAACGTTGATGTGTGGGCATAAGTCCATGTAACAAATTGTGTCACGAACTCGGTGTCAATATCAATTTTAGGTTTTGAGTGTGATTTGGCCCGTTGTTAAGAAGGGGCCTGGGTGTTTTTCATCTCTTGTACTTCTACCCCTTGGGATGCGAGTTGGGGTGAAAACTTGCATAGTACATGTGACCGCATTGCAAATCCCAGCTCCTCGAAACTTAGCTATAGTTTATTTCACGTGCGCCCTACATGTGTGATGGCTACAATCTTTGACTTTCTTGCTGCCTTCCTGTGTTGGATGCCCTTTTGTGCCCCACAGCCTGCTTGTGGTCTCTGTGGTTCCTGTGGCATCGGAGGTCGCTGTGCCAACAACATCAGCAGGAACAGCGGCCCTGAGCCCTTCTGTGCCCCACAGCCGCCTTGTGGTCTCTGATCATTACACCGTTTTGTTTCTCTTTCATCTTTGCCCTTGTCACTACGTTTCAAACATTCCCATGACAGAACGGGAGCAGAGTGGTTTCTGATAAAGGTTCGAAAGCCCAAAGGCTGATTTGTGACATGGATTTCTGCTCAGGTTCGGGTCAGGGTTCATGCTTGGAAGGACAGGATTGGTGCACCTAGAAATGGTACACACAACTAGCCATCATAACATAATTCATGTACAATGCGACACATTGTACCTAGTATATTCCATAACTCCATAACTTAATTCAGAACACGGCTTACAACTCATAACTAAACCACATTGAACGTACTTTGAATGATGTTCGGTGGTCATTCTCAAATTTATATATACCACATATTTGGCTGGCAAGTTTGCCCAGGAACCTTTTTGTACCGTTCCGGGTGTGAACACCAAAAAGGTGGTTGTATTTCTGTACCGGTCCGGAACGGGACCAGTCACAGCACCTCGTTTGAATATGACAAGGGGATTCCACGGAACCATCTTGCACCGTACCTGGGAGGTTTCTTGTTCAAAAGGGCTGTAAGTGAATTAGTTGATAAAATATGATAAGTTGACCATTGACATTTTCAGCATTTTCTGAGCTTCAACGGGTCTGCGATGTGTGCGTGTCATCCTTGTGAAAACGTCATGAACTCTACTGCTGATGTTGCGCACTCCTCCTGCAGAGGTTGCCCTAACATGTTCAGCCTCTGATCGCTTTCACCACTTGAGGGCCGAGGGCCAAATTATCCGTAAAAGAAAAGTGCACATCGAACCTCTCAACCATATCTTGTGTGCTTCTGCTCAACCCCCAGCTTGCAGCGCAACTCTTGTATGCTTTCGTTGCTGTACACGCTGCTTCGCCCGTGGGCATGATCTCCCATGTGTTGTGTCAAGTTTCTGCAAACAGGGTTCGCGCTCACGCAGAACGAAGGACCGTCAAGGTCACAAACGGCACGCGCCGTCCTTCCACTTCGGCTGGGCACATGACAAAAAGTCAACCAACATGAATACCACTTTCACCTGTCATGTGCGCGGGTGGTACACCGGAAGAGCCTCGTGCAACTTCTTCTCCACGCGTATTTTGCCCACCTTCTTCCCAGCTTCGAACTCATCGTTGCGCACCCAAAATTGGCTGAAGAATTAGGGCGTTGTTTTCCGGCCCATGCTTGGTCACGGAGCCACCGAGTTGGGCCAAGCCATTGACCCACCTCAGCCCAGTCCCTGCACGGAGCGCCGGGTTCACCGCTTGTCCCGCACGATCTTCGTCCCAACGAAATCTGAACCTTCCCAGCGTGATCGATTGGGCCTCTGCACCGTTCGATGCCAGACACTGTCCCGGCACTGCCGCCCTACTGGGGGCCAGGCCGTGTGCCAGTCCGCGAAGGGGCACTTGTCACATCAACTGCCTTGAGGCGTATCTTCAAGGCAGCAAACAATGTCAAAATGACATTGTGTCCAGCCTCCGGCATGGTCAGCGAGGCCGTGGCCATTTCGGTCAAACTGATAAAGCCCAGCGCCGCACCACACGTCGAGCCTTTGCAGCCCCGCCGCCCTTCTTCATGAAGACCCACCGCGTCTTCATCAACTTGTTGTAATCGATCGACGTCGTTGTTCTCCTTGCCAGTGAGGTCCCTCAGCGCTTTGCTCCTGGCGACCTGACAAATTGTTAGGCCATTGACAAACTGAATTCTTTTTTTGTGCTAACGACAAGGTGTGCCACTCCAGTGCCCTTGGCTCACATCTTCGGACGATGTGTGCAACTCCAAAGCCCTTGGCGCACACCTTCATCAACCTCCAGGGTGGCGGCCACAAAGGTCTCCTCCTCCTTTGGCTTCGCCACAGCTGCTCTTCGTGCTTCTTGTCCACTAGCCTGCGAATTTCGGATGTCCATCATGTCTTTCTGGAAGGTCACAGTCGGGAACAGGGCATCAGTTGCCTCCAAATTCCCCACGCAATGGTAAAACGTTGGCTCCGAAGAAACCAGGTCGTTCCGAATGGTCTGGTGTGTAGCAACGAGATTTTCTGCCCACCGTTTTCGCCACTTTGCTGCATCGAGGTTTTGAACCAGCTGCGCTCGAGAGCTTTGAAGTTAACTTCGCTCTGACGGATATGGTTCCAAATCAACGCCACGGTATTGTAGTTCCATTGTTTGCGTGGTCTGCCAACACGTCTGAACAAAACTTTGGTAGGAGAGGCCGAGTCGTTGTTGAAGATAACCTTTCTCATGGGTGTTCATTGTTTTGGCATAGGCTAGTGCGAGCGTATGCAACTCTTCAGTCTTAGGGTTGCTCGGATGGATGCGATTTGTTTTCCACGGTCTTTTTCGGAGATCTCAAGAATCGTTCTTGAAAGCATTTGCGTTGGCATTGGCACGGCCAATGTGTTGTACGCGGACGCCATGCCCAAAATTTTACGTAAAAATGTTCAATTGGCCCTGGAGTCTCCAGGGCTCCAGAAGGCATAAAGCAGTTTCAATTCAATGACACCACATTCTTTTTGTTTCACTCCACCGCACCTCTATCCAGAAAATGACTAAGTTTTTCCAAGTACCCATACCAAAAGCCATTCTGGTGGAAATTCCGGGCATGATGCCATGGTGCCACTGTCAGTCCGTGATGTCATGTTCCATGAAAGATGGCGAGGAACAATAGGAGTCTTGGCACGAATCTTTCGGCCGTGGTGTCGACGGGTCAATGTGTTGAATAAAAACACTGTTGCCCCAGAACATCGCACTGGTTCCGCAAAAACTGCCACATAGTTCTGATGGATGTGGACAAACGCCAGCTCGGCTGATTTGATTTCCACGAAAGGCATGGTGAGCAGGCACGATGCTTGACACCAGCTGGCCCACCACGCACATGCTGATAAGAAAACAGGCGTGAGCAAAACGGCACAAACTGCTCAGCGATTTCGATTGAAATTGGGGGAGAAGCAAAAAGAAAGAGGATCGTACTCTCAAACCAATGGTAACGGCCTTGTGCTCAAGACCCGTCGATTGAGAAACGCTGGGTCAAAAGTTAATCAAACAAGCAAATTGGAGAGCATGGCAACAGCCAACATCTCAACAAGAATGGGCAGTGCAAAAACGCGCTGCACTGCCCACAAAGTCTTTGCTTTGAAGTCGGCAGCGCCAGGCAACATCACAGTTCCTCCTAAGCCGAATATGAAGCCCAGTAAGCCATCACGACTGGTCCAGAAAACCGTCCAGTACGGCCAGTTGCGACTTCAAATCGCACCTGCTTTGAATTTGTTACACTTTGTCACATCAATGACACATCTCTTTTCGGGCAACACAAACATTCCCACGTCTCCCTACATGGCCCATCCAGCAATCATGACCTCTTCGCCCTTGACCTATCTCACCCACGCTGTGCCCGCCAGCTGATGGCTTTTGCACAATCAAAACCAAATTGGGCGGACAAAACGCAACTAGTTTGACGGAACCAATCTTGTGAGCGGGGTGACCACATCGGTTTGGTGTCGTCCTCCTACAGTATCCAGCTTGATGTCGCAGGCTTCTGAAACAACCTCGCCCCGGACGGTCCCAGGGAGCAATGACATAAACAGCCAAGAAATGACACACAGGGCTGGCCGTGTTGTGAGTGAGCAAGCTCTGGACAGCCCAAGTGCGGGACTGCTATGCATTTTCTTTGCACGGATGGAGCCGCCATGTGTGCAGAGAATGCACGGGTCAGCTTGTGCTACATATGAATGAGTCTCCGGCCATGAGAGGACAAAAACAACACAAACAAACAAACCACAAACCACCCCCCAAAAACCAAAGAACGAAACCACATGGGCGGTGAGGAGACTCAGGTACGTCGTGCAGGGGTGAGACGAGTCTTGAAACCTTGGTGAAACCTATGTGGGGCATTGAATTATTGCAAAACGCCTCTGATGTGAGCTATTGCGAAAGTGCGACGCAGTGCGAATGCAGTGCGAATGCAGTTCAGGCTTGTTGCAGGTGTCGGCTATGTGCCAGCTGAGGCACTTGTGCATCTGTGCACTTGGTTGGGTGCCTGTTTGCCCAGGCCATGCATTCCATGTCTACGCAAGTAGTTCACTTAGAGAGGTAGCGGCATTGCGACAGGCAAGCAGTTTTCAGCTGCATTCAAAAGCAGCAGTTAGACATGAACTTGCTCTAGAGGACGGTCGCTGGAAAACCACTGCGAAGTAGAAGGCCCTAGCGTGCCAAACGAAAGGGCAATTCTTTGCCAGCAGTGTGACCTTTCGGGAGGCGTATCTTGCACTGTCGAAGAATGATGGGTGGCTCTCAGCAATGGACCACAAATTGCGGTCCATGGACAGGCTTTGCAGCTTCCCTCCCTACGAGGGAGGCTTCCTGACGGTGATGCTCCTCGAACAGCTTAGCCAAGAGAGGTAGCTCATCGCTGCAAGGTGGTCGCCAATCAAGTAGTATCTGTGTTTGCGCTGCCAGGTAATCACGAGTGGCTATCTTTGGTGAGTCACGCAGTGCCCCGAAACTACACTGCTTGGTTGCCATCTGCTTCCTGGCTCGCAAGCTCAACAATCAGGCGTTTGAGGTGGTATATCAGCTTCTCCACATTTGTCGCACCGGTGTGCCATCTCGTGGCTTCACAACGCAAGTCGTTGAGTGCACTGACCTCAATCAAAGAAGCTGAGGCCTCTCCTTGGAATTGGCAGTCTGCAAGCTCAGACAGGCTGACTGTCATCAAATCGCGCCCCGGAAACAGCACGATCGTGTCGCGCTCGGCGGCGGGACGGGCACTGGTCGCAGCAGACATGTTCCACAACGGATGTCGATGTGCGAAAAGAAGAGCGTCAAACAGGCGATGGTTCGCGGAAGCGGCTTGAGACAAAGCATCATGGTTTCCTCATACTTGCAACATTCACAAAACATGTTCAAACCACAAACCAAGCTTTCAAGATGACTCCTCACAAAACATCAACCTATCAAGACTCTTCCAACCTCAAACTGCAAACTGGCAAACAAGGCAAACACAACACATCTGTTCCACACTTCTCACAGCCAAATTCAACTCAAGCTACTATCGCTCTAGTCGTCTCCAACTGCAAACATGCAAAACTCAAAAACCAACAAACATAAACATGCACAACAAGCAAATCAAGCTCAAGCAACTATTGCCTTAGCCCTACTCACCTGTCAACATGTCAACAACTCAAAAGCTTGCACAGTCACTGCTCATGGGTCATGACTCCTTATTACCGCAACTGCAAGCAAAACTTTCAAGTTCTCTCAGTCTCCTGGCCTCGTTCCAGTTTCCACCGTGGAAGGATTCCTGTCCTTGAAAGAAAACGGCTGCGGGCTCCGGAAAGTCGGTCAAGCAAAACTGGATTCCAAGGCTCCTGCTGTCAAAAACATCTTCACCAAGAACCAACATTTCACACACACAAGAAACTGAAAACAAATCCACAAGACAGCTTTGAGCTCTTTCACAGTGAATGCTTCCAATCCAGATTCCAAAAGGCACAAATGCGCATGCATTCAATTCTGCAAAACTCAAAACACTGCACCACAGAACAGAAGGCTCCTAAATCAACAAGAAACAGTCCTCCTACACCTCCGAACCTAGTCGGACCTCAACGACTGCTCTCGGACACGTCCTTCCACTACAGTTCTGTCACCGTGACAAAGGTTCCAAATCTCCGCGCCACCAAGACAAAACAAAACCAAACTCTTCCGAACGAGTTCGGACACAGACGGACAACAACGGAAACACGCAAAACAGATTCAGAAACTCTCCCAAGTCAAAGTGCATCTCGAAAAACTGTTCCGGAAAAAGCACATTCGACAAAGTTCAAACTTCAGCAGGCACAATGCCCAAAGCTTCCGTCACCTTTCGATCCCCAACGGACGAAAAATGCAAGAAACACGCACGATGAGCATACTCCCCTTCTCGAACTGAACGTTCACCGATCGGAAGTTCGTCGTCATCGGCGTCTCGAGACAAGCCCCTCAACAACGCTGCCTTATCTTCATCCAAACCGGGTACAAGTCCTACAGCATTGCAGAGGTTCAGCCACATCTCAATGAGCTTGCGGTCTGAGAATTCCAGGAACGTCATTACTGGCTACAAGCAAGTCGTCAACGTAAACTACTGGGGAGGCCCACTTTGGCGACCCTGGAATCCACTGCGTTTTTGGCGCTTGGCTTTGGGGCCGTCAATGGACAAGATTTTCGCACGCGTCGTGATCCGCTTGGCCGCTTCACATTGTTCCTGATCAGTCAGCTGGTCTCTGGAAGCCGGGTGTCCCTGACGCAGGGCCGCGCAGGACCAGCTGGAGTGGAAACTGCAGGGAGAGAGCACGGCAATCACGCTGTGGGAGAATAGAAGTATTTATAGAATAAAACAAGTTTGCAGGACCACTATGCCGACTTGCTTTTGGATACTAGTGGTCTCCAGTCCGACCTGCTTGTGGTGGAAGCGAGGGCCCGTGGGCCATTTTTTTGGGCAAGAGTCACAAAGAAGTGGGGAACAGCAAACGTAGCCAGATTCACTGCGCCAAAAATTTTTCTGGGAGCAGCAAAGATTGCAAGATTCAATCTTTACTGTGCGACAAAGCTTCTGGGAACAGCAAAGGTAGCAAGATTCACTGTGCCAAAAAATTTTTCTGGGAGCAGCCAAGATTGCAAGATTCAGCCTTTACTGTGCGACAAAGCTTCTGGGAACAGCAAAGGTAGCAAGATTCACTGTGCCAAAATTTTTTTGCAAGATTCAGTCTTTACTGTGCGACAAAGTTTCTGGGAACAGCAACGGTAGCAAGATTTACTGTGCCAAAAATTTTTCTGGGAGCAGCAAAGATTGCAAGATTCAGTCTTTACTGTGCGACAAAGCTTCTGGCAACAGCAAAGGTAGTCAGATTCACTGTGCCAAAAATTTTTCTGGGAGCAGCAAAGATTGCAAGATTCAGTCTTTACTGTGCGACAAAGTTTCTGGGAACAGCAAAGGTAGCCAGATTCATTGCGCCAAAAATTTTTCTGGGAGCAGCAAAGATTGCAAGATTCAGTCTTTACTGTGTGAAAAAGCTTCTGGGAACAGCAAAGCTAGCAAGATGTACTGTGCCAAAAAATTTTCTGGGAGCAGCAAAGATTGCAAGATTCAATCTTTACTGTGCGACAAAGCTTCTGGGAACAGCAAAGGTAGCAAGATTCACTGTGCCCAAAAATTTTCCGGGAGCAGCAAAGATTGCAAGATTCAGTCTTTACTGTGCGACAAAGCTTCTGGGAACAGCAAAGGTAGCAAGATTCAGATTGGAAAATTAACGTGTCAAAACCTGCGCCAATACACGGTGAACACCAATCTCCGGCCCAATGGCCACACACGCGCATATTCCCCGGAAAACAAAACCTGTAAACATACGCAAACATGACAGGCTCCACGGCGCCAAACCTTCGCTTAACATCGCCCCACCCTTCTTTCCTCTCATCCAAAATTAAGACAGACCACAAAATACGAAGAATGGGTTCACAACGTTTGGTCTCAGGGCGCTAGGTCGACTCACGGCGGATGTCCACCACAAGCTTTGTAGCAAACAAACATGCACCAAGCGTGCAAGGCTGCAATCAGACTGCCGAAAAAAGCAGCTGACCATTGATCCGGAAGCTTGATTGCTTTCGATCAAGAACATCATACAGGCCAAACGCTTTCTCCCCAGCAATTCTCAACCCTCACAGGTTTTCCAAACTTTTTGCTCCTTCAAGGGATCGAAAAAAGTGATTTTTCTGGACACCAGTTTGGGGTCCAAAAACCCTAGCAAAAACCGGCCCCGCCACAGAGGGCCTCCCCAGTTCAAGAACATGTGTGGCCATAAATGTTCGCAGGGCGTGGAGAACAAGTGCCTGCGGCGCTGCAAAACCATGGAAAAGCAGCGGCATGGAAAACTTCTGTCGCGCACGTGCAGAAACAATCGAACCTGTTGCTATTTTTCGCCCGGTGACTAAAATTTTGCCGACAAAACGGCCCCCGTTTTGGGGTCCAGAAACGGACCCCAAAATGGAGGCCACTCGTTCAGTCTCAATTTGATTTGCTTGTGTCCGGACGACTTGGCCCCCGTTTAGGGGTCCGTTTCTGGACCCCAAAACGGGGGCCGTTTGTCGGCAAAATTTTTGCCGTCGGGAGAAAAATAGTGCAAGTTTCGATTGTTTCCGCAGGTACGCGACAGAAGTTTTGCATACCGCTGGGCCACTGGGTTCCCATGGTTTTGCAGCGCCGCGAGCAATTGTTCTCCACGCCCTGCGAACGTTTATGCCCACACCTGTTCTTGAACTGGGGAGGCCCACTTTGGCGACCCTGGAATCCACTGCGTTTTTGG
>CAXAMN010021363.1:723426-770545 GCA_963970005.1 Durusdinium trenchii
ATGTTGAGGTTGAAGAACTGGAGGTTGAAGGACAAGCAAGTGCGAGCTCAGAGCCCAGACCTCCGAGCACGTTCCCACTAAGGGGACCACCACTGCGAGCACCAAAGATCTCGTCAATCCCAATAGACCCACCTCCAAGGTGGGATCTTTGGTCTCTGGAGTGGTGTCTGTATTTCACGCTTGGAAGAGTCAATAGAAGATTACAGCCTCGTGGACAGGTGATGGAAAACACTGCTCAGGTACAATCATCGACATGACATCTTGGAGACGCAGCTAGGGATCCTTGAGCAGAACCATCGTGAAGGAGCTCGCAGGAGAGCACACATGATGTGTCGTGGTATGGCTGATTTTTCACCCGTTTCACAATCATCGGGTGGACAGAGGTTGCGGAAGAAGAAGAAGAACCAGAAAGCGAAAGCATTGTAACACAGCACCAGGTTGGAGGAACAGCATCTAGCAGTCACGCAGGACAGACAGGTGGAGACGAGCAGTTCAGAGAAGATCTTGATTCAGGTGATGGATACTTTACCTCAGCAAGTGTGCCAGGGCGAAGTTTGTCTATGCCCTCAGCAGAACAAGATCAACAGAACGATGAGGAGAACGATGACGAAGAGATCGAGGAGTGATAAACAGAGTCACACAGAAGACTTAGGTACATATATTCGAGCATTGGAGAGGTTAGCGACCCAGAGTATTGGCAAGAGCTGCATCATTTCAGTAGCGATGATGATGATGAAGCAGGCAATTTGAGCAGAGATGATGGCAATTGATTTACAGAATTTCAATGTTACAATACATTTCTTGTGATGTTGAGTTGAGTTTCCGGTGAAACCGTCTGAACCGCAGGACCATTCAGGATTTGGTCGATTCAATACCCTGAAATCATCTGAACCACGGTATAAGTGCACAACGAATGAACTTGTTTGCAGATGCATGGAATACAAGTTTGATGGACAGACGAAGATACGTGAGCCAACTGAACCACGTATCAGCAAGAGAGAATTGGCAAAACTTATTTGTAGAAATTGTATCAAAGGATACCGGAACGGGAGCTACAAAATGTAACAGTACAAAGAAAGGTAGATGACTTTGTCTGTGATCACCTAGAAGATGGTGGTATCTACCTACAGCGTGATGAAACGTGACTCATTTCGTCAAGTTTCAAGGCGGGGTGCTAACCAATTTTTTCATCCTGGTATGCACATAGATGTGACATGTATAGAGTGGATTGAAGTCACTTGTGTAGTATCTGTTCTTATCACCTTGTAGCGTTCGTGTTCGAAGGGAGAAGAGTTGCTGCCTAACATTCATGACGCACTAATGGTTGAGAAGGGCACAGCAAGAGGTCACGAAGAACAACCTGAATCTGTTTGGGTGAACAGCGAAGAACTTTCACGAGAAAGTAAAGTTCGTGCCTTGCAGGATGGTTGCAACTACCTTGGCATCAATGCCAGTAGGTCCAAGGCCAAGCTTTATGATCGGTTGTGTGCATATTTCAGCAAGCAAATCGATCAGAAGGACATTGACAGAGCAGCCACACATTTACAAAAACTTGAGAAGGGCCCAGAAGTTCGGGCGCAAGAGAACATGCAGAACGATGCTTGATTCAACTCTGTTTGTATCTCAAGAAGTTGAACCTTTCAATTTTGGCTTCCATATACGCAGGTTGGGACACGTATGTCGGGAAAGCTGAACAACAGACCAGAACATGAAGTGGAGGATGATGTTCATGCGATGGAAATCTTTTGTGATAGCGATTGGGCTGGCAATTTACATCGAAGGTCAACTACGTCAGTTGTCATCCTTCTGAACAGCTTGGTAGTCCTTTCTTACAGCAGGACTCAGAAAGCAGCTTCATTGTCGTCATGTGAAGCTGAAGTCCTTGCACTCACTTCAGGCGCAAGTGAGGCCATGTTGTTGAAAGAGGTTTGGACGCTCGTGTTGGGTCAAGAGACATTGCTTGAAGCCCGCAGTGATTCTTCGAGCGGAAGGCAGTGGTTGCAAAGAGCAGGACTTGGGAGACTCAAGCGCATTGATGTACGGCTTTGCTGGCTACAGGCGGCAGCTCGTGAGAAGGTGTTGAAAGTCCTGCCAGTATCTACCCAGCTGAATATAGCAGATTTGAACACCAAGAAGCTTACAGCAGCACGGAGACATTTCCTTCTTTCGTTCATGGCTGCAGTTTGTTTGATCGATGAGAATGAGGTGATTGAAGAGGTTGGAGAAAGAGAGCAGGTGAATTACTTTTCTGAACAACAGTGGAAGAACCAGGTTCGACAGGTGAGCAGATGGATGAAGAACAAAGCAGTACGACAGATGGTGCAGTGTTCTCTTTTTGTACAGGCTATGAGCTTGAAAGGTTGTGTCGAGGATGGAGCAAATGTGAGTGTCGAAAATGACAGTCGAAAGCACTTCTATCTGACCTTGTTGGTTTTGATGCATGTGGCATTGTGCAATTGGGTGTACAGCGATTGGAATGAGCTGGCGGCTAGATTTGGACCGCGAGGTAGAAAGAGTGAGCGAGATGAAGAGGAACCAGAGCCCGAAGCTGACAGAAGGATTGTTGAGAATGACAACATTTGAACCAGGAGCAAGCAGTTCAGATGGACCAACTACTTTAAAAAAGGCAATGTTGGACCTCGCCCTCCGTTATTTCCACCGATTCCGAAGCCGATTGATCCACCGGCAAGGTGGGAACCATGGTCACCAGAATGGTTTACATATTGGATGCTTGGCAGGGTACAAAGAAGAATGGAGAGAAGAGCTGGACGAATGACTGAGCTGGAAAGGAAGAAGTATGAAAAGAGGAGAGAAATCTTAAGGTTGACATTGATGATCTTAGAGCAGAACCCGGGGGAAACTGCTAGAAGAAGGGCCCATCACTTTTGTCAGTCGATGACGGATTTGTCGGTTGATGAAGAAAGTCCCCAGGGTCCAGAAATCCCAGAGCTTCCCGAACCAGGCGCAGACCCTGAAGAAAGGATGAGAGGTTGACAGAGAGGATGGACGAAGACGATGGTTATTTCAGTTCACGTCGAGTTCCAGGACGAAGCTTTGAAGTCTCAGCAGAAAGTGCCCAGGCCATTGTTCGGCCAGATCCGGACAACAGTGGTGGAGAAGAAAACGAAACATCAGATTCTGAGAGTGAAGACACAAGGATTGCAAGATATCTCAACAGCACTATGGATGAAGTTTCTGATCCAGAGATGTGGATGAATACACCATTTCTCAATTGACTCAGACAGTGATGTTGTGGTAGAAGAGACGAAACAACCCAGTGGATCAACAGGACATTGAGAGTTATTTCACTATATGCATGGATGTGTTTCCTGAAACCATCTGAACCAGGAGCACATATAGCACAACGAATGTTGGACGCTTGAACATTTGATTTCAGAGTCGCAACAACAGTACGAGAATTCGTGAAAAATTTTTCGAAATAGCATCATTGAATGCCGGAACGGCCTATACTTGTGGTATCGTGCAGTGAACATAGAGTTTCAAGTTGCCTTTACCTATGCCGTTTAGTAGAAGTGGTACTTGAAACCGAGAGAAAAGATATGACTAAAGCGTCAATCTTTTATGCGCGTGTCAAATTTTCTCGTGTATAGGGGTGCACTGTTTGCTAGTTGAAACTACTCCGCATTACCGTACCGCGTGTGGTCCAAAAGTCCGCTTACCTCGACAAGGAAGCAAGAATAGGCAAGAAGAAGGAAGAGACAGGACGAAAGGTAAAGAATTGAAAAAAAGGAAACGAACAAAGGCCATGCAAGATGCAGGAAAGTTCGGTATTGGAATTGACACGTTGTGAGTGTTTGCTGCTTATTCGTATCTTCTTATACACGACATTTATCTTTTAGAGGAGAGAGCAGCAACGTTGGGAGGACTACTGAGGTTTCCATTCAACCGCGTCAAGCAACTACATTAAACCCCTTTCCTCGATCTGAGCTTCCCGACCAAGTCGATTGGTGAACCAGGAAATATGTGAATGTGGTGGACCCCATGTTGAATTCAGCCGAGTTGATCTGCTAAGAGGTGATGCATCAGTGTTAGAATGTAAAGTGCTTGCCGAAAAGTCCAGAAGTTGCCGACAAGTGGAACTAACGAGCCTCTCCCAAGGTGATGGTGGAGGCAAAAGTGCCTCTAGGAAAACCAGTTAATTCTCAATTCAAATAGGATATTGGAATTTTCAGTTCAACAGCCTGGACATTCGGGCCACCTACCTGATACTTTGTTGATTTCGTCAATTTTTGGCTCAACAATAGATAGCCGGATAATTTGTGTCATGGTTCTATTTGGCAAGACTTGGCAGAAAAGTCAGTTAGTTCAACGTAGGAACAAAGGTGCATCTTTGTTTGCACTTGGATGGTTTTGGACGCCATTGTTTGTCCATAACAGGTTCTTAGGTCTGCCAAAAGTGGCATTACCCTACCCAGTTTTTTCAACCTGTCACCTCCATGTTTCTGTGCTGCTGCACAGAAGCAGGCAATGAACACCACCAGGCGTGGGCTCAACCGAAAGTGGGATCTCCACCTGTTGCCAATATCTGAGCCGATTTGCTAGGCGTTGTTCAACGATCCGCAGCAGCTTGGTTGTCATGCGTTCCGCCATTCATATGTCGTTGGAGACGCGAGGGAAACCGTGGCTTGCAACACTCGGAGAACTGAACCCAGATGCAGGTTTTGTTTGTCCACTCAGTGATTTTAACAAGATGCGTCCATCTCCAACTCACGAACTGTCCTCCAAAGTTAAACCAAGGTTTCCGTACCAAGACGTGGTCAGCGCACGAAGAGAGCTTGTCAGGAATATTGAGGCACGATGGGCTGGAGAGAGGTTCGGTTCAACGTCCATTTGTTTCACGTGTGGGTCTTGAGCAGCATCTGCAATGGACGATGTCACGAAACATCCTTGAAACAATCTCATGCTCATGTTGCACCACTTGATGCCCACATCTCGCTCGTATACATCGATGCTTTTGAATGAGATGCTTCCAGCCTTTTTTCCAGTTTGTACATGTTTATTGATCTTTCCTGAACTCATGGAGTACTCAACCACTGGAGTGGGCAAGCGTTCTCCGCACAGGTAAAGGTGAAATATGAAAAGGGAAGCTCAGGCAGCACTTTGATACTCATGCACGCGAGCCTGATGGAAAAATATCTAGTCTTCCGATTTCCAACCGGTTTGCAAAGCCCAGTATTTTGAATCTGACTTCTGGCGGTTGCTTTCCATTTGAGTGCACTGGAGCAGGAAAACTTGGCGTTGACTTGGATGCCATAGACATCCACAGGGGCCTAGTAGTAACTTGGCGGGTTTGATGCACATTTTGTGTTTTTTGGGGTTGGCACAACAAGCGCAAACCCTCGCCAACTTTGCAAGATATGTTTACATGAACCGTGACCAACAAACTGGCATGCTCAGGTGAAAGGTGTGTTGCCTGACGGTCTAATAGCTGAGTGGAATCGTGCCAACCCGGAGAATGCCATAAAGCCAAGTGCCACTTGGTCTACAAAAGCTTTTGCCTTGCGGAACACCCGCAAAATTGCAATTGTACTTTGACTATTGCATTTTGTGACGCAAAATGTATTTTGTGTCTCAGGACAAGATTTTTGCTGTCAACAACCAGGCGAACGATTTTGTTAAATGAAAGAAGAGGATCTTCACTCCAGCACATGTGAACCAGTTTTATTTCAATTGAGTCTTCAGCACTCCAGTCCGTTTTGCAGGTTGGTACAGTTCAAGACTTGGAGACACACATCGTGTCTTCAGGCCTGGTGGCAGGAAACTCTCCGATTCAATGTACAGTAATTGGCTAGAAAGGAGGACTTTGTTTGACATTTTGGCGGGGTTGACCATTTAGGCGAATTTGAATTTGACAATTTGCATAAAATACTGGACTTGGTTTAGGCCCCCCAGTGCAAAGCGTGACAAACATGTCTCTGAGGGGAAACAAGTGCTTCGTGCATCTTCGTGTGGACGTTTTACCAATTTTACCAAATCAGGGAATGACTCAGTGAATGGCCCACTAAGCATCCCGTGATTCCGATTGGCACCGATGTCTTCGCCGATGTCTTCGCCGAGGCCCTGACCTTCAACTCAGCGTCCGACGTCCGCAACGGATCGAGGTGACGCTGCAAAGACCGGGCAGTGGTGGAGCTCAGTCTGTGGCGAAACGGACATTAGACATTTTTGTGACTTTAGACATTTTAGACATCCTTTAGACTCTAGATCCATTTGAGGAAATGCAAACTGAATGTGTTCAACCTGTGTTTTCATTTGTATCTCACCTCTTGGAACCCATCGGTGGCCTCTCTGCCTGAGGTTTGGGCCTGAGGCTACACTTCAAGATACTCGGAAGAGCCGGATTTTGCTTTAGAATACAAGGAGTCAAGGAGTTGAGGTGGCTACACATCCCAATCTTGTGCATACATGAGAAAGCGATCACTTGAGGTGTCAAGGTAGGGCAGGGTTAACAGTTTGGGTTTGGAGTGAGAAGACATCGACAGATCAAGAAGCCTTTGCAACATTTTGCAACCTTCTCCGAGGAAATCCTCAAAAGGCGTTTTGGTCAGTGAGACCCTTTGCTGCAAATTGTCAGAAAAATTGATGATCTGAACTCAAGACATGGTTTTGTTATGTTTTGCAGAGGGTAACAGGTTGGTTATAGTATAAAGGAGAGCACCTTTCTGTATTTGCATCGCCTGACCGCCGAGGGTGTTGGCAGACGGGCTGGCAACAGACTGGAATGCCAAAAACCCCACAAGACGCATCACTGCTGGTGACCGGATACTGGAAGTGAACGGAGAAGCGCTTCCACCTGAGGACAGATGTCAGCCTAAGCTGCGCAATAGCTCAGATTTCCGCAGCTACAGCAACCTTCATTTTCGAGCAAGTCGTACTGGAAGAGACCATCATCAGGTGTTAAAGTGGCAACAGAACCTCCAACCAATCCAAGAATGCTCCCAGTAGCGATGCCAGGAGCCCCTTAGTAGCGATGCCCTTGCTCCTAGTATCGTCCTGCTACTAGGGGAAAAGATCTTCACGACAGAACGACATGCGTATCCAGCAAAGTCTGTACGGAGCAGCTTGAGTGCCATTCGAGTTTATATGTTGCGATTCTATCATGCAATCTGTATACTACTGGAGTCGAACATATAGTTGGACAGAAGTTGGGCCTTGTATGGGATTTGTGTGGGGGCAGAATCAACGTTTGCTGGGCGCGAAACGTGTTGCTGCGAAGCCCAAAGCTCCTCGGACTTCTTCAGGACTTGATTGCAAAGCCTGGGGCTGAGCAAGATTAGCGAGCTTTCCATGGCAAACCAAATGCTCCTTCTTGTTACTAGTAGCAATGCGGCAATGCCCTTGTTACTAGGAGCGATGCACCTTGTTATATACTAGTAATTAGCTTCTTGTTACTAGTAATGCCCTTGTTACTTTGGATGTGCAAAACATCACTCAATGTTGCGCTTACAGAGTGATTGCCGTGCCAACCATATCATGAAGTACAGTTTGAGACAGGCATTTGCATTGGTTGTGGACGCTTTTGGAATGATGATCGGTCTACTACACTGTGCCACAGCGTTTCCATGCATGCAGTGCCATGTTCAACAAAAGCGCCGAGTACACTTGTGGGACCAATATTTACACTGGTTGTGGACATTTAGACGAATCTAGATTTTTGCGCTAGGCTTGCAAAAGAGGATGTGATGGTCATCCACATGTTGCACTACGACCAGGATTACTTTTCCGCTTTACATGTTTCGATCCATGGCTTGCTCCTTAGGGAGTCACCTTCCAACGAGTCAACACCACAGCGGTTGCATGCCTGTTGCAATTTGTGTCCATGTAGTTGCTGCAGTCAGGACGTTCCAAAGCCAGTCTGAGGCAGGGTATTTTGCGCGACAAAGATTCTATCTCATGGTGCTTCATGCAACTTTGAGTGTTTGGTCCGCAGCAATTCCTCACACCTCACAAAAAGCTATTGCACTTTTACAAAGGGCTGTCATGCTTGGCCTCCCTTCAGGCCATCCAGTTTCACTGATGAAGCTGTACAGTACAGCAGATATCCACAAAGGATAGGATAGAACTTTGCATTGAGATCTTGCTAGTGCTTGCCGTGGAAGCTTTGAAGCGTCAAAGCGTCTCTCTTCAAGTCAAAACTGACCAGAAGTAGAGAACGGCCCTGTCAATAGGTGTTTTAAGTGAGGCAACAGGCTGGTGGCTTCGTTCCGCCATGGTTTGCTTGAAGTCTTTGCGAGTGAAGCTCTGCGCCACATAAAGTGCCAATTGAAGTCTTAAGACATCACGTGGCAGCTTGCAGACCCTGATTTGAGTGGCCGAAGTGCCACTTGGACACGAAGACCGCGTCGGGGTTGCTGGCGAAGATCCCACACAAGTCGTGAGTTGATTGAAGTCATTTATGTCTATATCAGTTGAGATTGATGCAAGATTTATGAAGTGTGTATCAAAACTGTCTCAAGCAAGGAAGAGACGAGATCAGCATGTGGATGGATACCAAGCAGAGTCGACAAGAATGATTAGGTCATGTTCATTGCAATGATGGAAATCCACATTCTTTTTCTCAGAAAGGAGTTGTATCAAGAGTTGGAGGTCGGCTATGTGGTTGGTTGGAAGCGTAGGAAGGAAGCTTCAGATTTGGCCATTGAATTGTTGTCCGTAGACTTGAAGTCAACGCATGCCATGGACTCCTGATGGCTCACGAAGTAAGCGATCGGGCCTGGACGAATGGACTGCATACCAGAGGACTCTTGGGGCTGTGAAGAGTGGTTCATGCGGTTATTATAGGTGGCAATACTTGATGCACTCAAACAACATATATCAGAAGCAGATGTTCAAGTACTTGTCTTCTTTTTTTTACATGTTGATCAACAACAGCCTTTGAATTGCACTCTGCACAAGCTTTGCTCGTGCAGGAACCCTTCCAACACTCAGAAGAGGCATCTTGGACTCCCCTTGTTTGGGTTTCTCCCGGCCCCCCTAATATAGCCCCTGCCCAGGCTTGGCTTTTGTCCCTCAGCCCCGTAATGTTGAACTAGGTGCAAGATGAGCTAGTCGCTTCTGGGTCTCGCTTTCGCTGAGGACACCAGCGAGTTTTCATCAGCTGCATCTCTGAGCCGGCAGTGTACGGAATTCAGCGATGTTGTGGCACAGGACCGAGAGCTCGAAACCAAGAGTTTCTTTGGGACTGACCTAGTCGTTGGACACATCGCGGAACTTGGATGAAGGTGGAGAAGCAGCAAGACACAAGTAATTACTAGATATACCTAGATACAAATTTACGATCTGCTGTGACTTGTTTACAAATGTTCCAATGATTGAACTTGGTTTGCATGGCACCCTTTCTGATTTTGGGCTTTGTGTCGTAAATTATACTTGCGTAAGTACTATTGCCTGGTCTCACAAGCACGTTCCTACTGGTGATCCAGTTAGAACCACTCTCCATCACTCTCGAGTGAGTGCACCATAGTGCCATAGTGTATGATTTGTTAAAATTCCTTACAAATTTGGAAGGTTTGGTTTCATTCTGCCAAGCTTTGGCCGGACCATCATTGTATGTTGGATACTTGGTGCAATCAAGGAAGCAAGCCATTCAAGCAGAACACCCTATAAAGCACTCAGAAAACTTGTTTGTCGCCGGTGACAAACCTGCCACCGCAAAGGACTTGAT
Organism: Durusdinium trenchii; assembly: GCA_963970005.1. NCBI lineage: Eukaryota > Dinophyceae > Suessiales > Symbiodiniaceae > Durusdinium > Durusdinium trenchii. Next base: position 733,112 of record CAXAMN010021363.1, read on the forward strand.
GTCACGACAGCTGACTGATTTTGCAATGAGGCAGCTTTCCTATTTGCCATACTGTAGTTGGGTTGGTGCTTTCCACTGTCTTTGCCTTTTTGGTGGACCGAAGGGTCTCTTTTTTCATGAAAAAGTTGCCCATGTCCATCTTTCATTTTTTCCTCGCTCTTGTCCTTTGGCGGACTCACCGGACAAGCCAGGCAAGGAGACTTTTGGGTTCGCAAGTGCAGCGAGCCTGTCCCCTTCACTGGGGCAAAGGGCTTGGATTCAAAGCAAGGCAAAGAGTTCGCAGCCAAACACTTCGAGATCTAGTTAATCTAGTTCGATTTTCGTTATGCTTTACACCTTTAGACTAGACCTGTTACTTTTTCTTCCTTTTCCTATGAATCTGCTATGGAGACTTTGTTGGAGAGTTGAAATCCGTCTTTCACTCGCAGGGGATTTCCGCCGGCAGAGCTCTTGTCCACCATTGCGCTCTCAGGTGGGCAGGTAGTGACAGTTGTGGAAGAGGTTGCTCCCCAGAAGGATTGCTGGGGACTTCCCATCATTTTAGGTGTAGAAATCTCGGGGTAGCTTCGGATTGCTTCCTTGTGTTTGGTGCATGCCTCCTCAGCTTTCTTTGGCGGCTGAGGGTCTTTTTTCTCCTGAGCCCATCGAAGAAAGAGAGTCTGAGGACTGACAGCACAACAAACTATTCTCCGTCAGAGTACTGATGACAGAGACAGACAGCTCGGCACTGCTTCTCGATTTTGGTCCTGCTGAGTGTAAGGAGCAAGAGAGCCAGGGCCAGCTGGAGTCAGAGGAGGAGGATGACCTAGTCTCCAGGGCCATTTGCTCTGCCGTCGCAGACTGCGACTTTAGCGCTACTTCGGCTGAGCTTGAAATGACAAACAACTGGACCATTGGATAATCATCATCGGTTTGCAGACAATGCTGTGGACGGAACATTTTTCAGTTTGCTGCTGGCAGAACGTGCTTCGACAGTGGTTGCTGTAGGTTGCTGTAGCGGACCCGACCGCCCTAGATGCAGAGTTGATCGTGACTTGGTCGCCCATAAGCTGTCACCTGCCAATTATATTATATTATATGGGCTATGCGAGGAGCCAAACAGTCAACGGGTTGTTGCATTCTGCTGAAGTTGGCATGTTTTGAGTCCTGGTGTTTGAGGCCGTTTCAGAGGGCTTTGAGCGACTCACTGGCTACTTGCGCGAAGAGGCAGTTGGTCAAGGGCTCAGCAAAGAAGCTGGCATTCCAGGCTTTTTGTAATTGTTTTTGTGACTAGTTATATTAGTGTGGACTTTCAAACATTCTGTGACTTCAGACTCAGTTCACACAGATTCTTGCTCTTGAACCAAAGCGTTATGAAGGGAAGTAATTGTATGTATGTAAAAATATATATTATATAGCTATATTATATATGTATGATGTATACACACTATCGTAGGAGACCGTAGGCGTCTTCCAGGTTCCATTTGCGTGAGAGAAGGCAACACAGACACCAATACAGTTTCAAAGGGAGCACGAAAGAGAATATAATGCAGAGAACAGACAGGAAGAGATAATGAAAGACAAGGCAACGATGGCAAGAACATGGGTAAGGAAAGCTTTGTGCAAAAGTCTGTCCAAGGCAATCAGGGTTGTCAGATGACCCCAAGACGGGTACTCGAACAAAACAGTGTAATTCTGTGGGTGCTTTTCGGGCGACCCGTTCTTCGCGGCACTCAGGCTGCAATTGCCGCTTCCTCTCCGAGGGCTGTCCACCGCCCGACTTGATTGCGCAGCCTTTACGTGAGGCAACCGACACTGGGGCGACTCTTAGCTGAGGAGTGCGGTTTGGCTTCCAACTCTTAAGTACTTGGCTTGGTCGCAACTAGCCTGGAGAAAGAGAACGCTGGTAGATCTTGAGGCTTCTTGTTGCTATGTGAGCTATTGCTTGATTGGGCAGTTTACTCTTCGATTCAACAATTTGGCTACCCCGCGAAGCCTGGCTAGTAAACTCTGGATCCCCCATTGTAGTATTGGCGTGGCTTGGGGCGGCGGGAACAAGCCAAGGCCCTACAGTTGTATTCTGGTGAACAAGCGAAAGACAGGCGATAATATGCTCATGTTACTGTTGCTTGTGCAAACGAGACAGCTTGTTTTTGTATTTTTCGGGAAAAGTCAGCAAGTGCGAGATCTCTTTTTGAGCAGGTCATTTTTTCTTGAACCTCCTGTCTCTTCGTGGTTTGGTCGTGGCCAGACATGCCAAGACTGGGGAGGTGGGGTGTGGTTCACGGCAGTATTCGGACAGGTGACAGCTCAAATCAGCTTGTTTTGGGAGGCAAAGATGCATTGACACTTCTGTCAGCCCTGTTTCGATCCTCACCTGGGAAGCATCTAGTCAATTCTTTGCTTGATCTTGCATTGTTTTGATAAACATGTGTCTCGTTGGAAGCGCTTTAGTTGGATCTGATGATTGTACGGTGAAGTCCCGCAAAGTTAAACTGTTTTGTTGGAGTGTGCTAGGCTTAGCTTGTTCTACTTCGTGCGCACCTTGTCTGAACCGGGCAGGAGATTTGGATACTCGTGGCTGTCCAGCAGGATGTCACTGGAGTGGAACCAGATTCACTGCCTTCAAGCGACGCCTTGCTGTCCAAGGCCACTGCCGCGGGACGGGGTGATCCTCACCAGTTCGATTGGGTTTTTCCAAGGTGGCTGGCCGCATCCTGCGGAGGCTGCTGAAATATGCAACTGAAATTGGCATTGCCAGCCTCATTGAGGCAAAAAGCAGAGGCAAGTTTTGGGTGGCTTCTTCTTCTTCTTCGTCTTTTTCTCTCTTTTTTGTGTGTAGACCAACCAGATTGCAGACTTGTAGGTGCCACAGCAGCATGAGTAAAACATGATTTGCAAAGCTGCCGACACTGTGGAAGCCGCAGGCTGTGGGATGTGCCCCCCTCGTGGCCAGGTGGGGCAAACGGATACCTTTTTTCATGTCTTGCTTTCCATTGAAGGACCGGGTGTGTTCCGATGAGATGACTTCACCTTGTGCGGACCCAGGTTGGCATGCAATTGCTTTCTGATGTGATCTGGAAAAGTGGTGATCCTTTGGGGTTGCTTTGGCCAGCAATACGGTATTAGGTACGCAGGGATCTACTATGACAGGAGTTTTTTCACTTATTTTGCTTGTCCAGTGCTCAAGTTCTGGATACATTAGACTTCGATAGATTGCGCTGCTATCCAAGCATGAGCAGAAGATACGATGCTAGGTGACCTTCTTGGCTACTTCATCAAGTCCGAAATTATCTGACATTCTTTTACTCCCCCAAAAGATCCAAAAAGTCTACTTGCTTGCTTTTCTGGTGGTGGTGTCCTGGTCTTGGTTGGTGGTTTCTGGGTATTGTTCTGGTGGTGTCAGATGGACCATCGTGCCTTCTTCGTGTCGTGGGCACTCAGACGTAGGCATTCTGGCCCGGAGGCTGGTTGAAGATCTGGCTGCTCTCGAGCAGTTTTGGGTTCATGACCTTGTGAGTTTTCTCTATAGTCACTATACCTTTGCACCATGTCTTCAATTCTTCGCTACACCATGAAGATTTCTGCATCCAGCTGGAGCGAGGCCCTTGCATATCCTTGCATCATTTTTTGCAACACCAGACTGAATACATTGAGCCGGGGTATATGAATGGTGGCAGCTGGCCTGGGTTTCAAGAAGAGGCTTACGTCCAGAGCTTCTCACTTGGAACACTGCTGCCACAGCACGTGTCAAATCCGATCAGTGGCAAAGGACGCTTTGCTTGCTTAGGGGAACCAGGGGCGATGCCTTTGCTAGGAGTCGATGCCTGTGGAACGAACATGGCAGTGGGCACTGCATTTTATGGGTCATGCTGGCATTCAGTCCAACCTTAACCTTATCACGGTCAATGCTGCTCTAGATGCTTGTGCCAAAGATGCAAGTTGGCAACAGGCAAGTTTTTCCGGAAGTCATGCACTGCAAGCTGATGTGAGTACTTACAACACCTTGAGCTTTGCATTCGAGCAGGCCCTTTGTGGACACCCCCACTCCACATCCAACATAGCGTAGATGGCCAACCCATCCCAAAACTCAGACTGGAAGTTGACTGGAAGATCTCCTAATTAGGCTCAAGCATTTGTCGCTTGACCAGCTAGGAGAAACCAGAACCATTTACTGTATATAATTGGAGGGAACGGGGGAAGTGACATGGGCCATCGCCTGGTCAGCGCCAAGGCGTGGTGGACCACCAGGTCAATAGATGGCATGCGAGCTCCGCAAAGATGGTTGTGATTTTTGGTGGGTGTTCTAAGCTCCGTGTAAGGCTTGCTGCAACCCTAAGCTTGCCAGAAGTGTGTGTGTGTATATATATATATACATAGTTTGTTTTCATGACCGCTGGGCACTTAGATTTTGAAGACTTGTACCACACATAAATGAGCACTCGGAGGGGTAGAAGTAGAACTTGGCAAAAACATAGTCGTAAGCTCACCGTTGGTCACCGTAAAAACAGCGTGCCCGGAAACCAGCTCTAAAAACTGGCGAGCCAGAACTGTCCCACGAAACCTGACGGAGCCCACGGAGGTGAATGCGTGCGCATAACAAACGTTGTTTGACATTTTTGCTGGACACTTTTCTGCGGTACTCTTCCAAAAGGACGCTCTTGTGCCACACACACACACACACTCTTAGATCATGGCTCGCAAGAACTGTAGCAGTTTTGAACTCCAGTGCATTAGCCCTTTAGATGAATACTTAGCGCTTGACTTGAGGGAACGGCAAGAGTGGCAGGGTCGGTCGAACAGAATGTTTCAACAAAACGCCCTAGCCCTTTGGAGTGAATAAAACAATTCCTGCAGGTACGTCCAGAAAACCTCCTTTCTGGATATCGCGACCAAACTATCACTGCCTCCCTGCATACTGAACAAGAGCGCCATTCCTTTGAAGCAGGAGATGACACACTCACACACACACACACGATGCCGAATTCGGCGCTCCGGGGGAAAAATGGCGGGCACTTGATTGAAAAACTGGGTTACAAACTTGAAAAGCCTCTAGAACGAAGAAACGCAAAGAAAAAGAAACGACAGCAGGAAGGAAAGAAAGCGGGGGGGTGGGTGCAGGAAGGAAAGGGGGTACAGGGGTGTGTGTGGGGTGGGGTGGGGTGACCAGCTCGGGCCCGAAGGCATTTGACCAGAAGGCCGAAATCGGCGCTCCCTTGACTAAAAAACATCAGTTGCGCATAAAAAGCCTTTAGAAACAAAGAAAGACCTAGAAAGCGAAGAGAAACCGAAGGAAGAAACGCAAGACAGCAAGGAATACTTAGGCGCTTGTATGTACAATGAATACTTAGCCGCTCCTATGTACAACGAATACTTAGCCGCATGGCATGTCATTCTTTGAAGGTTGTCAGTGAGCCCTGACGCTGATGAGGGCTCCTCTTTGTCCCTGTCAGCGGCATTCGATCAGCAATCCTAAGCAAGAACGAATTGTCAGTCGGGAGCAATCCGAAAGGAGAACTTCTGTGGGAAGCCCCCTTAAGGGTATATGCTCAACGCGCCCTCGATGGGATCACGCAGCATACCGCAGTGGGACGATGCTGCGAATCACACTTAGATCATGGCTCGCAAGGGCTGTAGCAGTTTTGAACTCCAGTGCATTAACCCTTTAGATGAATAATACTTAGCGCTTGACTTGAGGGAACGGCAAGAGTGGCGGGGTCGGTCGAACAGAATGTTTCAAAAAAACGCCCTAGCCCTTTAGAGTGAATTAAAGAAATCCTGCAGGTACGTCCAGAAAGCCTCCTTTTCTGGATATCACCACCAAACTGTCACTGTCTTCATTGGGCAGTGAGTGATAGTGGTCCACTGCCCCGCATACGGTACAAGTGTGGTCATTCCTTTGTTCCTTTGAAGCAGGAGGTGACACACACTCTGACAATTGTATTCAGTTAACTCAGTTCCCTAAGGAAAAGAATGGCCCAACGGAATGGCGAAAGGTCCGAGCAAGTTGAAGGTGTTTTAACAAAAGTTGACGCGTGACTGCAGAAAACTAGTTACTGAATACTTAGCAGACCTAGGAAAGGAAAGAGTGAACCGAAAGGCGAAAAGTCCGGGTACTTGAAGGTGTTTTAACAAAGGTTGACGCATGACTGCAGAAAACTAGTTACTGATTACTTAGCCGTGCAAGGAAACCTGTTTTGGGGGATATCATGCGAAGAACCAACATGGAAACAAACCAACAGCGGCAAGGGGAACCAGTGGAGTCATTGCGTTTGATGCAGGTACACAGTGGAGCGTCCTCCACTGCTTCAGCACCAACCGATACCCTCTTCGTTGGACGGGTAGTATCGGTGGTGACCCGTCCCCCTGCATTCAAAACTCTTAGTTCCAGAGGTTAGAGGTGGAACCCTTAGATACAGGGGGTGACGCACACAAACCGCCGATTCCGGCGCAAGTGTGTAGAACGTTGGAAGTGGAACTTTGTACAGAAAGCGCCAATATTGGCGCTGCGAAAAACTAATAGCCACCTAAAAAGCCTTAGAAAAACAGACAAAGCAAACAAAACAAAAGCAGACTAAGAGGGCAAGAAAGAAAGATAGGGGTAGTTACGAGGCCCACTTAGTTAAACGAAAGTAGAACGCGAGCGGGACATTTGTCTTAAACCGCCCGGGTAGCTAGCAATAGGCTAGGAGAAACAGAAGGAAAGGCACCAACGCACAAGTGTGTTGAGTGCGATTTCCTTCTGTTTCCCGAGTAGCGGGTGGGGTAGCGACGGAGGCCCAGGGGTAGGGAGGGGGAAAAATGCACGATTAATTCGTCCGGCCTGTGACTACTTAGCAGCACATGCACATGTGAATACTTAGCCGTCAAAACATCTCAAAAATGCAAGTGTTTCAAAGCCGTCAGTTCCCGTGGTAAGGCCCGGCGGCCATGGTGGCAGTTGATTCAGTGGGTGTGTCGATGATTTCCAGTGGAATTCCGGTGGAAGGTGGCACGTTGTGTTGGGTGATTCCCGATGCAAAACGGCGCCCCAATGATGGGGATCACACTCAGCACCCGAGTGGGACGGCTGAGCGAAACACACTCTAACAATTGTATTCAGTTAACTCAGTTCCCCAAGGAAAGGAATGGCTCAACGGAATGGCGAAAGGTCCGAGCAAGTTGAAGGTGTTTTAACAAAAGTTGACGCGTGACTGCAGAAAACTAGTTACTGAATACAAGGAAAGAGTGAACCGAAAGGCGAAAAGTCCGGGTACTTGAAGGTGTTTTAACAAAGGTTGACGCGTGACTGCAGAAAACTAGTTCCTGATTACTTAGCCGTGCAAGGAAACCTGTTTTGGGGGATCTCATGCGAAGAACCAACATGGAAACAAACCAACAGCGGCAAGGGGAACCAGTGGAGTCATTGCGTTTGATGCAGGTACACAGTGGAGCGTCCTCCACTGCTTCAGCACCAACCGATACCCTCTTCGTTGGACGGGTAGTATCGGTGGTGACCCGTCCCCCTGCATTCAAAACTCTTAGTTCCAGAGGTTAGAGGTGGAACCCTTAGATACAGGGGGTGACACACACACACACACATGTGGGACACTCGTGCGCGACACTCTTGCTGACCACTGTGTAGGACACTGATCTGGAGCCCTTTTCGGGGAAAATCTTGTGGCACACTCTAGGGCCCTCTTGTAAGGCACTTGCAGAGCGCTCTTGTGGGACACTCTTGTAGAGCGCTCAATGTGGGGCGCGACATTCTTGTGGGGCATTCTTGCGGTGCACTTTTGTAGGCCACTGTTGCCCAATCTTTCGGCGCACCTTGTGAGACACTCTTGGGGGGGGGCCTTTGAGGGGCACTCTGATAGCTGCGGTTTGTGCGACACCTTGGATAATTTCTTGTGTGGGTCACTCTTGTGGGATATTTTTGTAAAGCACTTCAAAAGTCAAACGTAGAACTCTCCAAAACCAGCTTCGGAATCCAACCCCCCCGAAAGCACAGCCGCTGACATGCCAATCCCAATGGCAAAGCAACATTGACCTGTACCCAACATCACCAACTCACGCTTCCCTGCGCCTGCCATGAAAACCGCACCTGTGTTGGAATTTGAGGCTGCCCACTGCGCAAGCATTGGAGTGGCTTGGCCTTGAGGAATGGTTGCCTTTGAGTTTTCACCTTTGGGAAATTTGAACGTTTTACCTCCAAAGAAGTGTTCTTTTGTCAGCTACTAGTAACAAGTGCATTACTACTAGTAACAAGAAGCTACTAGTAGCGATGCACTTGTTACTAGTAGTTTCTAGGTACTAGTAGTAATGCCCTTGTTACCAGTTGCGATGCCCTTGTTACTAGTAGTGATGACCGGTGAGGTTAATACCTTCAGAGTTTGTCCATTTGGCTTTCCAAGCGCCGCCTGCCTTGCCCGAAGGGAAGGAGCCTCGGCACCGAATCTGGATAACTGGGGGTTAACCCATCAAAGGTTTTTTGACGCCAAACCATGTTGCGAATTTACCACTGTATTATCTACATTGAAGTGGACTCCATTGTTCTTGGAAATTGCTAGGGAACCGCTGGGGTGCCCAAGTTTTGCAAGGCCAGCAAAGTGCTGATTTGGCCCTTCGTGGTTTGCTCAACTGCTGCATCTTGTCAGCGAGAGGAGGATGTCCTGTGGCATTAACACAGAGATTCAGAACAGTTTTTTGCTCCAGACTTCCAGATTTGACTGAGTGTGCTTCTTGCTTGTTCTCTCCAACGTTTGAGGTTGCTGTGCTGCTGCTTCTTCTCCAGCGGAAGCGGGCACATGCTGCAAGATGACGTCCAAAGAAGCACCTGGCATTGACTTCGGCTGGGTTGCGGGGACTGGGGTGGAACCATTCTCCATTGTGCTGAGCCTTTTCGCTTGAAAGAACCATTGAAATTGCATTGCCAATTCGCACGCGCCGCAAGAGCCATTGGCGTGACAGCATCGTTTTGAATCCCTCATGAGACTCACAGTGTGTCACACAGGGCAAGTTTTGTCGCTGCACAAGTCAATCCAAGCTTTGTCAAAGACCATCCTTTTCCGGGGACACAGAAGCCTGCCATCGGTGTTGGTCGAGGTCTCATCATGTCTCCTCAATGTTTCTAAGACTTGAGACGAATGTGTGTGGGAGCCATGGTCGACGAGCCTGTGGCAGCCTCACGGCTTCCCGCAGTTGTCAAGTCATTATAAGTATTTTCCGGCAGTCTTGACATTTCAGGACGTCTTCCACACAGCCCTCAGGCGGCACTTTGCGGAGGCTTCAGAGTTTGGAACGAAGTAGACTGACAGGTCCGGTTGGGTTCCCATGACATAGAGGACTCTGAGAAGATATGTTCAAAAAGAGGATGTATGGAGTATTCAAGCTACACTTTTGGGTTTCATATCCTGGAGGTTGTTTCTTTTGGGACCCTAAACGATTTGGCCTTCAGACACGAAGACAGGCTGGCTTTGTCGCCAAGCTTCCAAGCTCGAGGCAGCAACCTTTGGCGTGCAAAGGACATTGCGTTGTGTTGATGTGAATGAAAATGGATGAACACGGAGATTTGTCTCAGCTTGACGTTGCCAATGGTTGTCATTTGTGCTTTGGCACGAGAGAGAACACAAGGAGAATCTGCACTTGCAGGCCTGGCTCCGTGCATTTCTTGGTTCTTGTGCAGCGCATGGAACAAGGAGTACGGAAGCTCAAGAGTGGAAAAGTCCACTTCACAGGGTTGCAACATCCTTTCCCACAGTTTTTTCAGCCTAAAACACAGTTTTTTTTTCAAGTTTCAATGGTGTCTTCTTACCCATTTTTTTTGTAAAGCGGGGCTTTTGGCAACAATGGCAGTTGCTAGAGGACTGATGTCCGGGCTGGAGCGGCTTCCCTGTCCCACATCTTCCGTTTGCTTTAACTCTGGTTTAATGGCCGCACGCATGGACATTCAGAATGAGTAATGCTGACCATGAACCATCCCGAAGCATTCGCTTGAGAACCATTGCGATTCAGCTTGCAACTTCCTTGAAGCGTTGGTCGTTCAGGTTTGCATCGAGGTTACGGACTGCGAGCAGGGACTCTTTCGGGATCGTTTAGACGCCGCGAAGTTGCAGCAACTTCGGCAAGATGCAGGTGTGCAAATGATTGATCACCGCTTGATGGACATGTCTTTTTGATCATTGTTTTGCGCCCGCCTGTGTTCAGCACTCTTATCACATCAGCTGAGCTCAGCTGCAGGGATGGCCGAATTTGCTTGGCCGACCTTTCTGCGGTTGCTGGCGCAAGCACTGCGTGGCGAGGTGAGAAGACCTATTGGTCTCTGAATTCAACCCGTGCTGTGACCGGAAACTCCATGACATCAGGGCTGGAATGATGGCTGGAGAGTCACTGGGGCCAGGATGGATGCAGCACCACTGCAGTAGTGATGGGTGGTGGTCCCCCAAAGTGCTGACCTCAACTGTCATGGCAACTGACCCTACTTTGGGCCTTGAAACTTTTGTTTGTGCCATGTGCCATCCAGTGGCCATGGTATGCCCGGGTGACCAAGGCTTCAATTGGAGTTCCGATTTCGCCTGCAATCGGCTGTACTTCTGGCACGCATGCAAATGGAGGTTTCGTTCCCCATGATGCTGTTGGATGACCAGTTGATGTTATATTTCTTGCTCAGGCTGCAGCGTCGCTGCCCAGCATTTCACCTGAAGCGCAAGAGTTTCTAAAGGACTGGGTTTGCAGAGTTGGTGCTTCTTCCATGCACGATGGGCCACATGTTGCGGCTTGTGAGTTTTGGGTCATTTGCAATGATTCTTGTTGAGTTCTGTCAGCGTTGCGAGCTGTGAGTTTTGGAGGAGTTGCGCGGTTTCTTCCTCGGTGCCTTGGACGCCGCAGCAAGCGCAGCGTGCACGGCTGGTGCCACAGGCACCGCTACGACCAGCATGGCTGCAGTTGCGTCGCCTGTGCCAACGCGGGGCGAGCTGCTGCTCACGCCGCCGCGGGCGGTGAGTGCCCCAGCAGTGCTTGGGCAGGTGCAACTTGGCCAATTCTTTGGAGAAGCCGCAGTGAGTTGTCCTTCGATGTTTTCATTCCCAAAATGCATGCAAAGGGTCCTCCGTAAAGAACGGCTGCCAAGGTCAACTCTCCAACCATCATTATCATTATGTCACATCACAATCATCGCAATCATCCTTGTCATCAACATCAACAACATCATCGTCATCACCATCACCATCACCATCATCATCATCATCACCATCATCATCATCATCATCATCATCATCAACGTCATGTAGGCGCAGATGCAGGTAATGCGCCTGCTCTGGCACACCTATATATAGATGTACAGGTATGGAGATACAGCTGCTGAGATACAGGTGTAGAGATTCATGATACAGGTGTTGAGGCACAGGTGTTGAGGCATAGGTGTAGAGATAAAGGTGTTGACACAGAGGTGAAGACAGCTACAAAACTCACCTACACAACTACAACATTGGCCACTTTCTAATCTTCTAAGGTGGCGGGGTGGTCCGGCCGATGCTCGCGAAGCACGGAGACCGTGCGTGTCGGATGTGCAAAGCTGTGGTATTAAATGCGCAACTGCCTGGGCGTCGAGTGCTCAAGCGTGAAGTGAAGCACGAATTTTCGCCCCCGTCAGTGAACAGTTTGCGGGGATCGTGCGAGTCGAGTGCTCAAAGTGTGTAACAGTCTTCCAAAAACATGGCAGAAAGTGCCAAAGCGTGTAAGAGTCGCCGAAAATCATGGTGGAAGTGGCCAAAGTGTGTATATAACCGTCGCCGAAAAGGAAGATGGCAGTTGCCAAAGTGTGCAGCCAACCGTCGTCGAAAATGAAGGTGGGAGTTGATCGAAAACCCCGTGTAAGGAGTTTTATATGAAACAGCCTTTCAGATGTTGTTAGAACCATCCGCGAAAGATTCGCGATGAGGTTCGCGAAAGTATCTTTTTTTCCGCGAAAGATTTATCGAAGGTCATCGCTTTCATTGTTTCCATTTCTACCGGACTGACAAAGAGCCAGTGGGCGGAAGTGTCCCCATATGTCACAGACTAACGAACTGAAGCCTCAACATTTCCGTGCCCGGGGAAAGCACCAGTGAAATTTCGCGAAAGATCCGCGAAAGTTTCGCGAATGTGCCGCTAAAGTCCAGGTTCCCAGCTTGAGGCCCCCCAACATTCCCCAAGCTGCATCACCCTGTGTTGGTAGCTGACACGAGGATTGGGTTGAGTTGTGCCTGACTCTATATTGTCGCACAGATGCTGCAAGTGACCCTGAGTAGCTGTGGAAACGTTTAACCATCTACTGGGGTCATGCTGCAAGATGTCTCTCCCTATTTTGTGATACTATGACATGTTCCGGCTCATGTTAGCTAGACATGGTTGTAGGACCATGCTTCGCGATGAGGCCGCGAAAGATCCGCGAAAGATATCTTCTTTTCCGCGATGAATGGCCATTCCAGGATGAAAGAATATTGATCAACCACCAGGTGGGCGTTGCCAATCGTCTAATATGAAGGTGGAAGTTGTCAAAGTGCGTCACCGTCCTCAAGACTGAAGGTGGGTTCGAAGTTGGCATAACTGTTGTCGAACATGAAGGTTGCCAAAGTGTGTAACCGTCATCGAGAATCAAGGTTGTCGGCTCCCAAAGTGTGTAAATGTCGTCGAAAACGAAGGTGGAAGTTGCCAAGGTGTGTAACTGTCGTCGAGACTCAAGGTGGAAGCTGCCAAGTGTGTAACTGTCGCCGAAAATGATGGCGGAAGTTGCACATGTGTGTAACTGTTGTCGAAAATGAATGGGTGTTGCCAATGTGCGTAACTGTCGACAACGGTCCCCGGGCAAATTTAAGCAGCGAGCGAAAGCTGTGGCCTCAGCTGGCAAGTTTGTAGTTGTATAGTGCGGGAAGCACGCGTGTGGTACGGGAAACGAAGCAGCTTTGTGGAGGTGGCCTCAGAACTGGCAATTATTGTGGAACTGTATTGCTGAAGCAGCTTCTGGGCGCTGGGTGTGTGGCAAAGCGTGCGGCGTAATCACCTCTTTGATGTCGCTGAGCCATGGGGTTTTGCGTTGCTTCGGTGGAAAGTGTGTTAACCTGAGTCCGTGCCATTGGGGGAAGGAAAACACACTGGGGTAAACGTGGCGTGTCGCTGGTGAGCGGGATGATTGGTAGTTTCACAGCAGAGAGCCCTACAAGAGTGCCCCACAAGAATGTCTACAAGAGTGTCGCACAAGAGTGCCCTACAGTGACCCGTGACAAGAGTGGCGTCGCAACTGTCTTACAAATGTCAAACAAGAGTGCCTAACAGAGAGCGTCACGCAAGGGTGTCCTTCAAGTGTGTTTGACAAGAGTGTCCCACAAGGGTGTCCCACAACACTGTCCTACAAGAGTGTCCTCCTGGAGTGTTGTGCATGAGTCCACCACAGGCCCAACAAGTACATCTTGAGACTATCAAATATACTTTATCTTGGCCCACTAGAACCATTGTGCTCATCATCAGTAAATACCATTTTTATCACCATCATCAACATGGCCGCCGCCATCATCATGATGATGATCTTCATCGCCGTCCATACTTTTTGCCATCTCCTACGGTGCTTTTGGACCACCCTGTTGTCTAGTCAGTTTGCAACGTTTTGTTTTTGAAAGCCAGGTCTCCAGTCAAGAGCCGCGGCCCGAAGTGCCTCCAAGGTTCGCCACTGAAGAAGGGACCAATTTGTTCTTTGTTTGGGAATGGCACGGAAAAGGTCGGACCAAATTCAGGAAGCCAGCTTGCGCAATCAGGAAACCCAGGACACCCTGGGTCAGGGTACACACTTTGCGGCGTTTAGGGTCTCACTTCTTTGGGTTTGGCTTAGAGCTTGATATTCTTTAGGTTTTTTGTGGGTTCGACTTCCGGGGTTCGCCTTTGTAGATTCTTCTGGGTTGGGTTTAGGGTTTCCTTGGTTCTGGCATAGGGTTTCGCTTTTTAAGGGTTTCTTCGGGCTGCTTTCTTAATTTTTTTTTGGGGTTGGTGGAGGGTTCTTACTTTTGTAGCCTTTCTTTGGTTCTGGCATAGGGTTTCAGGGGTTTCACTTTTTTTGAGTTTCTTCGGCTGATTTCTTTAAGAATTCTTTGGGGTTGGTGGAGGGTTCTTGCTTCTGTAGCCTTTCTTTGGTTTTGGCTTAGGGCTTCTCTCTGGGATTCTCTGAGCTTGGTTAAGGTGGGTTCACTCGGGGTTGTTTGGGCTGGGTTTAGGGAACACTTCTTTAGGGTGTCTGTGTGCTTGGCTCAGGGCTTCACTTCTTGAGGTTTTCTTTGGGTTTGGTTTGGGGCTTTGAATAGGGTTCTCTGGGTTTGCTTCACGACCTTCACTGGTGGTTAGGTTTAGGGCTTTGACTGCTTAAAGGTTTCTTTGGGCTTGCTTAAGGGCTGTACTTATGTAAGGTTTCTTTGGTTTGGCTCGCGGGTCACGCCTTCTCAAGGCTTTTCAGGCTTGGCTTAAGTTTCCAGGGGTTTGCCATGAGCTGGCTTTTAACTGGCTCTCAAAGATTGTTGAGGGTTACGGTTCTGGTGTATCAAATTGCAGTGTGTGAATGTGTGAAAGGGCATCCTTTTTCTGAAGGATGGCCTTTTTTGGTAGTCTGTCTCCTGGAGTAACAGGTCTTGTCTGGGCATCCCTTTAAATCAGAAACACTATCACTGTCTTTCAACCTGGCTCCCGAAAAAGAGGTAGTTTCCTGACTCGTTTCCCGCCCAGTTTTTGTGACTCAGTTCCCTTCTCCTTTGACTCATAGTTTCTAGACCCTCAAGCTTCCTTGCTGGAGCTCGTGACTGGAACGTTGTCTCTTGACTCTGCTCAATTGGTTTCCTGACTCGGTTTCCTGACTGTCCTCATTCATGTTTTAAACCTTTGAAACCCTGATTTTATGGGCGTTTGTGCTTTTCTGCTCGAACATGTTCGGGGCGCGTGCTATTATTGCCTTTCGTTTTCACCAATTGCTGAGCAAGGAGGCGTGGTGGGACCACGGTAACTTAGGCTGTGGGAGAGTCAACCCTACCCTATAAGCCTATAAACTACAGACTACAGGTTTTCCATTGTCTTTGCACATCCTTCCTGCTCTCAACATTTGGAACCTTTCTCAAAACCATTCCCCACACTTACCGCCGACCTTTGGAACCTCCCTCCCAAACCTTCGTAGTCAGTTCCACATCGAAACCACTCCAAAAACTGAAGCGTGGCGGATCCTTGTAAACCGTTGTAAACCCGTACATTTCCTGCGAAACCGTTTTTTCTTGCCAGCCGCCAGACCATAACAATTATACTGTGTACAGATGACTTAGGAGTTAGCGGAGGTACACCCAAAATCATGAATCCTATCTCATGTTGAAAGGTACTTTTGGACAATCTTTTCATACATAACTCCTAGCCATGAGCCTGGGGTAGTGAAAAAGGCGAAATCTTGTGTCCGAAACCTGTTCCGATAATTGTGAGATGGGACTTCCAGGCAGGGTTCCCGTATGTGTTTCCTATCTCTTGAGTCTATGTAGGGCATGTCCACCATCCCTACACACATGAGTTAGGAGTTGACCCAGGCAAGTCCTAACTCATCCGACCACCAAAGTCCTAACTTACTTGTACCAAGTATAATACTAAGCTCTTGATTCTCAGCTGCCGGACCCGGTTGCCCCATCTGGTTCTTGCATCGAAATCATCCCAAAAACTGGAGCTGCCGAAGGGGACGAAGCCGTATTAACTTCCGAACTTTCCCGCTTTAGCCAGGGTCGGTGGATAAAGGAGACGTCCTCTTAAAAAGTCGATTCAAGTCTGTTCCCATTCAGTTTTTCTTTCAGAGTCCTTTAGCTTTGTCAGGCCAGCGCCGGCAAAGAAACGCGCTCCGGGATCCTTGGTGGACCTTCATGGAAGGCGGCCTGGAACCCACAAGCTGAGCAGTTTCAGAGATTGAACTGTGCAGGAAAGCTCGCCGCGGCGGAGCAAAGCCTTTCCAGCTTGCTGAGACCTGAAGCTGAGATAAAATAGGTTTGACCAGTGGCAGAGGTCCTTGGAATGGTGTGATGACGATGAAACTCGATCAAACAGAGAAGTGAAGACTGGAGCTGAAAGCCTGATAGAGGATCAACCAGAGATGCATCCGCCGTGTGGCTGAAAGTCCTCAAGGTTAGTTCAGCCTTGAGTGGAGCCATGCTCTTTGCATCTTTTTGGCAATGAGTTTTTGAGAATCATGTGATACTTTGCAGGACGGACAGACCGTTTGTATTGTGTGTTTGCATTGTAAAGGATTTTGACATTTTTAGGAAGTCTATTTATACACCACTGAGACTGAGACCTACCATAGGGGATGGACAGTTAGAAACGTCGGGGTGCTCACGCTTCGCTGTCACTGCCGACTGTCACGCGGCTGTCGCATTTTAGATGCAAGTCTTCTTTCCACCCTTTTGCGTGATCTTTGGCCGGGCTGATGCTGTAAATCTTGGAGAATGCTCGGCAATCGATGCCACTCATTCGCGGTCCAAGTTTGGGTGGCCCTTGACTGATGCAGTTCTTGGAAGAGCAAGCTAGTGCGTGCTGGCACCGGCTGCACCAATCCCTTGAAAGCGCCCGTGTAATGCGTGCGCCAATAGCATTTTTTTTGCTAGTGAAGCTGTTGTCTTCGCTTCGCATTTACCGTACCACAGCCGTGTGCACACTTGCATTTGCTTGGAATCGTACACAGCTTCTTGTTTCTAAGCTGACCAGACAGATCGTTTGTACTGACCACTGGTTTCTGCCAACAACTTAGGTTTCTGCCAACAACGTAGCTACTTCCTCCACGTGGTTTGAATCCCTGTAACAGGCCTGTCTTGTGTGAGAAAGTGCCAGGGACTTTGCCTGCTGGTTAGTTCCCCTAGCAGGTGACTTGCAGCAATTTTTCATTATGGTCTATGCGACAAGGCTAATTTGGGCACTATGGGAAGAGGCTCAGCATGCTTGATGTGGCTTTGCGTTGACTGCAGCCATCATGACTTTTGTATTGGAGTTTGGTCAGGTCTCTGTGGAATTGGTGCTGCTACTGTGC
Source organism: Durusdinium trenchii (assembly GCA_963970005.1). NCBI lineage: Eukaryota > Dinophyceae > Suessiales > Symbiodiniaceae > Durusdinium > Durusdinium trenchii. Next base: position 750,129 of record CAXAMN010021363.1, read on the forward strand.
TTTTGCATCGGTTTCTTTCTCCTTCGAATTCATCAGCAGAAGAAGGTCTTCTCAGGCACCCATCCGCAGGATTCGGTCAATTGGTCAGAAGGGCTTGGCATTGCAGTGGCAGGAGGGATGAAGGGCACCAGAAGAATGCAGCCAGACTTGGCGGAGGGATCCAGGCAGAGATTTTTTCAGCCAGAAATCCCTTCATGCAGCAACCCTTTCTTTAGCATACAGTTTGGAGGTGTTGCTTGAAAAGAAAGCAACTGGAGCGAGTGCAGCAACTGCTCTCAAAGGGCAAAGGGACACGCTGCTGAAGTGAAGTGCTCTGCATGTTACATCAACACAGTTCACTTGAGCAGTGACCAAGCAATTCGAAGCGATATTAATGCAAGATGCCTTCGTGAAATATGAGGAAAAGTAAGAACTCATTAGATTGCATTCTCATGAACTCTCACTAGGGTTTTGGACAACGCTCAGTTGGCCTTCAACTCTGAGGGACGAAGCCTTGGAACTCTTGCGGGCTGGTGTGCCGAGCTCCTTTGCTCTGCCTGGCTCTTGCCTGGTGCGGGACTTGTTTAAGTACTGTATGATGTCGTGTCGATCGTATTTCAAGCAGCCGTTGAAGCATGTGAAACGGGCACGCAGTGGCCGGCGCGCCATCATCCTGCCTGGTGCGATAATGAGGTGGCACTTTTCGATGTTCTTCTGGCAGTTGAAGAAGTGGATGGAGCGGACGGTCGACTAGACGTAGCTGGACAGCTCTTGCAGCTCCCAGCAGGCGAGATCATAAACACATCATATGTCATATATATATATAAATAAATATATAAAAATATATATATATATAGGGTGCTGCCGATGCACAGGCGCATTGGACGGACGCAGCATCCTGGCACTTGCACACCATGCAGCAGCCTTGGGCAACCCTAACGCAGTCTGCCAGGCGCAGACTGCAAAGTCGAAGAGCCGAAAAAGGAGGAACACTTTTGAACAATGCAAACACTTGCAGTTTTACGAAGCCATCCTTCCCGCCCACTTTTTGTGCACACAGACAGGTGCACAGGGTGGCCGTGGCCAGATCAATGCCTCCCAGTGTTTGTGAAGCGCTGTTGAAAGCTTACGCGACCTGTGGGGTGACTACAGCTCCGGAGGTGAGCACAGTGTTCTTTTTTGTTCTTTTAAAGAGGAGGTAGGCCGTAGTAAGCTTCAGCTGCTACTACGCTCTGACGAAGGAAAGCTCAGGCTTCCTTGAAGAAACGCTCGCGCTATTCATGTGAGTCCTAGTTTTTTGGGAAACTACCGCACAGACGACCATTCCATTTTCATCCTGCATACGTTTGCCATCAGGCGTTTGAGTCTTTGCTGCTGACCTGGACCCCATCACATTCTACTTTGCATTCTGCAATTGCGCTTTGTACACCGCAATCCATTCGCCTTGCCGAATGCTTGGCCAGCTATGCTCGACAAAGGCTCATTGAGGGCAACATTGACATGGTCAATCGTTACAAGAGCGCACTGGTACCAGGGCCAAGTTTTCAAGACCTTGTTTAAGTCATGGTGATCAGTCTGTGTGAACCCATCACCGGCGAGTGGGCAATAGTGAATGTTGTATGGTAGACAACTAAACTGGCATTTGCATGAACTTGCAGTTTGATGCAGTTTGTTTATTAATAAGCGTTTACTTTGACCATTTGCAGGCACGGTGTTACCCTGCCCATCTCAGCTGCCCTTCTCAAAGTCTACAGCCAAGCAAAGCTTTGGGACAGAGCATGTAGCATCTACGAGGAGCTCAACAACGCAGGCTATTGGAGTCGAGCTATTTTGTGCTTACTTTGGAATTTGTTGGTTGCCGTCTTTAGCCACGTGTGGACCCGCGTAACCCATGGTCGGAGGTGTTTTGCCTGATACGGCCACGTACGGAGCCCTCATCAAGGCTTGGGAATCGAATGATGGAACAGAGAGACGCATGTGGACGCCAGGCTGCTGTGGAGGCCGGACGGCACCCGCTGGCACAACATTTATTCCAGGAGTTTCCTGACACTGATCCTTTTTGATATCGGCAATATATCGGCAATATTGATGATGTCAAGAGCCAGAGTTGGATGATGTCTATGACAGGAGTCAAAGAATCCTGATGCCTGCGGCTCAAAGTCTAGTTGGCACTGATGTATACTGTACATCTAGTGTGTATGTACTGTATGGATGTGTATGTATATATATATATATACACATACATATGCACACAGTTGGTTCTAGTCTAGTTGGGGGATGATTCATGTTGATGTATTTTTATTGCTGTTCTTGTCTTTCAGCTGTGAAACTGTGTTGGAGTCGTGCTGTGCAGAGGCCATGAATGTCATGTCGATGATCCGTGCTGCGGGACGTGCCAAAGAAGTATCCAAAGCTTTGGAGATGCTGAGCCAGCTGCAGCAAACAACGCTTCGCAGCTGCAAACATGTCGTGGTTTGATGGGAGGGATCTAATAGATATGAGATGTGGTCATAGTCGCTCTACTATTTCTGTATTGCAGTTGAATAACGCTGGATGAAAGGGAGGGTGTCAGGCATGTTTATTATTGATGGGGCGCCAGGATAGTGTTCCTGTCAAACATCATGACTGAGGACACTGGATGCCACGATCTACAATTGTGCACTTGAGGCGCCTGGTTGGGGGTTCAATAGAGATTCCACGTGATTAGACGGACTGTTTGCTCAAGTCCAATTTGTCAATAAGCTTTCTGCCAGATCAGCGTCGGGGACACTTTTTCTTTTCTCTCCTGAAATCCGGAAAGATGTCTTGGATTCGAAGGCCTGTGTAACGGGTGGCGACCGTTCAAGTGCAGAGAAACTCTTAAAGCAAATGTCGGATTTGGGCTGCGTGGATGTTATCTCCTACAATACGCCGCGAGCTCAGACGCTGAGGGAACAAAGACTGGAGAACTTGCAGGACTTCATTTTGTTTGCCTCCGTTTCTTTTTCCCAAAACAGTTTACTGTTCGGGTTCTCCTAGACTCTAGGAAAAGTACGGCCCACTGTTTCTGGCCGTGCCCCTGAACCGTTGTCCTCCTCCGATCGCGCTCGCGAACTCCGTGTCCTCCTCGTGTCCTCCTGCTGTCCTCTGGCGCTGCTGGGGAACCCTATGTCCTCTTGTTCCCCAAACAGTTTACTGATGTTTACTGTTGGGTTTCTCTCTTAGGAAGAAAAGCGCCGCTGGCCGCAATACCTGGAGCCGCGCCGTCGGCCCTGTCTTCTCCGCCTTGTCCGGGCCTTGTTTGGGCCTTGTCCGGATCTGTGTGTAGGCTTTCTTCTCCGTATCCGTGGCCTTGTCCGCTGCGCTACTGTGGGCCCTGCGTTCGCCGCGCCTTGTCCACGCAGGCCTTGGCCGTTGGGTGGGCCGTGCGCCGTTCTTCTCCGCCTTGTGAAAGGCTGGTCCAGGCTGTGTCCGGGTCTATTTGTCTTGTCCTTGTGTTGTCGGCCCATGTCCCTTTTATCGCCGCCTTGTCCAGGCCTTGACCCCTGCTTGGCCACTCCGCTTTCCCTTTCTCCACCCCCCTTGTCCAGGTATGTTTTCGTGGAGCAGGGGGTGCAACATGCCAAACTTGATACCGTCCTCGGATTTTCTCATGACTCATGACATAAGCCCCGTCGTTTTTGCACGTTTGACCCGGGAAGCAGGAACTGTTGTTTTCAAGCATTTTTTGATTAAACTAAACAATGCCTTCCCACGTAGCTGGAGGCCATAGGAATATAAGTGCCGGCGGTACGGCGTTCCCACCAACATTGGAACGCAACACATATTTTTTCCTGTCATAATTAGTTATGGAGAATGGATTCAGGATCCAAGAGAGTGTGTCTCTCAGGTATATCAAGTTGTTGCTGCAGGCACATTTGCATGACGAAGTGCAACTCATTTTGCAGGAGCTTAAAGCCTGTTGTAGCAGCGTTCTATATCTATAGCAAGGGTTTGCTTTCATTTGTGTTTCTGTTTTTCCTGCCGCTGTGCTGTTTCTGGCAAGTCTCCTCGTTTTGTGCAGGAGATGCGTGGACACAGAATGGCTCCAAATGTTGTGACTTACAACTCCATCATCAAGGCACATTGAGACATCCAAATCATTATACATATATAAATATAGATGGTTTTTGTAATTACTTGCTCTAAATTTGAGCTTGACAGCTTCTCGTCATCAAGGTGACCAACATGAACACCTGACGGAATTTCTTGGTCTTATAGATTTAGGCTACACTTAGACAAGCCCGCGCAGTTTGTAGATCGGTGGGCTTCATGCCATGGTTTGTAGAAACTCATTCAGAGTTTATGAAACTCTCGAAACTCTCAAACACACGGATGCCTATGAACTGCTAGGAAGCTGCTTCAAGGGACATGGAGGCCGCTTGGGAACTTGTTGAGGAGACAACGCTGGATGTTGTGGGATTGCTCTCATCGCAGCTTCGCTGTCTCTGAAAGCAAGGAGATGCAACGCCAGGGTCTTTGTCCAGATGCTTACACAGCCTCTATCTTGGGAGCAGGTAGCCGGACTTTGAGAATAACAATATGAAACATAATCTGCAAAGCACTGACTGAATTCTTCTTTGCGAGTGGGTGGCTTTGATGGCTTTGAGAGTTACTTCGCTGAGCAGCTCACCGCCTCTGGTGACAGGTCTTCGACAGAAGCCAAGTCAAGCAGGTCTGGATCGAGTATTGGCGCTCACGCGATCCTCGGTCTCAATTTTGCACAGTTTTGTTTCGCGTTCAATGGATTGTCTCAGGTTGGCAGAAAAGCAGTCACATCCAAAAGCCGCAAATAGTAGAGGGACGTAAAGGGTAGCAAGTTTACAGCTTGGCCAAAAGAAACTCCCAAGAACTGGTTCGGGGAGCTGTCCAACCTATGGCACAGCTTCGCGGACTTGGTGGAATGAAGATGAGTGGGCTCCCAAACGGTTGCTGTAGCTATTCACAACTGTACTTTGTAACCCTTCCAGTCATCAAGAGCCACACTTCCCAAAGAATGACTAGGAATCCAGATGATCGCTTTGCCACTGCCAAGGGCAGCTGGACCCAGACGATGTATTGGTGAATTGTTTGCTTGATGTTTGCATCAGACTCAAGGACCGATGGACCGACGGACCGACAGAAGCACCCGGGCAGGAACCGGGGAAGCTTCCGTAGCGCTTTTGCGCTGCTCCAATCTCAGGGTCGTCAACCCTGTCCCCTGCCTACATATCCTGGCTGTCTTGACCGTAGTACATGTAGTTGACGCACAGGCTGCAGATTTGAGCAACATTTCAGAACATTAGCAGGCTGATCAAAGGATTGCTTCGCGGCTTGTTTCTGTTTGCGGCTTGCTGCTGGTAGGACAAGAAGAGGCTACGGGAAGTATTAGCTTGGCGGAGCAAAAGTACAGCTCCCCTTACGCACGTCTCTTGGCTTGCTTTGGTGGATCGGACGAAAGAGGCAACCTAAACTCACAAGAAGTGTTAGACGCTTCTTCTTTTACTTCTTCTTCTTCTTCTTCCAGGCATCTACAATGTTGATGCGTGCTCACGGCCATGCCCAACAGATGGATGTACCTGAGCAGCATCCCTCGAGCACTAGCTTGAAGAATGTTCGAGGGACAATGCAAGCAGTTGTGCCAAACCTTTGTTGTTCTGAAGCCACTTGAGGCTGTATAATACCCATCAGAAAACTAAAACAGGAAAAAGTCGATAACGATGGATGACATCACATGTTTTGACAGGGGCATGTTGATTTAAGGATGTTTGCTTGCAATGTGTTGTACTTTTTGACTTGGAGCTGGACCGGTGCATCTATCTGCTGGAATGATAGAAATCAAGGTTCTTTTTGTTTCTGCTTCGCTTACGGCTTCACTGATGGCTGTGCCTGCGTCATACTGTACCCGAAGTACTGCGTGCAGCTGATGTGTGTTTCATATGGAGAATATTTCACAATGTGCCGTGGCGAAGTGGTGGGTGAAACATGGCTGTAGATGCTGTACTTTCATCTCAAGCCTTGGTAGCAATGGTAACTCGCATCATTGTGCCTCGATGGGTTTTCCGAATCGTAAACTATGGTGTCCACATAGGTTGCGCAACGGACCATCTGAGATTAGATCTGCAGATCAAGCTCATATGCTTTTGCCTATCAACAGCGAGACATCAGACGACCTGGTTGGAGGGATCCCGTCCCGCGGAGACGCCAGATCCAGGAGATACCGCCCAGCTTTGCAAGAGCCACGGGTCACGGCGGCACCTTCCTGCAAAAGGCGTCAAGCCGATAAAGGCCCCGAAGGCAGCGAAGGACAAACAGCGTTTACAGCGCGAACTGGCCACACTGCAAGCTGAAGCGCGCTATTCCGCAACTTCTTCACGCAGCGGCGCAGCCTCATCAGACAGTGGAGACTGACAGAAATGCGTGCGTCCATGCATCCATGCTTTGAAGTCAGTTCTTTACATACCCATCCCCAAACCATTGAAGTACGATGAAGAAGAGCACTACACTTACATATTTCCTCCCTTGAGGCGTCAGTAGGAATATGACAGTCGGCAAAAAGAGCCGCAGTGCGCTGAGGAAGCTTGGGCCATTTGGCGCGACCTGTTGCGGAACAAGCGGGCGCTGACTGAGGACTGACACAGGAAACGTGAGACGGGAAGCGGCAAAGCCGCTTCTCCTTACACTTACAGTCTTGTGCCTCACTGCCTGCCAATACTTGGAAGGACGTATTTATGAGTATGGTTGACGCTTGCCTGGCGGGCTCTGACTTGAAAGCGCTCCTGCAAGTGTTCCAGGAGAGTACCAAACAAGATTGTGGATAGTGAGTAGCACTAGGTCAACTCGTGACTCGTGACCGGGTTTGAACTTTCTGTGTTGCGTTACCCTTGTCCGTTACCCTTGCTTCCCCTTTTCATTCATTCGTGTTTCTTGTTTCTTTCTCCTTTGTGGTTGTTCATTTCACACGTCTCTGTTTGTGTTGCTTTTGTTTACTTTGATTGTCATTCGGTCTGTTGCCCCCCCCCACCCCCTTGTTAAAGAAGTTGGAGGGGGGTGCGGTAAATAAATCAGTTCCACCTTCTTTACAGGAATTTCTACCATGATGCCACCCTCCTGCAGACACGCGCGCAATCATATTTGATTTGTACCCGGCTTGATTTTTGCGGTGACCTCCGAAGTGGGTATCTTCTCAGGATTTGGACGTTTGATCGCCTTCGAGTTTGCAGCTGGGGAAAAGAAGGCGGCCAGAGGAACAAAGCCCACCATCATGCGTCGCCAGATATGACCGTACGCTGTAAGCAGTCTCTCCGTCTCTCCACTCAGCGGGTAGAGCCATGCGCGCACCCGAAGCTATCTTCTGCAGACGTGTCAGGTATATCTGATTCAAGGAGGGCCCAACTTACGATTGCCCGTGATTGCCAATTAGTTAGTCACAGAGTGGACGCCGTTCCATGTCAGCCAGCAAGCCGCACAGGCCATCTGAACATTTCGCAAAAGATGGATTCTTTTCCCAAGAGCCTGAGCGAAGGTTTCTCCGTAAAAACAGGAGTTTACATATCAGCACAACTTACATTCGCACGTATCCAGATATCGTAACATCTGAGCGTCTTCACACCTGCGCATATCCAGGCATGCACATCTTGACATCTGCGCATATCCAGACGCGCGCATCTTCGCGTCCGCACATATCCAGATGTGCGCATCTTCAAATCTGTGCAGCTTCACAACTGCAGATATCCAGACATGGGCATCTTCACATCTGCGTATCTCTCTCTCTCTCTCTTTCTCTCTGTCGGTGGCAACCCTGAGGGAACATTGCGATTTCAATGTTTCGGCGGCAATCCTTTGGCGCTAAATGCGTGTCGACCATTCAAGACTCTTTCTTTCCATTATGCCAAAACGCCAGCCTATCCAGTCCCAGCAGGAGAAATGAAGGAGCCGCCGTCGAATCTCCCGCTGGCATGCGGCGTGAAGCTCCAGGCGGCGGCGAATGAAAGGGCGGTAATGGGAACGCCGGCAATGGACAAACGTAATCGGGTGCCTCACGTCATAAGTGCCACGCTCACCAGACCAGCTCACGTCTCAAAGTGGGCGAGGGGATCTACAAATCTCAGGTACGGTGCCCCCGAAAGCAGGCCCGTACATAGATCCCTTTGCCCCCAAAGCGGGTATCATGTAGATTTTGCTAACCTGAATTGCCATGTCCTTTCTGGGAACTGTTTTTAATCCTTGACCACCATCTCATTTGTTCCTTTTTTTTTGTTTGCTTGTGTTTTCGTGCCGCGTGATTTTTCCTGCCTTGTTTTGTGTAGATTTTGGTCGTGATTTTGTTTGTTTGCGTGTATCCTTCCCTTGTTTCAAGTTTACCTTCCCACTATTCTCTGCTACTCTGCCTTGCGTTTTCGCCTGCGGTCTCTAGAACGGTCGGCGACTTCGTCGCAGCACATGTCCCAGTCATCACTCACCAGAATCCAGTGAGTAGCAAAGAACCGATGATGGACCGTGTTTGCACTGATGGACCGATGTTGTTGTTGATGTTGTAGCAGTTGCTCTCAACCTCCGTGTTCCGGACAGCGAGGTTGACCAGAATTCTAAGGAATGTATGGGTTTGATTGCCAGGAGGTGAAATCTTGGCTTCCAGGCTTTCCAAGAGCCACTGTGGCCTTCTCTTTGGCTGTAAAGATGGCGATGCAGCTTCAAGATTTGGAGTTGGCGTTGAGGCGTGAATTGGCAATGCAGCCTTGCAATGCCTTCATGTTTTTAGTCTTTTCATCTCAGCAACATGTCAGGCTCTATGAAGAGACCTGCAACGTTATCAAATTGAGCGTCGTGACCTATAACACCCTGATCGAGGTTTCCGATGGCGTTGGGGTGAATGTTGTGCGTCACAGGTTGCCACCACCTTCTGCCAAGACGCAAACAAATCCATAAAAACAAACTATATATATAATAATTATAAGAACGGTTTTCTTCAAACCAATCCGTTTTCTTCGTGCCAGCTGGCAGGCTCTCGTTCGCAGTGGAGCATTGAATCGCGCGATGAATCTCTTGCATGATATGGCGCAACATGATGTGGGACTGAGTTGTGCCAAGTGAACGACTAATGCGCAATAATTCTGCAGTTCTGGCAGCCCTGGGTCAGTAGCGCATGGTGCAGTCCTTGTGCTCACCTTCACATGCTTGCTTTTGGACAGGACCAGACTTGATCACCTTTTCCATACTGATCAAAGGCGGACCCCTGGTTCTTACTTTTTGTGTGCAAACACTGCTGGTGTGTGTCATTCGCCATATGTCACCGGAAGGATTCGCTGGTGCTGGAGATTTGGAGACTGCGATTCAACTGCTGGGCCAGATGCAGGGCATGGAGATTCAGCCAGACTCCATTCTCTTCAACACTATCCTGCCTTTGACTGAGTTAAAAGCCAGAAGGCAGTGCATCTGAGACTTTTTTGCCCAATTGGATCATGTTGTTGTTCCCTTCGTCTTCCTGAACAACATTGGCTGGAGGTTGGAGAGGTTATTTGCAATAATGCCAAGGAATGGGTGTGTGAAACGCCAAATGCGGGCATTGGCGGAGCAGGCCGGAAATTGAACAAACACTCAATCAATCAGTGGCACTCTGTTTGACAAAAAGCTGGAAAGGACATCCCCAGACATCAAACGACCTTTTGAATGGATGCAAAGGGATATTGAGATGAAGGGAGTTGATCCGAGTTGACTATATGCCCTGCCATGGCCGATTCTTTGCAGGTTTTGGGCGACATGGTGTACCTTGTTCGCTATCGTACCTTTTGTTTGGAGTTCCACCGACCATCCAACGATCTGCTAAATATACGAAGATTCGTTGACGAACTAGTCTGCTCACAGTCTATTTTGTTTGTTTTATTTTTTTAATACAAACATATTGATCCAACGAGGAGAGCTGGCGTAGCTCCTTCAAACTATACCTTGTCGATTCTCATCAAGTTGTATGGTCGTTGTGGTGATCTGGAAGCAGCCTTTGCAATGGTGGAGAGCTATCCCAAACAATTTTGTTTCTGCTTGAATGCGCAGGTCTACACCTGCCTCATGTCCACCTGTATTTGGAGTGGCGATCTTCCCAAAGCTTTCCTAGTTTATGAACAGATGCTGCAAGACGGTTGCGTGGCAGACGGAAAGACCTATGATACCTTGTTGTTTGGATGTGTGAAGCATGGCGATCCAGTAAGAGCATCCCAAGTGGTGGTGGATGCCTTTGACGCCAAGTGGTCTTTGAATCCAAAGACACTGGAAGCAGCAGTGCAACTGGCGTACAGCCGTGGCGAGTTGGAGGCCGTTGAACGAATGACCCAACGTACCCAGCCGAGCCAAAGCTGCCGGCGGCGTGGAGTGAAGAAGCAGCTTGGACGAGAGAGGTATATAAATCATGTTTCCTGTCGAGGTCTGTTTTAGCGGTGTAACTCATTGTAACTCATGTAATACACTATCAATATCTATTAGGTTGGAGGCCATCGCTATCAGAAACAATATCATACAATTGACAATCACAGTTTTTTGTTTGAGAACTGTTGCAACGTCCCATCCTTTTGACATGGATCATTTGTGCACCTGAGGTGATTCGACTTGAGTGCGTAGAGCAAAATTAGTTTTTGCATGCTATTGCTGTTTGGGACAGTTTGCAGTACCGCTTTGACTCAGATCATGCAGATCTCAGATCAGCATTGTTTCTTTCATGTCCGCATGGATCAGCACAATGTGCCTGACTACTTGAATGTACCATGTGATGCTGTTAGTGCTTTGTATGTCTCGCCGCGATTTCTGGCCTTAGTCACTTTGTCCCATTTGTGTACTAGAACGAAACAGGACCCGTACTGTTGTGGCTTGACCTGGATATTGTGCTGCCTACAATTACGCGCGTTCGAGCAATATTTCCCTTCAATATTGTCATTCTTGCTTGAAAGGACAAGGCATGAGACCCGACTGCCTTGGCTTTCATGTGCCTCTATGGCTATTCCTTACGACGCCAAGCTTCACAAAGACATGTCTTGTGGCAAACTTTTGGACGTCAAATCCTCACAAACAAAGGAAGTCAGAGAGTTATTGACATGTTGGACATTGAACACCACGTTCCCTTTCTGCAAGGATCGTGATACTTCCCTTTTGTGATTCTTTGGTGACTGTCAATCGCACTCGGACGGATCACAACCTCACCAAGGCCTGAATTTTCAAGCGTTTCTACATGTTTCTACCTTTGGCCATTCACCTTCTTTTGACAGGCAGCGCCAGACATGCCAGAACCCTTGCCGGCGAGCGCGTCCTTTCCGATGATAGAGGCAGGCTGTCAATCTGCCGACATGAGCTCCTGTCAATTGGCGCCAGGCAGTTTTGCATGCGCAGAGACCGGTCTCAGCAGTCGCAGAGGCGGTGATTGGTTAAAGTAAAGCAACATGCAACAGCAACAACTTGCAGTACACTCGTAGAACAGCAAAGCATTATTGAAGAAGACATTAGGCAGATCTTATGGTTCACAGACGTGTTTGTTCTCCCTGTTTTGAAACCCTTGTTGGATATGGCCATGATTCATGGTGGCTTACAGTAATTGCTATTCTTCCCCTATTTGAGCCCTTCCCTTTGTGTTCCTCTCGCAACAATGCGCCAATCCGATAGTGAGAAGGAACTTGTCCTGGTGTTTACTTCTATCTAATCTAGTCAAAATGTTGTGTCTCTGCACAGGATGTCCACAGAATTACTATATTTGACATGTTCTTACATTCAGTTTCAAGATATTCTGCAAACATTTTTCAGGACAAGTCCAGCCAGCCCGAGCAGCAGGACTTGCCAGGCATAGTGACATGCTTTAATACGGATTGCGGTTATCCCACAGCGGAACGTCAGTGAAGAGCACATGAATATACATAGGGGCGGTCTGGGTGTCTTTGGACATTTGTTAGACTTTACTTGAGCTGGATGAGTGGTGGGCGGGTCTCGTGCATTTCACTTTGGATGTCCCAAGGTCTTCTCTCGCATGTATGGAGGTAATGGGTATTTGACGGATCAACTGTTTTCAGACCATCCTTTGAGGTCCCAATGGGGTAGAGGCTTTCAGCACATCCCATGTGTCCAAGCAAACGATCGTCCTTCCGCACTTGCGCCCACAAGTGCCCACAAGCCTTTTTCCTTGTGAGGCCCACCGCCATTGAGGAAATTGCACTTTCACATGGTGCCACGACTGAATGGATAGAAGTTACATAGAAGCGAGAGTGCTGACATAGAAACTGTTGACACCAAACTTTTGCTGAATGGAGGATGCGGCAACATTCCTTCGATTAGTCAATGGCACATGCCACAAATCAGCACATCAAATGCAACTCATTAACCACGCCATTTTTGTTTGTGTGGGCCAGCCAAGTTTACGCTGATGGTCTGCGGCTTCCTGATCATTGGGGCACAAAGGCATCCACGTTAGCGCGGTAAAAGGGCTCTTTTTTGCAATCGCGGCCGTGCCGTGAATCTGGACTGAATATGTGCAGGCTTGCATACAGACAGTCCCAGTCGGATGCAAGTCCTGGAGACCCCTTGGCATACGTGTCCTGGCACTAACTCCTGTCAGCTTGATGATAAACGATTAGGGCTGGTGTGAGCCATGTTTATTTCTTTTTTCCGTTTGGTGGTCAAAGTGCAGTCTTGCACTCTTTTTCCAGACTGGTGTGAAGCGGGCACTGAGTCTGAGGTGTTCAAAGCACGACAGCTACAGCAAAGTGAGGGCATCCGAGGTCGCTTGTGACAGACGTCGTAGCTCCAGTACTTCTAGGCTGCTAATAACGGAACCCATAGATTCTTTCCAGCCAGGCAGCTAGGACTAATATCCCGAGACGGCACACTTGTCTCTGAGACAGAGACAGCATATAGCATAAGGCATTGATGTTTGTACATAGTCAATTTTAATGCACAGACGGCAAGCTGAGGTTCAGACAGCATACGGAGTCTTGAAGTAATTTGGGTCGCCTTCCGCAATAGATGTGCTGAGGACCTTTAAAATCGGCACAAAAGTGCACTGGAGTAAGATCATCCTATGGAAGATATTGTAAAGAAGCAATGAAAAAGGAGAGCGACAGAAGAAGCAAGAAAGCTAAGGAATACATGGCTGATTTAATATGTCCGGGTCGGTCTAATTTTGGGTTGCTAGGGGTTGAAACCTGTTGCCGATGAATGCTTTTGGCTGCAACCCAGCATCACACATGTTCCATTTGTATAAATGTACATCGTTTCATGTCTTCTTATTTGCATTGCTTTGGTACCACATCGGGTATGTATGCAAGCAAGGTTTGCTTGCTTAGTCGATTGATATAGTTACTTTAGCTTCGGGCTCTTGCTAGTCCAAAATTTGGACGATACCGAAAAACGATACCTGCCTTAAAATTCCCCACCAAATGACCCCTAGTTTTGTTGGTCGCTCAAATGCTTTTACAAGACTGATGATGGGTGACTGGCCATGGCTGAGTGCTGCGAGTAGCTAGTCAGCGGCTTAACTGTTCCTTCCATTTTAGTGCACTATTCACTGCACGTCCGAGATTGTTCAACCACGTTTTGGTTGAACTCCTCGGCTTTGAGGCTCTTGGAGTGTGGGTTCTACCTTGGTTCTTTGTGTTGTTGCAGCGCCTTACTGATCTGATTGAGAGCAGCAGTGTGGATTTTGGGAAAACGAAGGCTTCAGCATCCATTCGAACCTGGTGGAATGGAGGCTCAGAGTTCCAAAACTCCTGACCAGCCTGTTGCATCATTGTTTGGCCAGTCCGTGATGGTATCTCATTGTGCTGTTGCTTCAAGAGTCTTACCGTAGTTTGCCTCTTGCCTAGAGCTGAAAGAACACGCATGGCCGCATGACCGGCTATGGTACGCGGTTGAGAGGCTTGTGGCAACATGCTATATATAGTGAAAAGAGATAGGAAGAAGAAGGGCCTTGGGCCTCTTTACGAAGGTAGTTGCCTAAAAAGAGGGAGCCTTATTGAAGAGAAGATGCCGCCTTTACCCTATTGTTTTTTCTATTTGCACGGAGAGCGTGGTGCAGAGTTGTCATTTCCGACTGACAGGAGACGTCGCCACCGCTCTCGACGTCCCGCCCACGAGAGAGGATGCACTCACGCGGGAGCAAACGCTCAAGACGGAGCTCATTGAGGCCGTTTGCTTGGAAAAACAATAACATCCAAGGCAATGTACATAGGGAGGCCATAGAAAGTTGAGTTTGCATACAATTGGAAGTGCATCTCTTGAGTGAGTTTGAGTATTCTGAGAGCCCGCAGGCAGTTGGGAAATCTGGTCTTCGGGGAAAGCAGAGGAGGGCTTTGGTCTGGCAGAAATTCGCAAGCATCTGTGAGGGCCCTAGGGCCGTAGAGGTTGAGCAGAAAAGAGTTAAGTTCTAAAAATCGAGGAACCAAATCATTCGCGTGAGCTAAGTAGTAGCGTCCTGTCGGTAGTAGCTACTTAAGCTGCTAGCGACTCCCTCGCTAACCTACCTCAGCGGCCTACCCCCCGATCGAATCAAGTCGGATGATGTGACCAAAGTCGCCCCGAAGGGGCTGAAGGGCTGACCTGCCATGGTTCTGGTCCAAGTGGTGAACTGAGGTATTGCTGGTGACCTTTATATAACCTGGCTTGCTTCTTTTACTGACTTCTTAGTTTGCTTTTACCATTCATCCCAATGCTGGCACGCACTGCTGCTTCATCTATTTTCATCTCCTGTTGCTGCTAAACACCTGCTGTGGCCCCGATGTCACCACGTAAACTTCCCGCACACTTTCTTCCGTCAGGCCGGATCGAGCCAATTGACAACTGCTGGGTCTTTGGTGCCTTGGCCAATATTCAAGATGTGGGGACACAGCTGCTGCGCAGGGCTGGCCCGAAGCGTTTCAGAGCTTGGAGCACAGTTCACGGGTTTGTCACCTGGGTTCTGATAGACCATGATAGACTTGTGTACCTTTGTACCATATACATATGGGGGTTGATCTAAAGGTCCCTGATGGTCCCTGTGAGGGGCAAGATAACCTTTCAGATCTGCCTGAACCCTCCGCAAAATTTGCGATGAGCTTCGCGAAAGTAGCTCTTCGCGAAAGATCTATCGAAGGTCTTCTTCATTCTCATATTATCTCCTTTCTCCGGCACAGCAGGTGGGTGGAAGTTCCCCACTGTCACAGGCTAACGGCCCTGGCCGTGCGACAACGATCCGCAGCCCTGACAGGTTGTCCAGATAGAGGTTCGTGCATGATATGTATTCTCGGGGCAATTTCAACTTTGTGAAACATCCGCGAAAGTTCTGCAGCTCCGCGAATGTACATTATATAACTAACGGCTGCATTCTCCATCAACTCGCACGATGACACAATCCGGGCGACCATGTTCGGACTGCCAACCTTGAACGCTTCACCTTTTTGTTCTGCAAGTCAAGGTCTAGCTTTCAGTAACGTAAAGTGCTAGCTTGACATGGAAGTCTTTACTGATACAGCTCTTGCGAGCATGGATCTAAGTGTGTGAGATTTTGAACGTGTTCAATGGCGACGTCCGCCTATTTTGTTTTGGCCAATGCCAAACGCCCACACTTCCGGCCTTCAACTGGTCCATGTGCCCAGATCTTGCGGGAATCAAGTACCGGCGATCTGCAAGAGACTGAGAAGGTTGGATGGGCGCTTGGGAGGCTTCGTTTCGTTGTGATATGATATGGGATTGAATTTCTTTGTAAAGACTTTCTGGGTGTGGCAAAACGCATGTGTCCACAATTGCAGCGCAATACTGTTGCCGCCATATATATCCTTCCTTTGAATGCGTTTCGAGCGGCCCTATTGCTTGAATAGGTAGTCCATGTAGGTTCCAGTGAAAAGGGTTTCTTGGTTTGGCTCTTCAGCGCAGGCGCATTGCATCATGGCTAGATACTACAAAGTGCCTCCACACATCCTGAAGAGAGGCTTTTCAAGGCTGGCTCTCGGGGGTTAAAGTGTCGGGGGACATGCTTAAACCATTGCGGGTGCATGCTGGCACGCATCACTACATGAAAACCATCCTTTGTTTAACATATTTCATTGCATTTGCTTGCATGACATGTCTAAACATTTTCCAAATACAGGGGTGTTCTGTTCTTTAATTATATGTTTTTACTGTGCCTTTTTTTTCAGTGAAACATGTGGCGTGACCAAGTCAGAACTCTGGAAAGGATACAGTTCCTGTGGCAACGTTTTTAGTCCTGGCACATCTCGCAGCAAAGCAACAAACCAGCAATGCATTGGAACAAACTGTCCTGCAGTGTGCAGTGTACCTGGTAAGCGCCACCACATGTATCCTTGGTCCTTCTTGCAAGGATCTTTTTTGCTGATGGATGGACGTGATCAAATCTTCATGCATGAAACACCACGTCGTCCTCGGTTTTTTTTCTGCGACAACCTTGCTCCACCACATGGGTGATCAAATGGAGCTTATTAGGCCGAGGGTTACACAAGCGGTCGCAACAAAAAGTTCGAGACCTTTCAATCTCAAATATGTCGTCAGGAACCAATTCTACTAGGAACAAGTGCATCGCTTCTAGTAACAAGTGCCTTACTAGTAGTAACAAGAAGCTAGTAGACAGCTGCTTTACTTGGTGAACTCGGTGAACATCACGTCACTGCGCGCAATCAATCCAATGTTGCCTAACAAAACAGCATCCAGTTGCGGGAGGTCATGGGTTTGCAAAAATCAATCAAGGATATCAAGATACTCCACGATCCCAGTTGCTTTATCTGTGAAGTGCACGTGCTTATTGTTCTTCAATCAGAGTTTGGTGAGTTTGCTATGGGTTTGGCAATTTTCTGGTTCCATGGTTCTTAGCCCAAGTCTTGATGAACAATGATGCTTATCTCATTGTGGCATCCACCTGGTCCTGGCAACATCTACCTAACTTTCACATCATTCCAAAAACTATTCAAACATGACAGGCTGACATTGAAAGATGCCCTGTGTTCTCAGCATCACGATTATAATGATCTAGAGAGCTCGTGATCCAGTGGTTTCGGACTTCAGCAAAGCTTCAACATCAGCAACCAGTCTGCAAGCAGCATAAGTGAGTCACACCTGAGTCCCAACCATTCGATGAGGCAGAACCGCAGGCCAATTGCGGATTTCTACGCGATGTTACAATATCAGGAAAAGCCAAGTCCTTAACGCAGTCCATTCCGCCACAAGGCAAATCTGAGCCTCCACGCAGCACACGACACTGACGCCGAGACCCGGGAAAACATCCAAGTCATTGAGTCATAGATATGGCCAAGACGTGCAGCTGAAGCCAGACTAGTTGAGCCTTGGCGTACTTCCGCCGCCAGCCTGCAGGAAACCAACACCAAGAATTTGGTCCATAGAAACTGATTGGTCCGCCGCCTTTCATCCAGAGCTTGTCTCAAAGCCACCGCTCCTGGGTTCGTAGCTGGCCAGCAGAAAGAAGCAGCCTACACCTGTTCAAGAAAGACAAGCAGATTTCAAAGGGACACAAAAAACGTCAACGCAGCTGAGCAAGAACAATGTTTCGCTGCTTTCTGCGTGTCATGTGCTTGTGCATGAACCTGTCTTCATGGGCACTTGGCTTGTAGCCCCCAAACCGATCATCCCGCGACCACCACTTGGGTTCCAGGTACAGGTACAAGGCTCGCCTGTGCCATGACATTGGCCACATCCACTGCAACAGTAGCTTTCACAGAAGTCAAACCTATGGACAAAGGTTGAACCGCTGAGGCAGGAGCAAGATTGGCGCTGACAGAACAAGAATCTATTCCAAGCCCGACTTTGTAATACAGAAGGAAAGCCACACGCGGTGCCATAAGGTTTCCATCTCTGACAAATGGTCTGAAAGCACTCCCAGCAGGGAATACCAGGCTCCTTTCACGGCTGCCTGAAGCCTTCAATGCAGACTCAGCAAACCTTGCTGGTGTAATTTTTTGCTGCCAGGGTCACATTCATTTTGGTCAGATCAGGTTGCAAGAAAACGCGCCCTGCGTGGAATTAAATCAGCCGCCAATGTTTTGCCAGACTCACGTTGATCACTCAGGGCCGCAAAGTCAATCATCGTGAGAGTGCGGCTTCGTCCGTTTTCGTTGTTGGATTGTGTGACTGTGTGAAAACTAGTAGCGATGCACTTGCTACTAGTAGCTTCTAGCGTCTAGTAGCGATGTTCTTCTTACTGTGTATGCTGTCCTTCCAGGTTGGAGATGCGTTTTTCTCCAGACTCCGCTGGGGAGATCCGAGCTTCACTGGTGCGCTGCGGGTGGCGTTCCCATCATAAAGTGTTGAGGTTGGAGGCATGGAGGCGCATGGTAGGTGCAAAGGTTTATGCACAAGGGATGATATCCGATGTATTTTTTGGCAGGTTAAATTAGCAAACAGACAAGCAGCTTGTAGTCACTTTCGATTTCACAAGTGTTACTGTGTTGCGTTCTCAGATCTTGACGACCCTGAGCATCTTCGATCAGTATTTCCGGACGGGCAGAACAAAAGCGGAAAGGCAGCGGCTGTCTCACTGTCTCACTGCCTTCTCCAATCAGTCTTGCCCGTAGTACAGTACAGGTCCTTATGGTAGCAGTTTGGGCTAAGTTTGATCGAGGGCGCTCATCCGGCATCCCGAAGTGGATTTCGGCTGCGTGGGTTCTGGAGCCTTGTGGAGCCTTGTGTACACATTTGTGGCTTGGGTGGTCACTCTTCGTGGAGCCGTGTCCTCATGTTTGGGTGGTGGGAGGCGCCGTTTTACTTCGATGTGTGGCCGGCGCAGTGCTTTGGACCCGGTGTTGGCCCGTGGAATACTTTGTTTTTGCGGGCGGGCGCAGTGAATGGTGCACTTTGGACATGTGGCTCATTTTCAGCGCCTCGAACTTGTCATTGGAAGCGCGTCTGTGCTTTTTTGGCAAAATGCACTGGGTTGTGAACGGCGCAGTGCTTGTGAACTTTCCTGCGCAGAGTGAACGTCCATGTCAGCGCAGATTTGGGGCAGGCGCCGCCTTTTGTAAACATTTTGTGGCGTCAGCCCTTTGGAAAACTTGCGGTGCAGATTTTGTGGTGCGGGCGGGGCTTTGTGGGTGTCCATTAATAGATGTCGTGGCAAGGCAGCGCTTTGTAAACCTCGAAGGGCAGCTTTCCTGGCAGGCGCAGCAACCTGAAGTGCAGATCGTGGCAGATCTGTCATTTAGTGAACCTGGAAGTGCAAATATGTCCTCTCATACTTTTGCTTGCGTATGTGCACTCTCGGACTCACTCTCCTTGTTCGCTCTTGCGTGTGCGCTCGTTGTTTTGGTGCTCCCGTGCGTGTGCGCTCGTATGCGGTTTGCTCGCATATGTGTGCTCTTATGTGATGTGTTCCCTCATGTGTGCTGCCATGCGCGTGCTCTCATGTGCTCAAATTTTTGCTAATGTATGTGCAGGCGTGCTATCATTTGTGTTGTCTCCTGTGTGTGCTCTCATATGCCTCCTCACATTGTGTACTCTCATGTGCTTGCTGACATATGTGTGCTCTCATGTATGTGCTCTCATTGGTGTTTTCGTGCGTGTTCTCATATGTTTGGTCTCTCATGTACTGGTATAGACGTTTTTTGATCAACCGGGATATGTTTTCGCACGTGCGGTATGGTTCAAAAGCTGTGACATGATGCACATGAACGTGGTTTCAATGCACATGAACGCGGTTTGAATATGAACTCAGCCAAAATATCTGGCGGCATAGATGTGAGATGAAACCAAAGCTGTTTGATCAACACCTTTGAGATCAACACCTTTTGAAGTGTTTTGATCTTCGACCTATTGTGTTTGTTTGGTTCGAACACTTTAATTTTTTCGGTCTATGGCTGTCTATGGAGGAAATACATCGTGGAGAGCCTTGAGACATCCATCTCTGACTTTACGAAGAAAAAATGGAATGTGTGGCGCTCGGAGCGCTTCGCCTTTGGGACATTTGCAGCTTCCCCTCGCCTTCTCTCCTGTTGTGTCATGATCCCTGTGAACTTGTTCGCCTCAAGAATCAACTCGAGCCGCCAACCTTTTCTGGTGAACCTATTGGTTGGGCGAGTGGCCGAGTGTTTTAACTCCCACATCAGCTGATTCCTAGGCCGATGTTCTGTTCAACGCCTTCTGCGTCAGGCCGATGAGCGACGCTGCTCAGTTTTCAGATGCGGATTCCATCGGTGTCTGACACGAACAGGATGAACATGTGCGAACGGATCTACTTTACGGTGGATGTCAGCGGAACCTCCAACCTATTTTCACGATTCGTGCAGCCCTGGCTTGTTTGCCAAGATGACGTCCTATTTTTTGACGAAGCTGCACCTCTACTTCCGCACAATTTCTGGATGTTTTGTACTCTCAAGGTAGATTCGACAAGCTGGTGGTTGCTGTGAGTTTTGGACTTGGGATGCTTCGCAACAGCAACAGCAACAACAACAACAACAACAACTACTACTACTACTACT
>CAXAMN010021363.1:770555-789665 GCA_963970005.1 Durusdinium trenchii
CTACTACTACTACTACTACCACTACTACTGCCAATACTGCCACTACTACTGCCACTACTACAACGATTACAACTGCCACTGCCACTGCCACTACCACTACCACTACCACTACTACTGCCACTACCACCACTACGACTAACTACTACCACCCCGACGACTACTACTGCTGCTGCTGCTGCTACTACTACTTCTTCGTCTTCCTGCACCTTTCGAATCTCTGCCAGGAGTGCCTTCATGGTTGCAACCATTCTTATCAGCATTGCTATTTGGATGGCCAAAGTCCTAGTTGTGCGTCATCGATTGTCATTCTCATTTAAGATAGGAGTGTAGGGAGAATTCCCAATGTTTGGCCAGTCAGAAGCAATCCACTGCTATTGCACCAGCCTCCAACTGCAAGGGAAGTTCACTGGCGCAAGTGCAAGCATTTGCAACAACATGTTTGTTTTATTTTTTTGTTAAATGTGCCTTCTTTCTTTCCTTCCTTTGCTTCCCTTCCCGTTTCTTTGTTCCTTTCCTCTGTTTGTGCCAAAAGTCACCCGTTACCGCTTTTGCAGCTCGTCCAGGCTGGCACCATACCTCTCTATACCGTGGTCCAATGCAGCACGTGCGAACCGGTCCCGCTTCCCTGGATGCAGGCAAGGTCGCTCTGCAGAATGGTGTTATGTGACATATTGTGAGATCACTATCACCTATATGATATGTGTTGTAACAAAGGGCATCGCTATTAGGAGCAAGGACGCTACTAGGGGCTCCTGGCCTTACTACTAGGAACAAGAAGCTACTAGGGGCTCCTGGCATCGCTATTAGCAAGGACGCTACTAGTATATAACAAGAAGCTTGTTGCTTGATGAACTCTTCCACTCTCCACGGGTGATGCATTTGTCGCCTGGCCGTGCTTTCGCAGGTGGTGGACGAGGTGTGTGTCATTATTTTTACAACAGAATTCCTTATCAGGACAGCGCGACTTTGCACTAGCAGCACTAGCACGAGGTCTACCTGCTACTTTTGTTCAGCTAGCGCGATGGTGCATGTTTATGCATGTTTGGACTTTGTCTTTTTAAGTGTCTCCATTGACATCCTTTTTGGTTCCACCCTGGACATAGATACTAATGATGATCACGATCTATAATGGTCTATCAATCTATCAATCTATATAATTAAGGGCTGCTGCCCCTGTGCCGCCGAAAGTAAGACAAGAAGAACACTTTCACGACGTTGCGCGGAGAGGGCGGAAGAATGTCTTCAAGGCCCACGTGACGTAGAGAGCTCGTGCAAGTCGTGGCAGGCATTGCCCAGTCAACTGGCAATTTGCATTTGGAAATGATCTGTGCAAGACTTGCCTGTGTTTAATCAAATGCATCTTGGAAGACCCACAGCCACGAAAGAAATTAAGAAAAACCACACGAGACCCGTAACCGACCACTGGGACACTGCTTCGAAAAGGTCGACCACTGTCGACCACCGGACCGGTGACTCCGTCTGCTTTTCGCTTCCTCACTTTGGACGGGGTCGGAGGAGATATTTTGGAGAGAAAGAGGGAATCTCAATAGTTGGATCATTGGTTGAGGATGCTAACAGCACCTTTTGCACGAGCAAAACTGTTGCAAGCACGCTTCTTGGCCACAGCCCCAGATTGATCTTGGCAGTTTCATGTGATTTTTGGGTTTAACCGGTTTAACGCATTAATTTGAACGAACAGGTGTGTCAATGAACCAACAGACGTAAACAAAGTGGTTTTGCTGCACTGTTGAAACACAGACAGCTTCAAATTCACGTCTTCTTGAGATTGCACATTGTCAGTTGAAATTGCTCTTCGAGCGGGACATCAAGACCGCTGAGAAGGCTGGAGAAGACCAAATGGCAAACCTTGTCCGGAAAACTTTTCGTGGCTCAGCACGAGCAAATCAGGCCAGCATGGAACGGGAGCAGAACGAAGATGAATATCTTGAAGAGGAAGAAGTCGCTCAAGCTCAACGATTTGTTTGTGGGCCCAGCTCCATTGTATAGAAGGTTCTAGAGAGATGGCATGCAGCAAAAAGAACACCCGACCAGGAAATAGCGACGTGACATGTATCATGTTCTGCACAAGATTGGCTACTAGTAGCCTCCTTGCTCCTAGTAGCGATGCCCTTTGTTCCTAGTAGCGTCCCTTGTTCCTAGTAGTAAGGCCAGGAGCCCCTAGTAGCGTCCGATCGCTCCTAAGCCAATGCCAGGGGTCTCAAATTGGTGCAGCTTTTGGCGGCAACCCAATGTGATTGTGGACCTCTTCACGATTTTGCTTCTTGGGCTCACAAATGGCTCACCTTTGAAAAGCACTCTTTGGTATGGAAGACGATGATGACAAGGATTAATGATCATCATACGTCATCATGAGATCATGAGGGATCCTTTGAGCCAATTGCGAAAGACGTCATTTGCCATAGACCTCGCTTGATGCCTCGCAATGCATGACGTGAAAAACTCTTGCGGAGCATGAGGCCTTATTGGGTGGAGGTCGTGTTTGCCACGTCAGCTGACCAAAATTTCATTTGGCCGGGGGCCTTCAGAATGTTTTACTGTAACATTTTGTAGCAGCTTGTATTATGTATTGAATCTAGGCCAGGCAAGCTAATGCTCCTGGCTGAAGCCCAGAAGCATTTCCGCAGCCTTCAAGCAGTCGAGGGTCAACTGAAGTCGCATCGATGCGCGCCGGCCCGGCGAGTGTCCACTCCTTCAGAGGCTGAGACACCGGTT
The DNA here is from genome assembly GCA_963970005.1 of Durusdinium trenchii. NCBI lineage: Eukaryota > Dinophyceae > Suessiales > Symbiodiniaceae > Durusdinium > Durusdinium trenchii. The sequence goes on from CAXAMN010021363.1 coordinate 773,289, forward strand.
GGCCCTCTGTTGGCTCTGCCAGGTCTCGACCGTTCGCCCGGTTGCTTTGCATTTTGTTCCGCTGGCCCATCCTGTCGACGCTGACACCAGCGCTTTCTGCTTGTTCTTGGCTGCGCTTTGGCACGGCCGAGTTCAAACCGGGCTTTCTGCGTTGTTCGTTTAGGGCACCAGACACGGCAACCAAAGTTGTGAAACTGCTGAACATAGCAGAAGCATAAACCGAAGTTCCGCCCCTTCCAGTGCTTGCAGCTTCTTTCCGTGAGGCAAGGTCCAGGAAGTTGCCCAAGGGTTGCTGATGCACTCCCCGAGTGTTAACATGCTTCGCGCTTGCCGAAGCATGTTCATGAATCTACTGAACTGAATCAAGGCCTTTCAGCCTCGTCCATCATCACTTTCACAACTCCCAGTGGAACCGAGTCCCATTTTGGAAGCATGCTCTTCAGCCTGCTAACATTTGCAAACATGATTTCATATGATTTGATCATTTTTGATCTCTAAGAAGCACAACGCCTGAGAGTGAAATGCATGCCAAGGCTCCGCTTATTTAGATTGCTGCGCGTCAGCCGCATTTTTAAGCTGCCTTGCGCTCGGACAATCTTTTCAGATTGTGCAAACATCAGAAACTCAGGTGTCAAGCTTCATTCTCGCTCAGACAAGCCAAATCCTTGACAGGATGCAGCTGGTCAACTCGGATTTGTGGCAGCTAAGCGATGCGCAGCATCTTCTATATAATGTCATGCTACAGGCGCTGCGTTGACATTTGATTCACATTTGGATGCATTGATTGGCCAACATAGGGCGCCGACGGATTGGTCGTCCTGCAGGCAGCGCCAGCCTTTGCAATCACCGCAGTCCACCACTCAGCTCACGCGATGCGGATTCGGCAAGTTCCGATTGTCCGGATTGTTTTTGTTTTGTGGCTTTGGCCTTGGCATGTTTTGCACTGAAAAGAAGTGGTGTGATTGGAACCATTCCCACAATCAACCAAGTGACGAGCGAGAACTTCCTTATGCTTTTGTATTTGCGATGCATCTGGAGGCTTTGCTGGGCTTTGCCCTGCTAGTCTTTAGCTCTTTGATGTGGCTAAGCTGCAAATCACTGTGTCATATGTTCATGTACATCTGAACACTTTGGAGGTTTGTAGCTGAACGTGGTGATTGGTATCCACAGTCTGAACCCAAGAGCTTGGACAATTCGGGCGTCCAGAACGTTTGATGAACTCACTGGTTCACCTACTAGGGGCTCCTGGTCGTACTACTAGGAACAAGAAGCTACTAGGGGCTCCTGGCATCGCTACTAGGAGCAAGGACGCTACTAGGCACTGGGGTTCCGGCACCCACCGAGAAGCAAACTGTGTGAACAAGGCTTGTAGTGGAGGCGATGGCCGACAACGCCACGGAGCTTCAAAATGCCAAAGCAGCCAAGCTCCCAGGATGTTTCTTGGTCGCTGTGCTTTCACCGAGACAGGTGAATGAGGTGTGGGTTGTACCTACCAGCAATTGTGGTGGTATGTGATGGTGTTAAAAACGCCAAAGCTTAGATTTGGCACATTTTGGCATATTTTGGTGCAATATTGTACCATGAATCTTAATGAGACTAATACCAGACTTCACTTTTGGAAAGTCTCAGTCCCCACCAATCTTTGTTCGGTTCAGAATGCGATTGGATAGACCGGAAGCTGGTGAATTGAACCAAACGCGAGGTGCTATACAAGGCACAACAGAATGGTGGGGTGTTTCTCCGCAGACTGCCAGGGGGCCAAGTGTTTTCACCGAACGGTTGGGCTTGACCTGTCCAGCCTGTCCATCAAGTCGCAGGGCAACTTGATCCAACAGAACCGACGACTTGTTGGTAGTTGAGGCAGCTGTTTGGCAACTGTGTTTAGTTGAAGGCCCAACGGCTACCTGGAGATGACACCCTTCATCAGCATTGTGGCCTGTTGGTGGTGGACTCTGGTGAGAGCGGCATGTGTTGATCGGGAGACAGATTGAAGATGCCTAAAGGCCTTGTCAATGATAGGCTTATATTGTTATTCTTGAAAGGTTTTGGCTTGTGGTTGTTTCATGTTTCTGCATGTTGGTTCAAGCCCTTTACGTTTCCATCCATTACTGGTGCCTTCTTCCCGAAGCAGGCGGGAACGCCGGTTCGCACCCTGGCCATAGTGAGATTGTAAGATCCGCTCAACGACTCATTTGGTTTCCGAGTCGGAGGCTCGGAGGGATTTTAGAAGCAAAGTATACTGGCGTCCTTGCTACTTAGTAGTCATAGCCTCCAACCTAATAGCGGCCTCCACCCAATAGCGTCCTTGCTGCGAGTTGCTTGATATATTTTGCGCATTGATATGTTCTTTTCATTGCTTCAGTGGGTGGTTTGCTGCAAACTAAAAGGATCTACTATACGGTTCTACTTGGGAAAAGCCGATCCATGCTGGGTGTAGGCGGCCTGAAGCGCCCGATGGCTCGCTGGGCGCTCCTTGCCTTGTTGCCAACTGCACTGGCAGACCTGGAGACAGCTCTGGCTCAGGAGTGATAGGCAGTGTTTGTGGCAATGTTGTTTGGGAGGTCTCATTTGCAATTTCTTTTGACCTTCTAGCAATTGGTGTTGACAGCAGCTTGGGGCCTCGACCGTACTATCGCGTACTACAATTGGTCCTGAGGTTTCAAGCGAGGGTTCCAAACAAATGTTCTGGGATAAGCACAGGATCCAAGCTCATTGGTCTGGGAGTTTCTGCTGGTTCTGCGGACTATGCGGATTCCAAAGAGGGAAGCTTCAGGAGGAACCTTTATGTATTATGTAGCAATGCCCTGTATACTATAAACAGTTTTTTTTTGTTTTTTTTTTAATATATATATATATACATAAATATTATTCACACACACATGTTTTGCAGGGATTTGGTATAGTTGGACGTAAGCTTTCCAGCCTCCGGCAGGTTCCACGCTCCAAGTTAAGGCTTTTCAGTTTGTTCTCTTACAACGAGAGGCTTCAGCTCCGTCAGGAAGAATGCACTGATCCAGACACCTGCTCCTTGCAGCTGCTGCATGTCAGAGGGAACAAGACTGAGAGTGCCATGCTGAGCTTTTCACAGTAGGGGCATTTGTTCTTTGCCGCTTCGGAATGTTCTGCTCAGAATAGCAGGGATTTTTTTCACTGCCAAGGTGATCTGAAAGCTGATTACCAACCTGGAAGAGAGACAGGCGCTAGCTTCGTGCTTTTTCGACACTGTTTTGTGGACAGTCAACAAAATTGATTCTATACTCTATATAATATACAATTTTGCAAGAGACAGCCACAATTATAATAAGGACAGCACTGCTTCTGTTCGGCGAAGCTGTCTTTGTTGGTGGCAACATTACATTTCACCAGCAAAGTCGGTGGTTCTGTTTTTGTTTCGTATGCTTTTTTGCACCGCAGATTCTCTGACCACCTATATAGCTTGTGCCTGGTGAAATCCTGGAGATCCTTCTTGACTAAGACGGAATATCTAGATTTAGATTAAAGACACGCGTTTTCCAAGGCAGTGTTGGACAAAAGGAAAACACCAACAAAATCCCACAAAAAGTAGGAAGACATATTGACTGCTGGTTTCCCCATGTTTGAGGCAAACCGTTTTGCCAGGAGTCTCCTGCATGTGGTCGAACTGCGAAGACAAGCTTGGCCTCGTGGAATGCCACCACTGGCGGTGTGTTTGTTTGCCCACGGCGAAGTGGAGTGCCCTGACGTTCAAAACAGGGCATCAAAAGCTACTAGTAACAAGGGCATCGCTACTAGCAGCAAGGACGCTACTAGTAGCTCCTGGCATTACTACTGGGAGCAAGAAGCTACTAGTAGCAAGGACGCTATTAGGTGGAGGCTATCGCTACTAGTAGCAAGAAGCTACCAGTAGCAAGGGCTTCGCAGTTCCACCGCTTTGAGAATGCTTTCAAAGAGATCGAGGTTTAACTAGGTTTAACTGTTTCAACGGCAGTCTCTTGCAATACCGACCTCAGAACCGAATGAAATAGTAACGTAGGATGTGACTGGCGACCGACAAGCATTTGCAAGAGTACAGTGCCGCCTTCCAGATTTTGCCGTACCGATAGAGGCTCAAACCTTTAGGCATGTATACACCATAGGACACCCTCTTTGGTCAAAAACAATGAACAGGAGACAAAACTAAGAGCTGAACACTTATAGCCGCGAACAGTCCAACCCTATCCAATTCGTATCAATTCGTGGGATCAGCAAATGCTTTGTCCGCCACATCCAATGGCTACAGCATGGGTCACTCTTTTGCCAAGGGACTCCTAGGGCTTCACAGGTTTGGTAATCTTGCAATCAGTCCACGTGACCCGAGACGAATTTGGTCAGGAAGGTTCTGGATGGTTCTGGATTTGCACTATGTTGTGTTACTTCTGGATGTTGCCAGGCTTCTCTTGCTTGAAGCATCTTACTCCATTTCTCCAATTCGCTTATTTTCATCACCTTTACTATCCTCTACTGTCCATGCCAGGGGACCAACCCGGACCTATCCTCCGGAACCCTGGGTCTTCCATGGTGGTTTCGGATGTGAAAGGCTTTCGACCTGTTTCGACCGGGCGCGGAATCTGAGGTTCCGAGCTCTTGACCTGTGTCAAGGCTGAAGAGCCTGCTGAAGGGCAAGACACAGGCGGGGCTTGGGGGTAGGTGATATATATATATATATAAGCGCCATGGAGTATAGAGATCTCTATGAGTCTATAGAGTTTCCGACGATTATTACTGCTTTTTGGGGGGACACCGCGAACATTTGCGCACTCATGTGGATGAGGTGGCTCTTGTGGCTGGTTCGCCTGCAGCAAGACCCGGGGTCCTACCAGGCCGTGTCGAATGGCGGTCGACTGTGTGATCCGGCGCAAAGAATCATTGGATTGTGATGGTTTTGTGCAAAAAGGTGCCCGAAAAGATGAACATCTCTGGCACTGGTCCAGAAGCAAGCTAGGATTTGCTTGGTCTGGGCCCGGGCCCGCAAATTCTTGGTCCAGAAGCAAGCTGAAACAAGTTCTTGTGGAGGTATGCTTCGTGTCAGGCTGTGGGTATAGATTGCAGTCCAGCACAAACCAACCATGCATTTTTATCATCGCAGACAGGCTAAGGCTATGGTTGCGGGGAGGAGGTCAGCCATAGATTCCCCCAGACCACTCACTGAAAACCTTTGGCCCCTTTCAACCAGATTGACGAGCCCTGAGCAACACAATCAAAACACCTTGCCTTTGTAATGCAGGTGTGAGCGGGGCAAATGCCAATGCACAGATGGCTATGTATCCTTTGGCGGCAAGTGCTACCAAACCACCACCACCACAACATCCCAGAGGCTCGGCTGAATCACGAACGCTGGCAGATCAAGGAAACTCTAGACCAACACTCCAAACTCACAATAAAGGTGACTCGCCCTTGATCGTTTTGCGCGTCAAGATACATGTTCTTCGTTTTCTGCTGTATATCCGATTTGCCCTTTTGCAGCGACCGATTTGCCTTTTTGCAGCGATCCAAACATCGTCTCGAAGACAAGGACAGAGACCTGGCCCGATGCGGTGATTTCTGCTCCCGTGCCCGTGCCGCCTCCGGCACCCAAGCAGCCGCCGCCGAAGCAAATCTCGTGGCTTGGATGAAGAAAGCACGGTTGCTCTCAGTTTTGGAGAAAGAGAGTTGACAGCTATTGGCCGCCTTACTTATTGGCTTATATACTGGCCTTGGGCAGTCCTCCGATTGAAGAATTTACTTACACCAAAGCTCACCAATTCACAGATATGTAGACACGTTGCTAAGTTGCTCAAAGTGAAGGGCTTTTTGCTAGACGTTTCAGTGTCAAGCATGGTGCCGCAATTCCTGCAGTTATTCTTTTGACATTGTGGATACTAGTCAATGCTTGGAATTAATATTTTTTTTTTTGCTCGTCTTTTGGTGCTCTGCATGGGCTTCTCATGCGAACATTTCTCGCAGGTCTCGACTCCGCTGGAAAACACACCTTTGGCGTAAGCGGGTCGTCAACTGGATCTTCTCGTCGATGATCTTGGCCCTCGCGTGGCATCGACTGCATTCCACGTTGCGACCCTGTCTCTGCATGGTGTGCGAGACATGCCCTTCCCACAAGCTACTCTCCAGCGGTCCCGTGTGGCATGGCTCACTGACGAACTTGGTAAAGGCCTCTTCGTTCGTCCTTGCCAAGATGTAGCTTTTGCAAGCCAAGCACCGAAGGTATGCACGATCCAACTTCAAGTGGTGCACGCCATGCTGTTGACCAGTTTGGGAGGCCACCAGAGCGTGAATCATCTCCATCCGGGTCTGCTTGGGCTGGGAGAGCTTGGGTGCTTTTTCGCAAGGCTTCTCCCTCGCTTCTTTAAGCTCAACCAAGAGACTCTTGCTGTGGTATCGAAGCTTGCAGTGACCACAGCGAATGCCGCTTCGGAAGGGCTCCCATGCATGTCCGTTGGGAGAGTCTTTGGCAAGTAGATCAGCAAGGATTTCCTTCTTCTGCTGGATGAGTGGGACTTTATCCTGCATGACGGCTTCCTTGCGGTGCAAATAGTGGTCCTTGTTCTGGAGCAAAATGCTCATCCTTGCTCCGGCCTGCAACAAGATGTCATGAGCATCGTTGTCAACATGGGCCTGCATGTCAAGAATCTCAGTGGGTTCGAACAATTTGCCGGTGCGAAGGGCCAACTGTTGCGTGTCTCTCTGGGTGATCCTCCGGAGTTCATTCTGAGAAAGCTCCTGCTTGGAGAAAAGGAGAGGCCACACATGGTCAAAGTCCTCGAACTCCAGCCCCGGAAAGAGATCCGGAAAGGTCTCAAAGGCCACATGGGGTTTCCAGGCCTGCCACACCTTCACATCATACAGGGCCACAGGAGTCTTCTCAGTGACATGAAGTGCCAACTGCTTCAAGGCGTAGAAGAAGGCCCTCCTGCGCGTCGCAGGTGCAGGGCAGATGCCTGTAATGGACCCAATCTGCTGCTTGGTCTTGGTGTGATGGACACAGACCGCAAAGGCAAAACGTCGATGCCGCTTGTCCCCGCATGTGGGTGCCACAGCAATGGAGCAGATGTGACTTTTGTCAGCCCTCAGGAGGCCAAGATCTCCCCACAAGCCTGTGCCTTCGATGGTGGCCAAACCTTCTTCTGGCTCATAAAAGATCTGCTGAACAAAGCCCCGCTGCCAAAGCTCGGGATCAGTGCCTGCTTGCAACCGATTGACCCATTCAGAGGATAACTCTTTGACCCTGCCTTGCCAGAAGGAACACTCCCAGAGCATGTGAGTGAAGGTCAAGTCAACTCCACATAAGGGACAATGGCCAGAAACTCCATGTAGGGTGCCTTGATGGAAAGCACGAAGTCCTGTTGCCAGGGAGTCACTTGTGGTCCGCTGGATGTGCAAACTGATCATCCAGTCCAACTGCCTTTCCATGTCGTGGCAACCTTCATATCTGGTCAAGCGCAAAAGCCGTTGCCAGCGAAATTCCTTCTGGAGCTGAGAGTGGATGACCGGCCATGGATCCAAGAGGGAAAGCAAACAGTCCGGTATCCCGCCGTAGCCGGTGCGCTTCCATTTGTGGCCATTGGAGATGTCAAACTCCATGTCAAGCAAGTATGCTTGAAGGGCCTGAAGAGGGCCAGAGACCACCTGCCATTTGTACCTGGCTTGTTGGAGAACTCCCAGTGCGGTGTTCCAGCTGGTCCAGAAGAGATGCTGCTTACTCTCATCAAAGCGGTGGAAGACCTTCCAGACTGTGTGCAGGTGTTGGAGGATGATGGAATCCCCGGGATCTGGCTGGCCATCATTCATATCATAGACCACATCGACTGACCCGGTCCGCTGTAGTTTGAGTCCTCGAGCAGCTAAGACTCGGAGTTGCTGGCGTCTTTGAGGGGCCAGTCCATTGGCTTGAGCTCCCCAAGACATCACCGGGTGAATGGCCCCTTTGTGCAGCCTGTAGCGAATGCCCGTGGTCAACCGAAGGCGATGAAGGATCCCAACTCGGCCTTTGCCCTTCAAGAAGCGCTTTTTGATCTGAGGGACCCGGCGCCTGCGACCAGCAGTGGAGTCAACGCCCAAGTCTCGCAGGACATCATAGTGCTCAGGATCACTGTCCGTCAGCAGGGCCTTTAAGGCCCGAGCAGCTTCTTTGGAGCTTGTGAGGAAGCCTGTCTTGTCCGTGTTCAACTTCAAACCAGCTTCCTCCATCTGGTACTTCATGGTGCGGAAAGCATTCAAAGCTTCTCGAGCTGCGAAGTCTGGGTCCCGGCTATGGATGTCAAAACTGACATCATCCACCCACGTCTGGAGGTTGGCAGCCGGATGATTGGTGACCATGACCTTGAGGGGCTTGAAAAGGATGAGTTTCGAGATGGCTGGCGCCTGAGGGCATCCTTGAAGAATTCCCTTGTCATAGTGCTTGGCCTCTCCGTTGATCCCTTCAGCTTGGATGGTTCTTGGTCCTCGATAGACGTCCAGTGCAAACTTGAGGTGCAAGGGCGGATATGCCAATTCACGGGCGGGTTCGATGATGGCATCCAGGTCAACATGGTCATAGAAGCAAGTGAGGTCTGCTAAGCAAGTGACAGTGTGGATGCCTTGATGACGTGCAATCTCAGCGTACAGCATCCTCCCGATGGCAACGCCGGCAATGCTCAAACAGTCACGCCCGGGCCTAGCTTGGTCCCAAGGTAGTTGGTCCTCCAAGGAAAGCTGCCACCTCTGCAGGTCCGCCTTTCTCGCACGGCACCAGACCCGATACAAACAGCTGGTGAGGGCAATTGGTCTCTCGACCTTCTCATTTTTGGGTATAAGAACGATGTTGGTCACCCTCAGTTGCAGAGCCAACTCGCCCTCGCGCTCCATGGAAGTGAGCAGACCAGCCAGTTTCTCCACCGCTGGATAAGGCAAATGCCGAAGGAAGTCGTAGGAAATGCCATCGGGTCCAGCCGCCTTGTTGGGCAAGTGGCGAAGTAGCTGTTGTAGTTGATGAGACTGAATGGGAGGTAACTGCTCCGCTTGATCTATGGCAGCAGCCTGTAGCAGATCCCAGTGCCGAAGGGGACGAGGATCAGGGCGAGGGTGCCAAATGTCCTCCCATTGGGCTTGTCGTGCTTGTTGTCGTTCTGCCAGTGGCAAATGTGTGAAGGGCCTTTGCCATGGAACATCTTTCTGCCTGAGACTCCTGAAAAGGCCCCTGAGGCCCTTCTGATGAGCCTTCTCCAACCAGAGCTTGTATTCCTCGCTGGAGGTGTGGAAGATGGCCTTGTGGGCGAGCTGCTCCTCTTCAGCGATGATGCGCCGAATCTCCAAAGGCTCATTTGTGGGATGCTGGATCCAATGCTTCAGGAGGGCAGTGAACAAGTCTTGGCTCATCCCGTCCGAGGCATGCTGTGAAACTGCCTCCAACATATTGAGCAGGTCCTGAGCAACTCGAGGGTGCTGAGATTGATGAACCACATTGACTCGCACCTTCATCTTCTCCCAGAAGGCTACACGTCCTTTCTTCCAAACTTGTGACTTGGTCTGATCGACCAGAGGAGCCTGAAACATGGAGATCCGGGATCCCCGTCCTTGAGTGGGTGTATGGAGCAGCTGAGTCAGGTATTTCTCGGTCTGCGTAGCCCATCGAGCAAAGTCAGAGCCAATGCCAGTGATGGGTTGACCCATGATGTGGAAGGGACCGTCGTCTTCCCAAAAACTGGTCCAGGTAGCCGGCAAAGGGTGGGTCCGTCCGATCGGAGGAAAACGCTGTAGTTGTTGGACAGAGACAGCCGCATAGTCACAATTGAAGGTCACATCCAGAGCACAATGAGGCTTCCATGGCACATCCCAATTTGCCTGAACCTGAAGACACGGCGCCAAGGTGGAGGAGACCAGCAGGAAGTCCAATTGAGATCCTTGCAAGGTGGTGGGTCCTTGTGTGTCTAAGATCTCCGCTTTGAACTTACTCTGAATGACCGTGGCCGCCAAAGCACCAGGTTCGTTCTGCCAGTCTCCACCCACAATGAATGGAGCTCGAAGATGTCCCAGGTAGGTGAGGAGATGAGCCAAAAGGTCGGCATTGTGAGGGGACTGCAAGGTTTCCCCAGTACGCAAGTACAGCTGAATGATGAAGATCATCGTGTCCTGCCTCTGCAACCCAACAGACATCCAGCCGTTACCTTCTTGGAGGTAGTGGTGATCCAGATGGGTCAAATGCCGATTGCCATGCAAAGTGAGCATGCCTCCGGTGGTCCCTCCTCGTCCAGTGTCAGCAGCCGGGAGACCATGTGTTTTCCAGCCTCTGGCAGTGAAGTATTGCTGGGCCTCGTTGAGCTTCTTGGGACCCAAATGAGTTTCTTGCAGAAAGAGAAGGTGATCTCCTTTGGTCCAGATCCAATCCTGAACGCGAGCTCCAAAGAAGGTCACATTCCCAAAGATGAGGTGCAAGGTCTCATAGTGATGCTTGGCCTTCTTGGGCTGACTGGGTGCCAGAGCTTCAACGGCGTCCGGTACGAGCTCGCCCTGATTGTCATGAATCAGCCAGAGTTGGACAACCTCCTTTCGTTGCTGATCCGAAATGTTGGACAAGGGAACAGGATACTGATCATCATCGGCGAACCAATAGGTGTTGTCCATGGCATGGATGCACACATAATGCCCGTTTTCATGCCCTTCACCTTGATGCAAAACCAAGCTGACAATCCTGTAGGTGGCCATATGGACATGAATGCCATCCTCGGAGAAGGGAATGTTGACGCTGGTGGAGAAATCCAGAGGCCGATCGTGCTTGGTCCAGCACCCTTGGACCAAAGCTGACCGTTGAAGATGAAGAATGAGGCCGTCAGGAGCCCCATAAAGGTATTGCCCACCTTCTTCATCAGCCCACTGGTTGACAAGCTCATCCAAGGAGATGGCCGAATCTCCTGGTGGAAACAGCAGGTTGAGGGGAACTTGCTCTCGGTCCTCAAGCCTTCCATCAGGGTGAACATGAAAGAACTTGCCTCCGAAGAAGGTGCTGTCCGCAAAGTTCCACAAGAGCCCTGCAAAATCCCCAACATCCGCTTGAGTACCTGCTGGGAAGTGTTGGAGAATGTGGTGCATTTGGTCCAAGTTGCTCAACAAAGATGGTTCGCCAGCCCCCAGAAATTCCCGAACCGCAGCATGTGTCCTGCCCCAAGCGATAGACTGGTCTTCGGCATGAGCTCCGGCCCAACTCCAGCACCGCAGGACGGCATTGGCAAAACACATGTTGTGCGGGTTGGAGAGGATGCTGGTCAAAGCCTGAGCCACAACATAGACGTTCGTGGCCAGATGAGGAACATCTCCTTGAACTGCCAGGAGCTTGTGGAGGGTGTTTTCCATCCTTCTCAAATCAACCAAAAACTGTTGACCCTTGACCAAGGACCAACTCTGCTCAAAGTCTGCCCGCGAGGAGTCAAGATCTCGCTTGCAGATGTCATAGAGGGCCTGTTGGCCTGCCGTCAAAACTGAAGAACCCGGACGATTGATGTCATCATCCATGAGGTCCACCAGAAGAGCCGCGAGCTTAGCCTGTGGGGTCCCGTCGACTGCAGAACCCCGAGAGGTCTGCGCTGAGGTAGAGGAACACGGTGCCCCGTGGCTGGCCCAACTGCTCTCTGGCCCCGAGGGAGGATCTGAGTGTCCCCTCCTCAACTTGAAAGGAGGAGGCTGGCGCCAAGGACCATAGCCCCCGCGGCTACCCTTGGCTCGTCTCGAGCCTCCCGCTGCAAAAGAATCAACCAAGTTGTCAAAAACCCTGCAACTTGATTGAGAATCCCTGAGTGGCTGATGTCCCGCATCAGCAGCCCCAAAATCACAAGAAGCAAATTGCAAAAGGGAGGAAGCCCTAGGCATCAGGTTACCCACACTGTTGAACCTCCTCCAACATTTTGCGACGCTTGTTCTCGTCCTCAGTAATGGGAGCCGGAGGGCGCTTCAGCATCGTTGTGAGCTGGGCCTTCTGGTCCTCTGTCAAACTGACCCCAAGGGTCGTGATGAAACCTGCCACCGCGTTGGGCACAGTGTCCTCCATGGAATCCCCTTCATGGAGCTCGGTGGCCGGCTTGCTGGTGTTGACCAAAGCCATGTATGCCGCGGAGGTGGTGTGAAGGGCCCCTTGTTCAGCCTCGAGCTTGCCTTGGATAGTCTTCATCTCCTCGAGCATATCCCCATAGGTTTTCTTGGCATTGTCCAGCTTCTGTTGCAGGACTTGCTTCTTGTGGGACAGGTCTCGAAGATGTGACACCTGGGCCTTGAGTTTCATGGCCATGTCTTTCTCCGTTTCTGGTGGAGGTTTGGTAATCTTCTCCACCAAGTCCTTCACTGCAGTGGGCAGTTGGGCCATGTTCTCTTTGAGGACATTCGTCAAATCATCAGCCTCCACGGTGGGCGGAGCAGGCTTGATGCCGAGTTGCTCGAGCTGCTGCTGCAATTTGGGTTCCAAGCTGCCCCATGAACCCATGAGAAGATCGGTGGTGGCCTTGTGAACCTGTGAGAGTTTGGAGACTCTGCCCCCTCCCAGGCCAGGCGGGGGTGTAATAGGTTTCTGGCGAGGAGCATGACGACCTCGAGGTTGAGATTTCGATCGGTCCCGAAAACCTTGAGCTGGTTGCCGCCAAGCCAGGCCGCATTTGCGGCAAACATACCCTTCAGCCACCTTATCTTCCCAAATCCAGTTGCTGCACTCCGCTCCTCGGCAGCACTGATAGGAGCGGGTCCACGATCCTCTGGTCATAGTCCAGCGGGTGGGTGTGGCCTCCTTTCTCGGTCTCCAGAGCGATGAACTTCGGGTCGCGTAGTGCCCAGTAAAGTGCTGGCTGCCGCTCTTGAGCCGAGATCTTGAGCCTTGAGCCAAAATGGCTTGAGCCCTTGGAATTAATATCTCTATATATATAATATATACATATGTATATGTATATAGTTATTTTTGAAGGGTGGTTACATGTCAGTACAAATCAATGATGTACATACACATATATATATATATAATTGGTTCTGAAACAATATTGGAAATAATTTTAGAATCGAACATTAAAACCATTATGTTCAGATACCCTGATGAACAGTGGACTATAAGTTAGGGCACCTTGCATGAGGAAGGCCAAAACCAAAACATTGCATTCTGCAGAGTGGTCATTTTCAAATAGGTCATTCTAGGTCATAGAAGATAAGACTAAGACATTTGACATGCCATTGGAAAGAGACGCTGATCTGGAGTGGCTTGAACATCTTGGTGAAGTGGAATTGCATTTTATTGTGAAAACACTGCGCGGCACATGCTGAAAACTGTTTGCTGGAGCATAATTTTGTAGTTGGTTTTAAGTGGCTTGGCATTTCATGTTCTAAGTGGAACCAAATAAACAACTCTATTTTTAGGTTTCCAATGGGTAACACCATCAGAACAAGTGGGACCAAAGCAAAAAAACAAGGTTTTCAGCTTTCCAAGGCTAGCGCCATGTGAATTTCTCAAAGAGAAATTTCACAGGAGACTCAGCTGGACACAAATTCAATGCAAATCAATAATTGTGTTGACTTTAAGATTAGATTTCCGAGGAACCTTTACTTCACATGCTTGCAAACATATTCCCAGTGGGTTTTCATTGAACCACACTTCCGCTTCAACGGGTTTTCCAAGACCCTCAATTGGATACCAATTTCAGTCCATCATTGATTGGAGACAAAAGTCTCAATGCGTCTGATTAAAAAAGAGTTTAAGACCATTTAAGTTGAAAGGAATGGAGACCAATAGTTTAGTCAACTCTAAACTGAAAGTAAATGTCAAGATATTCAAAGACTTCTGAACTCTTTTCCTGAAGAACCTGCGAAGGGTCCTGGTTCGAAAGCAGCTACCAACTTCAACTTCCTTTTCGCTGTCATCATCTTCCTTTACCTTCATCATCGTTTATCACCTCTATCGTCATGTCATTAAGTCACGTATGAATGCCTTTTGTATGTGCGTATTTGACACGTGTCGCTTTATTTGTTTGCACGTTGGTGCGTGCATGTATGTATGTAGTTTGCGTCTCACTGCGTTGTAACGTTGTGCTTTTCCATGTATGTATATAATGTAGTGAAATGCGTTCGGTTTGTTGTGTTACAAAAGCAAGTGTGCATGAAGGTTGGTTTTAACACGAAAGGTATTTTGGCTAGTTCATTAATTTGTGTGTGTGTGTGTGGGTGGGGTACGTGTATGTGTCTATGACTGAATGAATGCTTGCATGTATGTGTGTACGTAAGTGCGCATATAATATACGTATGTTGGTATGTACGTTGGTATTTGTTGGCCATTTGTCCCTGTCTGTGAGTGTGTGTCTGCGTGTGTGTGTGTGTGTTGTGTTTGTGTCTGTTGTGTGTCTCTGTGTGTCTCTTTGTGTTTGTCTCTGTCTCTGTTTGTGTCTCTCTTTCTCTCTCTCTCTCTCTTTTTGTCTCTCGTTGCGTCGATATTTGCATTTGTCCGTGTCGGTGCTTGCCTGTCGGTCAGGCCCTGCCAGTCGAGATCTGTCTTGATGCGAGAGAACAGCAACAACAAAGTGTCTGTCTGTTTATTTGTTTGTCTGTTTGTCCAATTCGTGTGTTCTGTACTGCAATGCTATTTGTTTGTCCTTGTTTGGCTTATTCCGACCCAGGAGAATGCGGCGGGTGCAGTTGCTGTCATTCATATTTAACTGCCTTTCCCGTTTCACTCACGCCGACTTCGTCACTTTATCAAGTTGCTTTAACAACACTTTATCAAGTTGCTTTATAGATGGGGCCAGAAACAAATGACTCTCCCAGGGCGTTTTCTTTTAATACTGGGTGAGTGAGGCATGTAAGGGCCATTTTTTTTTGAGGACACCATGCTATCTCATGCCCATCCCCCTTAAATGGCACAGGGATGGAGCCAACAGCGCCAGCGGCGCCAGCGACAGCTCCAGTTCGGCCTGCGAGAAATCGCCTGGCTGCAAAGCGCTGGGTCTCCATGGCATGTGCTGCCCCAATCCTGGAGGCGCATATGAAAGCTCGCCATACTGCTAGGAACTAGGAGCAAAGGGAGCAAGAACGCTACTAGTCGTCCTAGCAGAAGAGCCCTGCTTTACTTTACAAGATGTCCGATGGCAAGTTATATAACCCCATAACGCAACAGACACCAGGATGTCAGAAGATGCATGTCAGACTACAGAAAGATTGATCATGTGAGTGGTGATCCGGAAGTCGTCCTCCAGCCGCGTGATTCGTGATTCGTTTCGTGATTCGTGATTCGTGATTCGTGCTTCCCAATTGATTTTCCCTTTGACAAAGCCTTTTCAAATGCATTTTTAGTTAATTTTTTTCCAATTGATTTTACCTTTTACAAAGCCATTTCAAAGGCAATTTTAATTGAGAAAAACCCAATTGATTTTATCTTTTCAAACACCTTTTCAAAAACCTTTTCAAAGGCAAGTTTAATTGAAAACATCACAATTGATTTTCCCGGGAATTTTAACTAAACATAGATTTTCCCAATTGGTTTTCCCTTTCAAAAAGCATTTTCAAAGGCAGTTTTATTCGAACAAAAGCAAATTTATTTTCCCTTTGAACATGCCTTGTCCAAGGCAGTTTTAATTCAAACAAGATTTTCCTAATTGATTTTCCCTTTGAAAAAGCCCGTTCAAAGACAATTTTAATTGAAAACAATCAAATTTATTTTTCCCTTTGAACATGCCTTTTCCAAGGCCATTTTAATTTAACAGATTTTCCTAATTGATTTTCCCTTTGAACAAGCCTTTTCAAAGGCATATAGATTTTCCCAATTGATTTTCCCTTTAACACACTTTGCAAAGGCAATTCAAATTCAAAAACTAACTCCCGAAAAAGATTTCCCTTTTAACAAGCCTTTTCAAAGGCAATTTTGAGTAAAAAAATATTTTTACCAATAGATTTTCCCTTTAAAAAGCCTTTTCAAAGGCATTTAAAAAACTCCAATTGATTTTCCCGTTTGAAAAGCTGAAAGGCAATTTTATTTAAAATAACTAAACATTGATTTTTGATCCGGAAGTCGTCCTCCAGCAGCGTGATTCGTGATTCGTTTCGTGATTTGTGATTCGTTTCGTGATTCGTGACTCCTGATTCGTGATTCGTGCTTCCCACTTTGTGAACTCTGAAAGTGCATATTTCGCGGCAGGTGCAGCACTTTGTCAGCTCTCAAGTGCAGATTTCGTGGTAATGGCAGCATTTGCTGAACTCTGAAGTGCAGATTTCGTGGCAGGGGCAGCATTTTCTGAACTCTGAAGTACCGACTTCGTGGCAGGGACCGCACTTTGTGAGCTCTGAAGTGCAGATTTCGTGGAGACCCCTGACCATGAGCGTGACTCGTTTCGCCAAAGTGCTGCACTTGCCACGAAATCTGCACTTCAGAGCTCACAA
>CAXAMN010021363.1:789675-886999 GCA_963970005.1 Durusdinium trenchii
CCTGCCACGAAATCTGCGCGTTAGGGTCAACCAAATGCTGCCGCTGCCACGAAATCTGCACTTCAGGGTTCACAACGTGCTGCCCCTGCCACGAAATCCCCTCTAACCTCGAGACCCTTGACCCTGAGCGTGATTCGTGATTCGTGATTCGTGATTCGTCATCGGTCCCTCTAACTTTGAGACCCCTGACCCTGAGCGTGACTCGTTTTGCCAAAGTGCTGCACTTGCCACGAAATCTGCACTTCCGAGCTCACAAAGTGTGGTCCCTGCCACGAAATCTGCGTTTCAGAGTTCAGAAAATGCTGCACCTGCCACGAAATCTGGGCATAGGTATCACAAAAAAAAATAGAAAGAGCATCAAAAAAATAAAATCAGGATCAAAAAAATCAAAGCGAATCAAAAAATAAATATTCCTTGATAGGCCTCTTCTGCTGCTCTCTTGGCCTTGTGGTCTGCGGGTCCTCTGGTAATGTGGTCCCTTGGTCCTTTGGTCCCTTGGTCCTCTGGTCCACTGGTCCTTTGGTCCCCTGGTCCCTTGGTCCTTCAGTCCACTGGTCCCCTAGTCCTCCGGTCTCCTGGTCCTCTGGTCCTGTGGTCCGCTGGTCCCCTGGTATCCTAGTCCTTCTGTCTCCAGGTCCGCTGGTCTTTTGCTCTCCTACGGCGCTCGTCTGTCGATCTCCTGGTCCCCTGCTTGCGCAAATAGAGGCTTGATTGCTTTCTACTAGAGGCAGCTCCCTGGGAAGAAAGTAGGTACCCAACGATAAGGTTGCCGTCCAGTCATTGAGTAGCCCTACTCGAAAAATGGTTCACCAGTAGAAATAGCTCCCTACTAGGAGGGGCAGTGGGCTAGATTTTTTTTTTGATTCCCTTTTTATTTTTTTTATTGATCCCCGTTGAATATTTTTCTATTTTTTATTATTTTTTTTGATCCCTTACCCCGAAATCTGCACGTTAGGGTCAACCAAGTGCTGCGCCTGCCACGAAATCTGCACTTCAGGGTTCACAACGTGCTGCCCCTGCCACGAAATCCCCTCTAACCTTGAGACCCCTGACCCTGAGCGTGATTCGTGATTCGTGATTCGCGATCCTGTCTTGGAGCTTCTCCGGATCACGTCTCGATCATGTGCACCTTCCGCCCCCCCGTTTTCCACATTATTTGAGCAAACTGGGTGGAAGCAACTGCCCACAGAGGCGTTATGCTGGGGTGCTGCGGACAGTCTGCGGCAGCGGCCAGCACACAAGCGCCAACAGTGCCTTGGCATCGTCAAGGAGTCCTTGCCAACGGTTGAACCTACGGTGTTTGCCTTTTCAGACTCAAATATTTTTAAGCGCATAAAAGTAACTGCTTGGCATCTCAGTTCATCGCGAAGATCTTAAGTATCATATGAGGAGAGTCAATCCTGCCTCTCATGCCTCACACAATGCTGCACAGCGCCCAGGCAGAAGCTGCTTGCGACAAAGCGCCGAAGTGTGCCGAGTTGGGTTTGCAAGGTCAGTGCTGCCCGGACCTCAGTCTTCAGAGCAAGAGCAACATGTTGATTTTTGTTGATACATTTAATTACATGTTGTGGTTGCAACTTGCATCTCAAATGGTCAACATGGGAGAACTCCGGAAAGACACCTGGCGCATCCTGGCACATCCGAAAAGGACACCGACATCTGAGGTCCCAACCCCTCGGGTGTCCGCCTCGGCTGCTGCCCCTGATGCTCAGCAAAGACTGCAGCGTCATGAGGAAGGTATAGAAGGTCATCGTCCAGAGACCGAACGACGGAGCGTTGGAGGTAAAAAGCAAGGTTTTTGGGTTCCGGATTCTTTTTGGATGACCTTGATGGTATAGTGATGTTGATGGTAGCAACTATGCATTAGTCGATGCGATGATGAGTTTGTTGAGCATTGCTTGCGTGATTCAAAGAGTTTGGTAATGAACAATTATGGGCCAGGCCAGTCTATATAACACGAGAAGAATTATGTGCTGCCCACAACTCTTATGACGTTCAGGGTCTTTCAAGGTATGTCTCGCATCGGAGAAATCACGAGACTAGCAGATACACGCGATGAAACGAAGGTGAGGAAACACACAACGTGGCTGTCAAGCCCACGGCAGACAAGCCCGAGACAGCTCTGTCGTTGCGGACACACACACACACAAGTGTTGTGATTGATTTATGAGTGAAGTGTTTTGTGCTAAGCTTGGCATGCTTTTGCTCAGTGTAGCCGTTTTAACCGTCAAATGCGCTTTCACACCTTTGGTATTTTTTTGGAGGCCTGAAAACGCATTGCACATTGTCAAACTTGAGGCTCTTCTGCTCCTTTGAAACTAATCTCTTGGAATGTGCAAGGCATGGTGAACATCTTCCGGTTTCTCTTTTGCACGTCTGCCGCCGTGGCCTTTGCCTTGCCAGAGACGGACATTGTCAATGCCTTGTTGGAGGATGGTCTTTGCGAGGGAGACTGCAGTGTGAAGCTTCTCCAGCGACTTAGATGAATGAAAGATGAATCATATCAAGACGAATGAGAAGCATTAGAAGCATTGAGGCTTTTTGAGAGAGGGTAAAACTATCAGGCTACAGATTAAGAATTCGATCTTGTTCCATTTTTTGTTGCATCAGCCCAGCTGTGCATAGGGCCAGAGGCCCTTTTCTTAGTCCTCTACGGCTGCACACCTGCAAATCATCGGATTGTGTTGAGTTTGGCGACAACCTCACAATCCCGTCAGATCAAGCAAGTATATGACTCGGGTTTTGGTGCTCTACTGGCCCCGCGTAGAAGCACCAAGAATACCAAGGATCAAAGGTACAGTGGAGGAAGAAGAGGTTTGCCTTGAATGGAAGCAGTGCCTTGGACGTTCGAGCTTGCGTTTGCTCCTGTCAACGATGTTGTGGAAGCTTAGTGTCATGGTTTGTGACACTGAATCTCAACACCAACCGATCATGGCCGTATTGTGACACATGCTGGCATTTTGCCAATGAAGTGCTGGTGCACTTCTAGGTGTCCGGACAACTCCGAGTACTACCTGGGTAAGAAGTGCAACGATCAACAGCTTGTTTGCACTCGCTGCTCGACTTCAGTAGTTAAAACCTGGTTTTCCATAATTTTGCCTTTTGGCCAGATCAGTTAGTTCAGCTGAAATTCGGACATTGGACAAACTCATGTATCAGTACTGCCAGGCTATGGTAAGCCGCAAAAGCGCCAATGCCTGAAATGGGTGAACTGCAAAAACAGCTGCTACTGCGCCCAGTGGGCCAAGCTCTTGGAAGAATCGGCCGAGACGGCAGATGTCGAGCGGTTAGGAGTTGCCGTGCCAGAGGTGACAGCCGATGAGATTGTGGAAGTGGAAACGCAAACAGACAAAGCCGCCAGCGCCGTCGGCTGACGAATAGGCGATTTTTATGCCGATCTAATTGTGGAATTCAGGTAATTTTGGGCTGCTGGAACATCCAAGCTTCCAAGTGCCATGCTCGATTAAGACTGCCACCGCTACTCCGTCGTGAACCATTTTTCCTCCGAGCTTCCACTCTTTTGCGGCGAGGACGTGGTGGTAGTACCGACGCCGACCCCAAAAAGACTCGCTGCGATGTTCCGAGACGTCCGATGCTTCGTTCAGGTTCGTTCAGCAGCGGCGTTTTTCATAAAACACATAGTATCAAAATATCAAGACCTGGTTATCAAACACCTTGGAGCCATCCTGTGGAGCGCCAGGCCACCATTACAACGGTGGGCTATGGCGAATCTTGGCCGCATTGAGTTCTCGAAGCTGCTTGTGGGCAAGCTTCGGCCATCGAACGCCGATGTGAGCTCCAAGGATGACATACCAGTGACCATCCCTGGTCAGGCCCAGCACTGTCTCGTTGGGTTCTTTTCTTTTAGAGAAACCAACGAGACGAGTTTGATGATAGGAAAGTCGTTCAAAGAAACGGGCCTTGCCCAGATGATTGGAGCCGTTGCAATCCTCTATGGCACGATTCTGCTCGGGCCACACCGGCACGTTGGACCCGATCCCCCTCAGATCCGGAGGGTCGAAGGAGGGCGGAACACCGCTGTTGCCAGCACCACATGGTGTTTTCCCAGGTTGCCGATTGGAATCATTGGCTCTCAGTACGTTTCTCAGATCTCTTCGTTGTGTGCAGGACCCCATCGGAATCTCAACGCTTGGAATCGCTTGCTTCTTAACGGAACGAGGTTCTCTGGGGAGTTTGCCCGCATGATGGCCATGGGCCGGAATCGTCAGGGCCCTTGGCGGTTGGACCTACTGTTGATGGAAGACAGCCTGCAGCACCTAGAGCTCCCCAAAAGTACAATATATATATATATATATCATTGGATCAATCATATTGTATCATATATAGTTACAATGTACATGTATCAGGATTTCTAGCATTCGGCATTTGTGTTTTCCATGAGACATGTTTGTTTTCTTTCCGTTGTGGAGTAGCGAGTCCTGTTGAGGAGAGCGGAAGGACATTGACCTGCGAGGAGGTCAAGGAGGTGGCAGCTTTAGAATCCAAGGGCGAGTTGGAAGTCTTACTTGTACCAAACTTGCCAAAGAATTGTCCTCTTATTGTTCAAGCTTTAGCATCTAAAGCTAGGATGAAACTGAGTCTGCGCACGTTTTTGTTACGCCAAGGTGACCAAGTGCTAGCCTAAGGCGACTGACCGTGTGACACAAGACCCTATGACTTGGGTACGGCGTCGTTGGACATGAAACTTTTCAAATGATCACAATGTACGTGTGCTTTCTGCCGACAAACACACACACACACAGGTGCACACCCTATTACTATTCTGTATCACAAAAATGCGCACGATCACAGATGCACAGGTGCACACGAAAAAGCGGAGTAACAACAGATCAGATTTGTGTATGTGTGTGTGCCACACATTTGTTGACGCTGACCAAGGCAAGTCCTGGACGGAAAAAGCGCATGACGCGTGTCTCGCCATGGGCTCAGGGGAGATCTTGAATCAAAAAATGGGTGAGATGAGGACCAGAGCACCACCGAGAACCGGTTCATTTAACGTCCTGAAGCGGGGTAATTGCACCGAAGCTGCAGACAAACTTCATTCATATGAAACAATCACTTAAGATCGTTTTGCTGCATCTTTGACTATGTAGTATCAAAGTATTCTTGCCCAAGATTGTGCAAAGTGCTGTAGTTCATCGGTCCTGTCAAAAGACTGTGGTGCCCATTTGACAATTGTGGTGATCCTTCGTAGAGGGCTTTGGCTGTCTGACCAAGTTGTAGATTGTTTACACCGTGGCATAGCCGTGGCTCAAGCAGAGCTCCAGATTTTGCCCCAGCAAACGCCATGCTAGCTCGGGCGGCTTGTAGGCGAGCGAAGATGGTGATTTGGACGAGTTTGAACCATTTGGACATGTTTCCAGGTGTTCATCTTTGGACATGTCAAGTATGTCAAGCAACAGATTTTGAGGAGATGGTGGAAACACGTGGAAACTCCGTTGTTCAAGCTAGACAGTGGACCGCATCCCCACAAACATGACCACGGCCCAGCATGTCCAAATGGTACAAGTAAAAACATGTTCATACAGACACCCCCGCAAGTCTCGCAGGCGCGCTGGCGCCGCTCTCGGCGGCCCAGCCTTGCGCGGCTTCGCTGCGTCGCCGCTGGAGTCTACGGTGGGGAAGCGCCGGTGGCGGTAGCAGCGATAGCATTGATGCCCATGCATGATGTTGCATGGTATTGCACGGGTGTCGTCGGTGTAATTAAGTGTAGAAATGATGCTTAAGTCTTGCGAGAGGCAAAGCTGTATGAAGAGATCGTGGACAAGTCCCTGAAGGAGCAGAAAAAACACAACAGCAAGGTTCAGACTGGGACGTGCAGCGAGGAAATGGGTCATGACATGTGTTTCTGATCGTTTCATATGGGCAGTGCCTGGTGTGGGTCGAGACGTAACGTATTGACTCTGCCTTGCAGGAGTTCCAGGCCAATGAAAAGACTGTGCAGCACTCAGCCGGGTCCTGTCTGCTTGGGGATCAGCTGAAGCGGAATGTTGAAGGTATTACGAGAACTAGAGTAGGTTTGAATGGTTTTCTAAAGCCTTACGGTAGTGGCGTAAATTGTCAGCTTTTCAGCCACAAAGAAAGAATGGAGTCGGAAGATTCGCAGAGAATTGTCGGCATGTTCTCTTAGCTTCTTATCTTGAGGTATCTGCAGATTTGGACGCAGAGATTTCTAGTAGCAAGGCACGAGGGCCAGAAGTGTGGAAGCTTCATGGCCAGTATGGCATTGACCAATCTACGAGGGCAAAGAACAACTCACACGCAACTTCTGGTCAGCTTACATGTAGATTGTAGATTTGTAAAGAGCTTCCGTTTCATCGCACGACAAAGCAGTGGGCAACTGTCAGGTTTTCAGTTTTCAGTGTTTAAGCTGGCTCTATGTTTCGAACGTGTTGGAACTATCCGATACACCTTCAGCCGTGCAGGTGGTGCTCTTCATGGAAGGCACGCCTGATGCACCAAAGTCTGAGCCGAGCCTGAACGCCTCCAAGCTGCAAGCAGACATCAAAATGGAGGATACAGTATTTTTAATGTATTCTACAATCCTTTTTACAGCAAAAGATGCAAGCAGGCTTGTAGTACTATATATATATATATAACACCACTGGTTTTGATGTGGCGGCTCTAGTCTTTCTTGTTTCTTTTTTCTTGGCTTAGGCGGTGAAGATGCTCACCGAAGCGCAGGTGGTTCCCATGACTTCTGTGAACGCTCCTCGGAGAATTGTGCGAAGAAGACCACACTTGTACCCTCTCAACAAACTGTCTTGGGACAACGAATGGGACAACTTGTGCGCAGACCGGAAGGCGCTTTCTGAAATTTTTGAAAGACAAAAACGACCGGTGATTGGACGTTTTCATAAACAATTCCTTCAGGTTTTGGCCCACCCGGCCATCCTTGGCTATACCGTGTCTAAGACGCAGAAGCGACGGACGCCACATTTGTACGTCAACGGCAGCGGCTTGGCGAAAAGGACTTGAGGAACGTGGTTTGGTGATGTTTGATGGTTGTTCCGTGGGTGTGGATCGAAAGCTGGAATGTCCAAACCAGGTTCACCTACCTCAGAGTTTCCGAGAGGTCAACGTCATCCAGCGTCCTGAGTTTTGACCGATGGCCCATAGTAGCAGTGGTTGTCAGGTGCACCACTTGCTTAGTTTTGTTACTTGCTTGGTGCTGAGGAGGGTGCAGATGACAGTGATCGAGAGTATGTCAGTCAAGACAGCACGAACTGAGGCTTCTATGCCGACTATGATGGGCTCATGTCCCAACACACCTCAGGTGGGCCCATCTCAATGCTGGTAGTTGACACCTGGGTCTCCTTGAATTGGTTCTTTCATTTCTTTCCCTAAACGGACTTGGTTTGAAGGCCAACTGAAGAAGCTGGGAACAGAGGCAACAAAGAGCACTGGCACCTTTGGGGGCGAGCTGCCTATTGCCACCTACTGAGGTGCGTGGACCTTAGCATATATAGACATATATTACATATTGCATTCTACATAATATATAATGATAATATATTGACAGCTTATTGTGAGTTAATTGCTTCTTGTGCATTGCAGAAGTCTTTGCATCATACAACAACAAAACAGTGCAGTAATAAGCTTTGGGGCTGGAAGAGTTGCTGAGACCATTCATTTTTGTGGATCCAGTCTAGCACTGATTTGCCACATGGCACTTCCTCACAGGCGCACTGTTGTGCTCTATGACTGGAAGTAGTAGATGAGTGCGCATTGAACATGTCCCGACTGTGAAAACGTGATGCTGATGATGAAACCCTTGAAACAGAATGTTTCTGTAGCTGAATCAACTCTGATCACTGTCAACGCCTTCTGGTTGCAGCATCGCTGATGCAGAGTATGTTTGATAGATTTGAACTTGTAAGGAAGAGAGTTGGAGAATTACCTTGCTCATGAGAAAAGAGACTGCTGCCCTTTTTTGTGCGTGGACAAGCGATCTTGCATGACCTGTGCAAGACCTCACGTAATTTTAGGGATGCCTCCTGCCACGTGGGAATAGGCTGCCGAAGTCTTGTTTGAAGAGCCAACACATTTGGCATTCAAGTCTCTTAAAAGTGCCTAAAGGGGCTTCAAGATCTTCTGGTCATGGCTGACGAGAAGAACCACCCCAAAACTCTGAAGCTGAGAGCGACATGTGCCTCAGCCTTGCTACTGTGAGGTTGCATGTGGTGAGCACTATCAAGAAAGTCATACAGCGCGACTCCAAAAAGACACACGAGGCGATTCCAGCTCTGTGAAAGCCTTGGCCTTGCGACCTGGAAATAGAAGTAACATCCCTAGTGGCTTCTTGTTGCTCCTAGTAAGAATGCTCCTAGTAGCGATGCCAGGAGCCCCTAGTAGCGTCCTAGTAAGGCCAGGAGCCCCTAGTAGCTTCTTGTTCCTAGTAACATGAAGGAAGCAAGAGATTGAATACATTTGAGTACACCGACAAGATGGCTTATCTCTGAAGCATGCTTGAGCCACTTGAGCTTCTGCCTCCTTTTGACGCGAGGCAGAGCAAATGCAGGCAGAAAATGTCAGAAAACTTCAGCAGCACCTGCCTCGAAGCTTTGGACGCTAGCATCGAAGCAAAACAACATGGAGAGGCGAAAGAGACATTGTTGGTCCTTGAGGCTTCCTTTGACTCAAAAGCAGAAAGAACAGCCGGATCCCTAGCTCTTACTCAGCTCAATGAAGCTGTGTAACCTTGAGTCAAAAGCAACTTGTTTTGGGGCAGGATCCAGTCCATTTGCTTTTCTCCTGGAGACAAAAAACATGAACAAGTGTCAGACGTGCGACCACAGGGCCAATGTGGCTTCTTCTGCCAGGCTGATTGGCTCCAAATACGCCTTCGAAGACTTGCTGAAGATGCATGGGGAAAGCATCGGGATCACGGTGGGCTTCTGCAGCGTCTCTGTTTGCGAGCGACCAACTTGCGAACCCCCCTCAGACTGAGATAGTCGGCGAACTTGGACCACCGGGTTCATCCGAGATGCGCAGGGGCCAGAAGTATTTTTAAAGGTTTCGCCGCACACATAGGGTGATCTCTTCGGCAGCGAAGTGTTGACATCGTGAGCATCCTCGTCATGTGAGGATTCTCGTGTCATTCAATTTGGACAAGGTTATCGGTCCTAGAGTCCTACTCATCATCGAATGAATATGTGCTTAAGCGAGTGGTACGTGGATGCAGCGGGGGTCTTCAATTCCACGTAATCGATTCGAAGAATGACATCCGCTTGAAACATGACCGTGTCACCACTGCTCCACTGGAATCTCAGTTTCCCTCATTAAGCATGGACATGTCAGCCCTTACTAAAGGGGCCCCTTCTCTTCTTTCCTTCTCACTCTTTTATAGTCTTTTATGTAATCTTTCCATTTTTGTTTTATTTATCGATGTCCTTTGTATCGTCCGGAGCTAGTTCTAGGAAAGAGTTCAGTCATGCGCCAGGTAGACACTCAACAGTACTGGATGGAGGCACAGATGGGCAAGAGTGGACGTCATGTCTTGATATGTTTTGATGATGTGACGTCCAGCTCATTTTCACAAATTTACCTCAATGTTGAAGGAGATGGGGACTCCCATGGCAAGCAGGATTTGGCTCATCGTTTTGTCCAAATCTTACTACATTACTATATAATCTATAATCTATATGACATGGTAACCCACGGGTTTGAAGAGGAGGGCTACCCCCTTTGCCGAACCAGCTTTCCGGCCGCTGGTTTGTTCTCATTTGCCCGCATCATTCGTTTAGGCCAAGGGCCCATGAAATGCAATGCTACTATATGCTACTAATACTTCGAGCATTCAATTTGCAAGGGGGTGGCCATTCGATTTGTTTGTTCAGCCCACAAGAGGAACACCTCAGATGAACGCTGTTTTCTTTGCCAACAAATCAACGACTTAACCTTCAGCAAAGTATACCGAGAAAAGACCGGACCTGAGTTCCTTGTCAGCCTTGCTGACACCAAGTCGTTTCCAAAGCCCGACAATCAGTCAAGTTGGCGCTTGATTTCTATTCAGAATGCCTTTGCAAACGGCTTTTCCAGGCTGTTTGGGCTTGCCAATTTCAAGCAGGTCCTCCACTGGACAGAGTTTCAGCGTGTTTGGGGCCCAGAGTGTCCCGCAAAGTTGAGATATGTTGCTTTACTTTGTGATTTGGAGGAGGAGCAGTTGGAGAATATTCGCTGAGCCTCAGGTATTCTGACTTTCCTTGCTGATGCCGAAAAGCGAAGGCAGGCGAAATGAGTCAAAGCACTGGCCCCACAGCATCGCTCCATCGACCCTTTAGAGGCTACTAACCAGTAAGGTGTATGCCAGAGTCCCAGACCCTCAAAATCCTCCGATTTGTGCGGCGCCATTAATCAAGAACTGGTCCTTACTGAAATGGTGCGCACAGTAGGCACAATTTGCTTCATATGCCAGGAGCCCCTAGTAGCTGGTTTCGATGTTTAAGGTTGCATCTGGAACCTGAAGAGAAACACTAGTCACTAGCACTGATGGGTTTGTGTTCAAAGCAGGGGCCCTGGAAATGTACAGCCCTTGCGCCTTGCATGGCCTGGAGCTTGGCGAAGAGGGGGACAGAACTGAGTCTTTTGTTGCCACTCGTTGTTTGAACAATGACAAAACAAGGATGGCAAGCGGTTGCAGGATAGTTTAGACTAGACAAACTGTTTTGTTCCGTTGTTTCCGCAATCATCCTTCAATAACGTTACGGTCCCCTTAAGGTGAAACCTCTGTTCCTCTTGCCTCGGATGATGCGGTCAGAAACGGTCCCTGAGCATTGCCAAGGTTCGACCTGTGCATTGCGTGCTGTTCCGTGTCCGAGAAACTCTCCAGACCTACCTTGAGACACCAGGCTGTTGCTGACTATGACGCCCGCATGGTTGGTGAATCAATTGATTGAAGAACATCTTTTTGCTGCGGGAGGCAGACCAGGAATTCTGAAACAGCAAGCAGAAACACGATGAAACATGTTGGCATCATGGCATCACATGCCTGCTCACCTCATTGACTCTCTCCCCTCATGAGAGTCTGGAGAGGAATGTTCGTTTCAATGCAGGCCTACACTGGGAGCTCTGAGGAGAGAATCGATCACGGTCATCTTACGGATTGATACATATCCCGGACTTTCCATGTATCGAACATGCCAACATTGATCTCTGAAACCACCCCAATGTAGGCAAATTTGATCAACTATGACATACATGCAGTGTTTGGGATATGATAAGTTATGATATGGCCACTGCGAACGAGCGAGGTCAGGGGTAGGTCTACGGGGTGTGGATGCTCGCGCCATGTCTCTGTGCCCTATGTCGTTTTTTGGGAAAACCATTCATTTTGAACAATTCTCAATGTCACTGACATGTCGGAAACCTGACCTCAACAGCTTCGTAGCCGGAGTCGCGCAACGTGTTGATGGATGCTCAGCTGTGGTGGATCAGTTGTTCCTGCCAGGAAGACGAGGGCGCAAGGGAAAACTTTCAATCTGAGATGTCTCTCCACTCAGGCGGAGGCGACCCTTCTTTAACCAGTGGGTGAGGTCTTTCCAGGATGGATTTGGAACGCCGCTGATGAGGGAGAGGAATCTTGAGTAGTAGAAACGCTACCGTTAACTTAACATATAGGTACTCCTACGAAGCCTCAGCAAGGTCTATCCAACAATTTCTAGTCTTTAACATGCTTGATTCATCTTGATTTCCTTTATCTTATCAGCACCACAACATCTCAAGATGGGATGAGAGATGAGAGTCTGAGTTGTTCCCTACTCTCAGATTTCAGTCATCGACGCCCCACGTCCATCAGGTGACGAAGGTCGGAGTCCCGTCGAGGGCGAATCCGACGAGGACCATGCTGCCGCCGTGTGACGTTCTTTGTTTTTTTTTTTTTCCTTTTCTTTTCTTTCTACAAAACCATTTTTTGTTTCTTTTTGTTCATTTCTTCTTGCGTCCTTGTTTGTAATTAACGTCATTATATATTTCAACCCAAGCACATCAATGACCAACACGGAGAGCGGAGCGCAGCGGAGAGTGTTGGACTCGAGGACTCGCAAGTCAGAGTTGGACTTCGCACCAGGGGATCTCCTGAGAGTACCTCCAAAGAGTCTGTGGCAACTCCACCAGATACTCCGCGACGCAAAGTTCTTACATCGCTCTGAATTTGCCCAGTCGGACATGAAAGGATGTTTTGGCAAAGTAATATAGGGCAGTAGGGATTAGTAGGGCTGCTCACTGAGAAGCGCTGAAACGGCCAGACTGCACGAAACGCTGCGCACTATCTTCCGTGCTGCGCGTTTTTTTGTGGACCCCTTCAGGGGGGCACTCAAATATTTTTTTGGAGACATGTTGCCAAAGGCAATGTCTCCTTTACTCCTAAGCACTAGCATCCCTCAATGGGGCTTGGGATGCCAATTTGCTGCTCGGTTGGTCAAAGGTATTTAAAGCCAGAGCAGCAGGATTCAGCCTGAATTGCCCAAAAGACAGGGGATCGTTCTCAGGTCGTCGAGGTTGTCGATGGTTTTCAGCAGATGCACCACCACTTTTAGAGCTGGTATTCCTTTGCTGACGTCACCCTGTTTTCAATTCTTGTAGTATTTGGGGAAGGGATTCCGAGCATTTGACATCAGGGAGACAGAGGTCCTGTATGGAAAAGTTAATATTCTAGCAGCATTTCTATATGGTTGGACAGCTGGAAAGCATGGATGGATTTAGTTTGATTTATATAGTGCTTTCACTGTTCCCAAGAAGCCTACTTCTCCATTCAAGAAGCCCTTTTAGGAGGGACCAGAGACCACAATGCACGATTTGTCCTCTACCAGAATGCACACCAAAGATCTGGTGGCGTAGAAAGACAGTCCTGGGATCCAAGGTGGACACGGCTGGAGATGGGATCGAGTTCTCTTTTGTCTCTTTTGATAGCTCCTTGGTCCGATCCTTTCAGCTTAGTCCAAGCGGTTAGTCACTTAGTCCAGTTCACGTTCCACAAGTTTGGCAGAGACCTTTGAAACATCCTCTCCCAAGCATCACTGAAATGCCAGTCACTGGAGCCGAGCCAGCAACAGATACACACATTCCGGGAAACACTTTGCCAGCGATGTCAATCAAATTCCGAGAAGCGCCTTGTGGAGAGCCAGACGCTCAGCCTGCAAGTCTTTGAGGGTCTCAAGCTGAAGTCCAAAAGGGGTCTCAGTCGATGTGGATTTCGCTTGGCAGGCTGGTACTTAAAGGAGGAGGTCTACAGATCTTGCGGAAGCAGCACCGGCGCTGGTGCCCAGGATGGAACGGTGTCACATGGGCTTTACACCGTGGAGGTCCATGGACCACGGAGTGCTGGGATGTTTCGTCTTTACATTCTAAAAAAGCATTCGTTCTGATTTTGATGTTCTTTCCTTCACGACCCATTTGTGTTTTGGTCATTGGTGTTTCTTGGATGTTTGAGGCCTGGTGTCCCTCACAAGGATGAGCCAAAGGCGAGAGGGGGTCTGTGTGATTCTGTTTGCCCGAAGGTGACGACCAAAAGGGGGTCTTCCGAACGGACCGACATACATCGGACGGACTCGGACGGACGCCGAGAAATTGGATTTGGAATTGACCCGCAGAAAAACAGCATGTCTTTGCAAAGTTTGCCAAGTTTTTTTTATTTTATTTTTTCTCTGGCTAAGAAAGGCCAATTCGAAGCTTCCGATTCTGATGGATGCTGCCAGATGGCCTTCTCTGCAGAGCCCCTGCGGAGCTTGGCGGGCCGTGGGTGCTTGGTCTAAGTGGTTGGAGTTGGATGTCGTGGGTCAAAAACCTGGGAGGCCCTGGTTGACCAGAGAAAATGAACGAACGGATAGACTACGTACTAAGGAGGTCAACCTACCAGGGTGAAAACGGGCTCCAGGTTGTGAAACACAGGGCTGGTTGTTTTTTTTCGACACCATCTCACTGGCTTTGTCAACTGGCCATGACAAGGTGCTGGTTCGAGCTCCGAGTGGATGCCATGGCAGGTGGTGAGCTGTCCGTGACCTAGGGAGACCGGGGTGTAGGGGCCGTAGGGGCCGTAGGGGTCATGTCTTGTGTCTTTCTTTTTAAGTTGCAGTTGCAAGTAGCTGGGAAAGCATTGCAAGCACCGAAATCCACCAAAAGTTATGGCAGACAAGATGAATGTTAGAGTTCAAGACAGACACCTTCAGATTGATGAACATTGATGAAGACCTTCCTAGGTGCCCAATGGGTCTTGGCTTCACTGCCACTGACCCTGAGATGCTCCGGGGTACAGAAGAGGAACCTGCAAGACTCCCAGTTGAAGAGGCTCAAGGGCCAAGGCTCAAAGTGTTCCACCCTGGGTGTGTGAGTCACAGTCAGAAGCCAAAGAAGTGGAAGAAGCAGCTAGGCAGACCCTCAGCACTGCTGAGTGGCCCTTGCGTACATCGAAACGATGTCCGGTATATAGATCCAAAGGGCATTCATTTTTTTTCGGTGAAAGTAGGCAGGCAGTATGCCGTTCGCTCGGCACTTGCTGTTGCATTGGTGTCAATCACCCAGGCCAAGCTTCCCGGAAGCGCGGCTTTCCTTCCCAAGTCCTACGTCTTGGCCTGAGATTCGTGGGGGATTGGACAAACTGCCTCTAAGATATGATAAAATAATGAACACCAACTGCCTTTTTCCTTTGGATATTTTGGATCATGTGTGCTTCTTTTGCACCCCAAGGGCTCCAAACCCATGACATGTATCTGTTGTAGACGGCAGAGTCCGAGTCCAAAGGACTCAATCTGAATTTGCCTCTGAGGTGGGCGGCTACCTAAGCTCTGTGTACTGGGACGGAGAAAAGGTGGAGGCCACGGATCGCCACAGGATCCTGCGAGCGCAGGCGAGCGACTCGGAGAGTGCGTGCGCCACGGATCGTCAGGTGGACAACATCTTCGAGAAGCTGAAGCCCGCCAAAACCTTCACAGTGGGAGCAATCCTGTCATGGCTTTTAGAAGATGTCATGCTGGCAGAGGGACAATCGGCTTT
The DNA here is from genome assembly GCA_963970005.1 of Durusdinium trenchii. Taxonomy (NCBI): domain Eukaryota; class Dinophyceae; order Suessiales; family Symbiodiniaceae; genus Durusdinium; species Durusdinium trenchii. Next base: position 804,685 of record CAXAMN010021363.1, read on the forward strand.
GCTACCACTGACAATGATATGCATGTGTAACACATGATTGATACATATGTCACCCTGGCAGGTTCTGGCAACCGTGCTGGGTGGGCTGGACGCTCGTTTGCAAACATCGCAAGCATATGCGGAAACCGTGTCGGCTGATGCAGATGCTACCAAATGACGAGTTGTGTGCTGATTGATGGATCCACCCCCCATAGCTTTCAACACGTCTTGAGGTGTTTCACCAGGTTCTGCCAGTTATATAAAAAGCTATAGAAAGACTGCAAGTTGCAAATCTTTCCAGGAGTTTTTCATCAATCGACGGCTTGTTCTCTCCTATGCGCCAGAGGAGCCTGCCAGATGCAGATATGATGAAATCGCCCGGGTTCTGTCCATCTCATTCCATCTCCATTTGGCCACACAGTCACAAACCAGCCGAGAGCGCTTCAAGGCCAAAGAACCCTCATGCTCCTAGTAGCGATGCCTTTTGTTACTAGTAGCTTCTTGTTCCAAGTAGTAAGGCCAGGAGCCCCTAGTAGCGTTCTTGCTCCTAGTAGCGATGCCAGGAGCCCCTAGTAGCGAACCTTGTTTTCAACATGAAACGGATGGCAGGACCTCATGAAACGCATCGACCTGGAGCAACCGCTTTGGGCCGTTTTGGATTGTGCCGGTGGCCTCAAGAAGGTGCGATGACTGACAGAGACCCCCGCACGGTGGCCGAACACGGCGAAGCCAACGAAAACCGCAACCTGACCTCCCACGACTGCCCTTGGGGCGAGGGAACAAGCTATATAACCTCCATAAACCTATATTACTATATTAACTCATAACTAGCAGCTGAATCATTTTTGAATCGCCAGTTCACGCAGGGCAATGTTTTTTGGCTTCGGTGGCTTGTGGCTTTTGGCTTGTTTAGCGTTTGTGGCTTTGGCTTGTGTGACTTTGGGCTTATGATGGTTTCTGTTGGCTTTTGACTTCGGTGGCTTCTGTGGCTTTTGGCTTTTGGTGGCTCGTGTGGCTTTGTGTTGGTTTGGTTTTTGATGGTTGCTTTTGGTCGTTTCCGTGGATTTTGTTGGATTTTGATGGCTAGGTTTTGATAGCTTCTTCGGTTGACTTTTGTAGCTTCTTGGTGAATTTGAAGTTTGGCGGCCTTTGGCTTTTGGTGATGTTTGTGGCTTTGGGCTGACTTTTGTTTGCGGGTTGGTTCTTGATGGCTTGCTTTTGGTTCTTGGATTTTGATGGCTAGGCCAGGCTTTGATAACATTGTTTTGTGTTGGTAGTTCGTAGCTTTTTGGGTTTGCTCTTGGGGGAGGCGCTGTGTCCTCCCCACAACCCCCTCCAGCTTTTTCAAGCCAAGCCCAGTCAACCAAAGCAAAAAAGACACTCAATCACGGTTGAAATAAAGCCAAACCCACGCAGTTTAGAGGAGGACTGCACCCTCCTCAGAGGCACCAAGGACTACACTGCTGGAAACCTTCCCCTAAATCTCGTAGGGAGCAACCTAGCAAAACCACATTTGAGAACTAACATTGCAGCTCCAGTTCACCCTTTTTCAGCACATCCAGCACATGTCACGGGCGGAAGGGAAGGTGCTGCAAGAATGTGTATATGAGCAAAAGCTTTGAAGATAAGATTCGCAGTTGTTGATGCCCTTTGAGACTCCTGCGTTTTTGTGGCAGTTGGTACATATTGAAACTTCGCGTGGCCATCAAATCTAAATCTAAAAGAAAGCATCGAGCGATCGAACGACAAGCTGACGACGTTCGTGCATGTCTGCAGAGCTCATTAGACCTTTACGGAAGAGTGGAGTCACGACTTGGTCAAAAGTTCAAACCATCGCAGGTACGTCACGGTGATCAGCCGTGATATCCTAGTCAACTGCATGGAGCTTCGTTGGCGACAGCCATGCAGCGACTCTGTCGCCCCCTGCTGAAAAAGGAAACAATCCAAAAAGAACCTTGTGACTCCAAAGGTTGAACACACACACACACACACGTTGGTCTTGTGTGCAGGGCTGCCTCATTCCTGACTCAGTGCCACCTTCCGAAGAAGAAGCCAATGCGCCCGATGAGGAGCATAGACAAATCAGTCAGACTAGTGACCTTGGGTGGCTTGGGGAGTGCATTGACGAACTACGAAGACCTCCCAGTTCGACCCTCAAGAAAGAAGATAGACCAAGACCTTTGGGCGACGCGGTCTCCCTTCCGCAGTTTCCTCCTTTTGGGAGGATGAGCAGCCGGAAGCTCCGGAGGATGCTCCTGAAGATGCTCCGGAGGGGGTCGAGGACCATGGCGGAGCCGCAGGGGGGAAAGGTGGTGTGCTTGTGACTGTTGTGACCTGACGAAAGGTTTTTTGGACATGTTGCGAAGGTTAACGTTTTGTGGCTTTGAAGGTAGCGGCCGAAAAGGTGCGAATGCGACCATCGGCACGTTGCAGGAGGCAGCCGAACAAGCTCCAGCGGAAGGAGAACAAGGCTGAGCTTTTGCAGTACAGACGCTGAAGAGATAAACACATTGACATGTCAAGCCACGGGGCCACAGTAGTGTTGTCCATTCAGAGTGTTATCTGTCAGTATTCAACTTTTCCAAAGCAGTTTCACCCTTGCCTTGCCCAAAGTGGAAGGGCCAAAGCGAAGGAATCCACAAGGAATCCTTTGTTTTTCAAGGCGCTTCCATGGCCTTTAGGGCCCTTCGGTGTTGAGGCGCGATCCTGTCACTGTGTCAACAGTGGACGGGACACAAATGAAAGAACGTTATGATATTGATTTCATGAATTTAATGATTGTTCTGTGACTATCTTGGAAACCTCCTCTTCGGTTGACGGCAGCTGCGAAAGTAGTGGTTCTTGCATTCCTTGCAGCCAATTTTGCGCCCAAGCTGCACACGCATCAAACTTGAAGAGAGGCCATAAAATTCAATCTCAGGAGAATTGGATTTTTGAAGTCCACAGAAAGACTCATGTCTAGCGAGTCTAGCCAAATTCATTGCATAATTGGCATATATCGGGCATTGATTTTGTGCTCCAAGACAAAGCAAAGTTACGATGCTCCAGTCTTTGCTACCCTCACAGGGACCAGCCTTGCATGCAATGAGTGCCTGTGATTTGTCTGAGGAGGTGGAGATTGTAACGGCTGATAACGGGCTTTGTGATGGTTTTGCATCAGTTTGACTCGATCGAATCAGACAAAAGGCGCCAGCGTCAAAGGCATTCTCAATCGGCCAGGAGCAGCGGCGGCGGGAAAGCCTTCGAGGCTTTTCTCAAGCAGTTTGGATTGGCGCACCGTTGAATGCCACTTGTAGCACGATTCCGTTGTTCCATGTTGCTTCGTAGATTCCCTGCAGGGCAAGAGCTCATTCTCCGTTTTCTGCAATCATCTTCTGCACCATGCCTCAGTCGAAGCCGTCCCTTGGACACGCACGGATTTTCGAAGCACCGGGACTGTCCAGCGAAGGCATAGACTCAAAGATGTCCAGCTAAGTGGGAATGGTCCAAAAAAAGACCAAGGGAGCATCATCATTTGAGCAACCGCCAAAACGTGCAATGACTAATTTAGTAAAGAGCGGTCGTGATTTTCAGGAATTGCGCTAAAACCTGCAAAAGCGATAGGCCCCCTCAAAAACATGTCCTCTACTTCACAGTACGTTTTGGCAGACGCTCATTTGATGAAAGTTGCTCGAATCTCTTTCAGGGAATACCTACGTATTGGTTTGGGCACGGCTTTAACTTTAGTCATCGATGCGACCCCCATACCTTTTTGCGAGGTAGTGATGCTCATTTGAGGTTTGCAAGAGCGGTGCCCAGGTGACATCCGGTGACTCTTGAAATGGCGACGCCATTTGGGAGACCTAGGAGACCTCCAAAATCCCAAAAGAGGACAAGTAGACGACAACTCACCCAGTGGGCGAGTGGGTGAGGAGCGGCCCAGAGGGCCAAAACCAGATCAGATCCACCAAACCAATCTGTTGGACAGACAGAAACCTAGGCTCCTGGCCTTACTACTAGGAGCAAGGACGTTACTAGAAGCGTCTTTGCTCCTAGTAGTAAGGCCAGGAGCCCCTAGTAGCGTCCTTGCTCCTAGTAGTCATGTTTGTCATTTTTAAGTCTTAACAAGCGGTGAACGCTGGTTGGACATTGACTTCAAAAACACATCCGAATTAAACACATGAGATTTCTCACACTTGCAGGTTCTGCATCGAATGTATCTTGGGCCACGCCATCAGTAGCCAGCAAGGTTTCAGGCGCGTAGGGAAGGTAAAACGATCTTGACATGAAACGCTTTTGCAGAACATTGTTGTTTGGGGTGGTCTTGAATTCATCACAAAATCTCACAATATTTGTCTGGCCTGGCCAGTGGCCCTGTAGGTGCTTCTGCAATGTCCGGAAGCCAGGTTGGACTGTCAGGCAAGCAGACCGGGGCTGGGCAACTGTTTGCTTGCAGAAAGCAATGCTGTGTTTCTCAAGAGGAAATTGTCTTAGTCAGGCAGGAGGACATGTGCTGATTGCAGCCTCCGTCAGTTCTGCAGCTTTCTCAGGCATTCTGCAGCGTTCTGAGTCTGCTCCAACTGGACTTGAAGGCAATTGACGCGGCTCCACGTTGTAGGGATCGCAGTGAAACGTGCAAAGACAACTCTGGGGTGCTACAGTTACTGTGTTAGGGAGCCGTTTGCCATACACACTCATCCACTCAAGTCTTAACTGGAGGCAGTGCTCCCTTTGCTGATCTGAGTCCAAGCAGCCGTCACATTGGGATGGCGGAAAGGTGCGGGGCAGGGTGTTGCCACATCGAAAGCTTCCGTCTTGCTTTTCGCACGTACTTTTTGGGATCGTGTTTACTTTCTTCCCAGTTGAACATCAGATTAGTTCTGTATGCCAAACTAACACAATCTGCAGTACAACTATGCCAAACTAACTTCTATCATCGCCTCTCCTCATCGCCTTTCGACTCAGGCCAGGACCTGGCTATGACCTGACGAGCACAGGTCTGAAGGCCTTGCGTTTGCCGACGCAAGCGGCCGAAGCGCATGCCAGGGGGCCCGAGAAACGGGTATGTCGGGTGTCGAAAGGTGTGCGGACATTTCGGCTGGGCACTGTTTGAAGCTGTTTCTTTCTGGATTCTTTTGAGAAGCGTTGAGAAGCATGAAGATCGTTCGGTTGGGGAGCATGTTGTTCATTATTTTTTCCAGCATCAGGCATCAGCCAGTGTTCTCCTTTTCTTCTTCATGTCATATGCCAATATGCTTTGGACAAAGAGGTGGCGGAGTTTGCCCGCAGCTGTGCGCTGGCACGGTGCAGATCTGAGAAACAACAGAAACAAGATCCTACAAGTATTGAATCTACTGCTTTGATTCCTTTGCTCTATGCATTTGTGAATAGATTTTGATCAAAGGCAGTCACGCTTAATAGGACTCCGTCCCGTCTGACTCTTTGGTTGCCCTTGGCCTCTGCGCAATGCGTTCAAGCATGTGCCGGCTGTGTGTTGGACTACTCATTCTCTGTGCGGCAGCCTTGGAGTCGGACGTTGACCAGGCGCTCGGCTTGGATAACACTTGTGAAGACGGCACTGAAGCTTGCAGCTTGTCCATGCTGCATTTGCGTAGTCATGAGTCATCTGACGATATTAGAGAACCCCAGCATTGTGCTGCTGGAACTCAGTTCGACTGCATGGGTATGGGCACATGGACGGGTGAGAGGTGCTGCCTGCAGGGCCGCTACACATGCACTCCGGGCACACAGTTTGATTGCATGGGAAATGGCAAATGGACTGGCAAGGAGTGCTGCTTACAGGGTCAACACAGCTGTGCAGCTGGCACACAGTTCGATTGCATGGGAAACGGTGTATGGAGTGGCGAGACGTGTTGCTTACAAGGTCACTACAGGTGCACTGCTGGCACGCAGTTCGACTGCATGGGAAATGGCATATGGACTGGCAAGAAGTGCTGCTTAAAGTGAGTTTGACTTCATAAATTTGCAACATTTTATCAAATATGCAAAAATTGTACTTTTGCCTGTCAGACAGCGCTGTACACTCAGACAAGAGGGCTGAGAACGCGTAAAGAAATAGCTTTGACGTGGCGCGTGCTTTCGCGCGTGTTGGCGGCTTATTTGGGGCCAAAGCATGCCAACATTATATTGGAGTCTACACGATTCCAAGGCAGAACACTGCGCGCTTGCAGCGCCGTGCGCTGCCACAGCGATTGGAGCAGCTTGGACTTTTTGAGGGCATCAAGGTCAGAGTAGAAATGATGACTTTCCTCATTTCGACTGTTGGGCCCAAGACAAATCCACTGAAAATCCGAAATCGTTTGGCGATTCAAGAGGGAGCAGCTTTACATTGACAAGAAATGGAAGATGTGATATGCACTTTGCTGTGGACCTTCCCTGGGTGCACAAACTTGTCCAAGGCGCAGCCGCCGTGACAAAGAGTTGTTTGCCCTTTACAAACAAAGCCATGCAGGGAAATCTGCGGCGTCTTGGGCCCCAGGATGTCTCAGGACGTTCTTACTTTAGCAGTTGCTTGCAAGTCAGGCAGCAGAGCTGGGCAGAAAATTATTCCTCCATGTTGACTCAGGGCAAAGTCCATGTCCATCAAGACGTGCTTTCCATTCCAGGAGAGGTCCCAACCATCATGGAGAGTTAAACAAAGCTTAACGAGTGATTTTTTGAAGCATCATGCATCGTGCATTTATTTCCCGTGATAGAAGCAGAAAGGGATGTAAGGATCAAGACATCTGAACATACAATAAACTACAGACTGGATGCTTGGAAGATTGTACAAAGTACCAGATTAGTACAGACAGAACAGACCCTGCGAGATTTGCATCACATCAATGCGAATCCAAGAAATAACTTGGAAAGAAACATGTCACATCATGTCAAGAAAAGAAAGAGTAGAGGAACGGAGGCACAGAGCTGTGGTCCAAGAGCATTCAAAGCGGCAATGAATTTATGCGGGTCAACCTGCTCAGGAGCTCCTTTCAGCTCCACTGGCAGCCAAATACTATGCGTGCCTTGGAAGAGAGGACACCCGAGGGACATTCCAATCTTTTCAGCTGAAGCTCCACCGGGCTCCATTCAGCTCCTTTTTCAGCTCCATTCAGCTCCACATGCTACGAGCAGCGATGGCCTCCACCTAGAAGCTTCTAGTTACTAGAAAGCTTTAATTGTAACTAGTAGCGATGGCCTCCAACCTAGCATCTAATAGTATTATGGCCTCCACCGTGCGTGGCGTAGCTTCTTGCTACCAGCTTCTTCTCTAACTGGGCTCCAGTTGAAGCCTTGTGCGACTTGGCGACTCGGCGAGTCGAGGCTCCACCAGCGAGAGAAGACTCGGATCCTCCGAAGCGCTGAGCAGAGAAGCCGCTGAGCGGGCGGAGACTCCAGACATGGGCGTCCATCGGTTCACGTGGGCGTCCACTCGTCCGGTGGGGATCAAGCGACTGCAATGCCATCCATCTGAGGAACCCAAACGAAACCAATTAATTTGGGTGTGAACGACAATGGCCGTATTGCTATACTGTTCTCATCATTGTCATCTGTTGTCCTAGAGTTTTTTGACCCACAACCATACACCGATTACACTGCAACTAGGATCAACTAGGATCTCATTAGCGTTGTGCCACGTGAACCTCGATTGCATATCCCCCAAATTTAGCGGTTCCAACGCTTGTATTTTTGCACAAAGTTTGCCACCCTTCGCTCTCTGGTTGGAAATCCTCTCACCAGGAGCATTTCCTTTTTTGCCGAACCGATGTTCGGTCCTTCGGCTGTTAATGATGACCTTCAGAGGAAGGCGTTTCAGATCTTGCCATCCAATGGATAGGCGGGAAAGTGTAGGAGTCTTTTGCCAAAAGCCGCCCCAACCTGCTTGACTGGCTTGCTTGAGTCATGACTTCAAATCTGCCGGATTGCGTATTCTTTGACATCCGATGCCATCTCCATCGAGCTCCAAAGACAGCAGGCAATAAGAAGATCAAGAAGGGTATTTTCACAAGCCATCTATCTTGACCCCACGACGGGTCTCACAGAATCCTTGAACTCAGTTTAATTTGCACATCGTGGAAGATGTCTAAGCCCCAGCAACTGACATGTTGTCCTTGGCTTCTCTTTGCGTTGTTCTGGAAGGGCATCTGGACAGTGCAACTCACATGGGAAACCAACAGCCTTGAGGCGGGAGCCATCAACCATCATCAACCTGTAGAGGTCACATGTTGTCACATGTGATTTTAGCTTCGGGCATGTTCCATGCGGAACATGCATCAAGCAAGCTTTCTGGAGAGTTTTTCCAACATGTGCATTGCATTTTGGCACGATGGTTTTGTTGTTCTGATCCATAGTTCTTCGGGCTGCCTCAGACTCAGGAGCGCATGGCCGATGGGCTGGTCAGGCCTGAAAGCGAGGGCCGGCGGCCTCATTTTGCCTGGCAGGGAGACCAAGAATTTGTTCCACACTAAAATCGACATATATTATATAGCCATATAGCTAATTATGAATCTTGAGGATTTGTAGGGCTGGTGCTGAAGCTGCGAAGCTGGACACAATGATGGGAACATATGGGAAATTTTACACCCGCTCGAACCTGGAAGCTTAGTAATTAGGAACCCTTAAAATCTCTTTGAGGAGGCTGAACATTTGAGGACTGACAAAGAAAACGCGTTTTTGCACCATAAACGGTGCTTTTCCGAACAAAGGCGGCCACCGGCCACCCAATAGCATCGGGTCTTCATCTACGCTGACCCTGGTCCGCATGGATTCGAAGCACCCGAGGTGGCGCCGCTTGCGCCAGGCTGCTCCTTGGGAGGAAAGGCGGGCAAGCCACGCGTGGCGGCGCACGTAGGTTCAACATGGCTTTTTGTGTCATGCGCATTCCGCTGCCGGACAGATAATGATGTAGTTTTGCGACGTTAATTTGTATAATAATTTACTGTATGGTTTTGTGATATCTAGTGCTTTGGGATAGGTTACACTCAAGTCCAAACTTTGGCAAATATGCATGCTCTGTGAGTGTGAGCCTCATGAGTACAGTGGGACCGAATCCAGTTCTACACGGCTGCCGCTGGTGAAGCGCCATGCATCGCCGCATCTGAAGTGGGCCAAGAAGGTCCGAGTTCTTCGAGTGAACCTCCAGCTGATATGAACACAAATGGACCACATGTTTTGCTGATGATGTAGTAGATTCTGATTCAGTGTGCCAAGACTATTCATGTTTGGTGACAAGAGATGGATTGAATGGCTGAAGCTCATGATTCAAAACTATACTGATGTGGACCATCAGTTTTGCACACTGTTAGGTCCACACGCAGCAAAAAGCATGGTTGCAGCATCATCGTGCCCAACCTAATTTAGTGCCTACACGCTGGACAGATCCGCTTCACAACTAGAACGGTTATGAACGGATGCAACTTTACACGGCGCGAACTAACTGGACTTAACAAGCCTCCTACTTTCAATACTGGAGTTCTAATCACACTTTGCACTGAGGTAAGCTGTGCAAGCCCTTGCCCAGGGTGAAGGTACCTACAGTTGAAAGAGACAATTTTACAGGCGGGCGTGCTGGACGACAGAGTTGCCAATTTGTTCGTCGATTTGAAGCTCAAGGAACGAGAAACGAGGAGGTGGCAGTATTGGCTTCCCACGACCTGGAATCCTTGAGAGACTAGCTTAATAGAGTGTCATAGTCATAGTTCATGTTTTTCTCATACAGACACCAAGAAGCAGCACCCAAAGCTGACCAGTCGGGCCTCGCCTGGACTCCTGGACTATCGAGTTTTGACCATTGAGGCGAATGTTTCGGGGTGCCACTCTACGGCACGGTCTTCCGATGGGCCCGGATGCCAAAGAAGACTGGGACCCTCACTACTTCCAGGATCATCCAGGGTACGTTTGTGCAAAAGGGAACAACTTGCAAAGTAGCCCTCAGAACCTTGCAGAGGGTTCATTATATAGAGCTTTTTTTGTGCATCCCAAAACCGGTGTTGCCTGCATCCGTTGCGACTGGGGCTGCGATGGCGGACCCAGGCCACCGGCCTTCGGGTGGACCGTGCAGAGATTGTGGCTATAGAAGCCGAGGAGCTGTGATGAACGAGTTGGTTATGTTGTGATTTGATTTTGTTTGTTCGTTTGTTTGGTTGGCTTGTCCAAATGGATTATGGATTCTAAAAGGTCACGAAAGGTAGCCTGGTAAGGACCACCTTGAGTTTGCTTTGCGAAGCAAAGGGACTGGCTTGAGAGCTTGCTCGGGACTAAAGATTGGTAGATCAATGTCTAACACCCCGGAGGGGAGGGGAGGGGAGGGGAGGGGAGGGTGAGGGGTAAGTTCCCCCAGAAGTGGCAGTTGCTTAACTGGACCTGATCGAAACACCAAGTGAGTCACACGAATGCGTTCAGTGTGCGAGCAGCAGCGATGCACACCTTTTCTATGGCTGCGGATGCAGGTATTGGGCTTGAGCCAAATGAATTAGGTCGAAAGCGGACTGAAGAGCTACAGACTAATCTATACAATACAACAGGTGCTACACACGTATAGCGTAGACACGCCTAGGGGGACCTAGGACCCTACCAAACACAAAACAGACACAAATTTTCTTCGTGTCGAAGCTTACGATCTCTAAAGTACAAAAGCTTGGATAGCAAAAGAATGCAAATGAATTACAGAAGTTCTGTCTTCGCAGAACTAGACCGTAGATGCCATTCTGGCTCATCTAGGTTGCGTCAGATAATCTTTACACATCTACGAAAGGCATATTTGCTGCATCGAACGTTCCGGAATATCGGAGATCTTCTTTTTCAAGCCAAATCGTTAAGTCGGAATCAAATCTATAGGGCCTTTAGTTTAGATGTATCTGGGTCTTTCAAAAAATTGCATTTAGCTTTCCGGCACTTAGCTGTGGTCTAGCCGGAATATCGGCTTTCCAGAGACTACCTACCAGTTCCTGTATCCTCGGTAACCAGGGTTCCAAGATGATGAGGAGGAACCGGCATACCACCATGAACTTGATGCGCCCGAGGACCAGCGGTCCGATGGCTGCCAGGACTGGTCCCATCCTGCTTGGCGAGCTTGTTTATTCTGCCGAGACCGTTCCTTCAACATTTCAAGTCTTTCGGCATTCTTCTCGCCACGGTTCACAGCGGATGTCTGGCTACGAACTCTGATCTTGTGTCGACTGGCAAGTGAAAAGTTACACTGGAATGGATGGTGATAGCCCAAATCACTGCTCTTCAAACACAGATCAAGATGGTTCAAAAGCTTAAGGAGTTCGTTAATCTTTATGGTAGTCTCTTTCTGACGAGGAGGCCGTTCGTATCCAACACGTCCACGATCATCCGGAGTATCGGATGTTCTCGTCCGCAACGTATGCATGTCCTTGCCGTAATTTAAGGCGATCTGCAACATGCAGTCGCAATCGGCATCCAGACCTTCCAAAGCGGCGAGCTGCTCGCTGGCGAGGGTTGAGACCTCCCAGTTATAGGTTATGCGCTTGCTCGGCTCACGCTTCTTGTTCACAGAAACAAGGATCTGGTCAAGGATGGTGAGGACAGCTCCGGTTCCCGGATCGGCGTGTCGATCGCCCCGGAAGTTGCGGTTCGTGAACTGATTAGCATCGCGCGCGATGACGTCCACCTGGTCTGCCACGGCCGTGATCAAAATCTTCATAATGGCGTTCTTACCGGCCATAATACCTGACTGAAAAGCATGGGCATTGATATGGAAAGCGCAGACTCGAAGTTCAGGCATGTGCATATGCGCTTGCAGTCATTCAGACTCCCGGTCCGGAATGTCGGACACTCGTGGAACAATGCCTCTGCATCCACTGGTTCAGCTTCAATGTAAGTGGTGGATGCTTGTGCTACAGCTAGACTGTCAGGGCAGACGATCACCTCCATGTTATCTGCTGGATCAGCGCCTTCTTCAAGGGCAACTCGGAGGTTCTTTCTGACTCCACGGTCATCGGTGATGCCTCCATCTGTTGATTCGTCGACCTTTCCCCAGATCACGCGGAATGTCGCGGCACGGGCTACCCAGGCTAGGCGGTCGCCTTCGAGCTCGATTCGGCGGATGAGTTCCAATCTTGATGAACCAAGAATATCGGTGGAACAGACTGCTGCAGGTGATTCGCCATCCGCCATGGCCATGACACATAAGCATTGATATTGGTTAAAGAGCTCTCTGTGTCGCTCGATTCCGTTGGCCTCGAGAAGAATTGTGATATGCGCTGTGTTCCTGACAAGATAGTGCCGAAGGACAGCGTATTGATCTGTCTCGGCGAGCTCCCTGGATAGTGGCTGCCTGCCGTTGAAATGAGGCGTACGATTGATATCGCCAAAGTTGAGCAGCAAGACGCTGACATGTTCAGTCGATCGGAGGAGTCTTGCTTCATCGAGGTCAAATTCTCCCTGATTTGCGCGATATCCTTGCATGTACGAACGGCTTAACTCGACAATCTGTCGCATCTCCTCGCCGGTATATCGGCGGTTGGAGTCGTAATAGCAGCTTGGCCGAATGATTGGATATGGTGCCACATCAGACTGTTCGTCCCAGTGTTGAGCGATCGAGGGAATGTTGCGGCTCTTGTAGGTTGGATGGTTCGTGTAGTGGTATTTGCTAGCTCCTTCAAGGACAACGCGATCCATCGCTGCGTAACCTGTTGAGCCGCCACCGAGAACAAGGTCTTTGATTTCTTGCAAACGGTGCAATCGACCGGCGTATCGGTCGTCCGGGTGCCAACCCTCGGATTCGGCTGCGAAGGGAATCGCGAAATCGATTTCTGCTGTGACCTCTTCGCGCTCGTGCTCACCCAGCGGTGCCGGAATATCGGCGTCTGGGACTGTCGAACAGAGATAAATGCTATTGCATGAGCAATGATTGCTGGCTTCATGATAGCAGTCTAGGCATGTTCCGTGGCTGCATGCCCTGCAGAAGAAAAGTACGTCGGCGCTTGAACAGGTAAGGCAAGTCATCTTTTCTGGGCGATGGAAATATTTGTCTGGAGTTTTCTGTGCCTTTCTTGCATCGCTGATGACTTCCCGCGCTCGCGAGGTCGCACGCTTCTTAGGCTGTGCTTCGAAGAACTTCGTTCCCGGAATATCGGAAAACGAGACTCTGCGACCTTCGGATGGAGTGCGGGCCGTTCCCGGTGCATGGTCAGCCTTCTTAAGGACAGTGCGAGATGGTGTTCGTGACCGTGCTCGGGAGGACCAGACCCTGGTGCCCTGTGCTTCTTCTTTCTTGACTGCTGAAGACGATGAGGCTGCTGCTGAAGGATCGTCCGGCATATCGGACTCTTCCTTTTTCACAGTGCCTTTCTTGACCCAGGTTCCTTTCTGGCGCGCTTCTGCGAGGTCGTCCACCATGGCTTCATCTAATGTTTTACTTATGACCTGAACATCATCATCGTCGCCTGCCGGAATATCGGCATCGACCTCCATGTCGTCGTCATCATCGACATCAATCAGGTCATCTCCCTCTTCCTCAGTCGTTTCCGACAATGAGCGTTTCTTGAGACGACGCATATTGGTGGCTTCATCCTTCCAGTCGTCGTCGAGGGAGAGAAAATTCAGCCATGTCTCAGTGTGGATCTTGGACATGCCGTGGAGCTGATGGCGATCAAGTTTCTCCTCGGCCTCATTGCGCCATGCCTCGATCTCGCGAATCTTAATATTCTTAAACGCAAGCCTCCTTGTTTCAATCTTGAACTTATCGTGGCCTTTGCCTACCAGCCTCAGTACCTCGCAATAGAGCTGTGAATAGAAACGCAAGTACGGCTCGTCGGGGGCCGACATGGCTGGAGTGGAGTCTGGGACATCCCACAGCTTAGTTGACAAACAGCAATTATTTCGGATGTCCCATGCAAGACTGAAAAGACCGGCCGGAATAACGGCCTTGGTCAAAAAGTATCCATTCTTGCTCAGGCTGAAGTCTTCCATGAGCTCTGGATGCTGTTCCAGCGTTGCCTTAGACAAGATGAGCGCCACGTTAGCGGTCGGTCGAATGTGCTCATGAGAGACCAGAAGTCCGTCGATCGGCAAAAAGTGATTCATGTTACGCTGCTTATTGCTTGCAGTATTGCCGCCTCCAGGAAGGAGACCATACTGCTGAATCGAACGAACGTGGCGATATACTCAGTCATGTGAACCAGCGTGTCCGGCATATCGGAGAGCTGGCACTTCGGGATCCTTAGGCCTGCAATTGGAGCTGCGGCATCTCCCGAATGGCTGGAAACGGCTTGCGCAAAAACATGAGCGGCCCTGTATTGCTTGTACAACTGAGCAAGCTCTTTTCGATCCTCGGCCGTCCTACCGGCTGGATGGATCCAATCGCTAGGGCTACTAACAAACCTTTCACCCTTTTGATGGTCGGAAGTGCTCAAAATGCCAACCTGATACCTGCCTTTCTGGTTATACATAATGGTGATGGCAAGTGGCAACAGCAAGTTTATTCGATCAACAGAGGCTTCACACCATGGCTGCAGCTGGGCCTTTTGCGCAACCGGGAAGACAGGGTCTTCCATGGACTTGCAAGTGAATGCCCATTGGCTGAGCAACTTCCTAAACCGCGCCCCGGCCATTAGCTCAAAAACAGTGAGTGACAGGTCAGCATGTGTCCATCCGGAATGTCGGAGGATCCAGCTTAGCTCCCGAGAGATCTTGTCGTAGATCTCGCTCTCGTAAATCCTGGTCAAGGCTTCGTCGCTGAACTTGAAAAAGCCAGACCAAATCATCCACAAGCAGTAGACGAAAGCTGAGCTGACACCGTACTCGGGGCGGTCGAACGCTGAGTCCATTGCGCTAGGGCGAGGACCTGCGTCGCGAGAAGTGTCCTTGTTCTTGCCCTTGCCCTGGCCGGAATATCGGCCCTCGGCGTTGCGCGACTCTGTTCGCTTGCCTTTTCCGCCGGAATGTCGGCGATCGGCAGGCTGACTTGGTCCACGGCTCGAGGTGCCAGGTGCACCGGCTTCGTGGATCTCATCAATCTGTGTGACAATAGGCCTTCCTCCTTGGACTGTGGTATGGAGGCGGTACCCGCGAATGCTGGACTGAGTTGGACGAATGCTCTCACGGCGTACCGATTCAATTGATGGCATGCGCTCTTCACGAGATGGCGAGCGCTTGCCTCTTCCTTTGCCTTTCGATTGATCTCG
Organism: Durusdinium trenchii; assembly: GCA_963970005.1. Taxonomy (NCBI): domain Eukaryota; class Dinophyceae; order Suessiales; family Symbiodiniaceae; genus Durusdinium; species Durusdinium trenchii. The sequence continues at coordinate 819,795 of CAXAMN010021363.1, forward strand.
GCCGAGATGTCGGCCAGTACCTTTACGTCCGGCTTCAGGCGACAAAGATGCGCGAACAACATCAATGAAGCGACGTCCGGATTCTGCATGTGCCGCATCTGGCGGCGAATCACTCTGACGCAAAAGACTCACACTGCGTCGGGACCGTAATAATACCGGTCGTGCAGTGGAGGGCTGGCTCGGTGATCGAGGCCTGGACTTTGCTGCTGGTGCCTGAGAGGGCGCCGCTGGAGTCTCGGAAGCAGCTGCGGGAATCTTGCGGCCCATGATGATCGCAGAGACTAAATATGCTCAAGCTTGTCTTCGTCCGTAGTAGTGCGCTTGAACCAGAAAATGCAGTCGCAGACACAAATTTTCTTGAGAAAATTCACTAGAAAAATGTCATGAAGCATACATGAGTGAATATACACAGTCTGATATGTCTTCAGCAAAGAATGTGAGAGCAAACTGCGGGTCCAGCAGGTTATTAATGACCCACTCAGTTATAAAGGCCTTGTGTTTCACAAGTGTTCGGAAAGGTGGGTGCACATCAACTTGTCGGAGTGTTCCTGTCTCTATGCTTCTTACAAGTTCATCCGGTTCTACTGCTACGTCGTCCGGAATATCGGAGTCGACGATTACAGCTTCAGGAGATTCAGGTGACGCTGGCTGTTCATCGTCGTCGTCTGCGATTGGTGGCAAACTAGGTCCGGATGGCTGAGCATCTGGATCACGGGCGTCCTCTTCTTCCGGAAATTCGGGTATATCGTCTATGTCATCTTCCGGTTTACGTTTCTTCACTGGTGTTCGGACGACCGGCGGCGAAAAGACGAGTCGATCATCACCCCCCAGATGGTTGCTCGGTGGAACCGAAGGAGGTGAAGGCGAGGCAGGCATCTGTACAGGTCTGGTAGGACGAGCTTTCGTCGAAGGGCGGTCAGACACAGGAGAAGGAGTAGGTCTCACCAAAAATCATCTGCTCGTCTGGAATAGACGGTGGAACGACAAGAGTAGGAACTACAGGAGTGTCTGGCTGTACAGGAGTCAATGGCAAAAATGAAGTAGGAATAGGGGGAACTGTGGCTGCAGTAGTAGAAGGTGGAAACTGTGATGGTGGTTGTGGTCCTGAAGGTGGTGTGTCCGGAAGTTCGCCAGGCATGGGTGTGTCCGGTTGTGACGGTGGTGAGTGGCCTGGAAACGGTGGAAACGGATTGTCTGGCGGTGGTTGTCCTGGAGAATGTGTAAATGGTGGATCTGGACTGTCTCCAGGGGTAAAGAAATCACCTGGTGTGAATGAATCACCAGGAATGTCGCCAGGCATGTCAGGACCAGTTGGTGTCATGTATTCATCAGGATCCAAACCAGGAGGTGGTGCAGGTGGTGCACCAAGAGTGTCAGGTGTGACAGGTGTGTGAACAGGTTTGGACGGAACGCGACCATCAGAGTTCCAGAAAAAGACACAGCTCCAATTTGACGCCACCAACTTCGACAAGTCGTCAAAAGGATGTGATTGGATGTGCAACTTAGTTGTATCCTTTTTGCGCCATAAAAAACAGTATACCTGCGGTGTGACGGTACCGGACCTTCAATTGTTCAAAAGTACCTCGCAATATTGTGGCGTTCTCAAATGCCATGGTAGGTGCAAAAATCTGGCGCATATGTGAAACATCATGTGCGATATGCAGTGACTCAGACCAAGGATTATACTCATGTCCCTTAGGGAGTGAGTTAACTCTGTTCATAAGACGTCGAACATAAAAATCCTTCACAGTTACATTGTCAGATTCACTGAAGTGAACATATTCTCGATCCGTATTTTCTGTCAGGAAGAGCTGGAGTGATTCGAGACCCGGAATATCGAGTTCTCCAAGCAGATCTACAACTACAGTAGTCTGTGCGTGAAACAATCCATGATGGCTTCCCAGCGGCAGAAGACAGCGAACAAGCTTGGAACAGAAACGATAAGGATATACCTGAGCTAACTTGGTTCTGCTTCCAAAGCCAGGCGCTGAACCTTCCAATGGTTGATGCTGGTGTTGTTCACCCCCGGGCTTATTACTACATCTCTTGAACACAGGCGCTAAAACTCCTTCATCAAAGTTGTGTAAAAGAGAAGTGGGTTTGTTGTAGTAATAGCCATTAGGGTCCTTCATTCCAAATGAACACATGTCCAGAGTGCCATAAATAACACCACGTTGTGACAAAAGACGTTGAAAACATCTGGTGTACCAAAGAGCTGATGAGGCTGGATTCTCAATAATGAAATGGCCTCCGTGTTCAATCTGAAATATGGCAACACGACGACAAAACTCCAACATTGGAAGAAACTTCTGTCTGCGCTGATCTCGTGCGTCGCGATCATGGATATTGGTCATCTGACTCCAAGGAGCACAGTGCGGCGCCATAAAGATGACTTTAGGCTTCTGTTTCTCGATGATGTCCATCGTCCTCTTACGACCGTCACTGGTCAAGATGTCAAATCCTGTTCTAAGGTCAATAGGTTGTCCAACACGCAAACCATTCATGGCAGCAACTTGACTCAACCGTGCTGAACCTGCGAACAGTTCTAAGAAATCGATCTTGCCAGTCATGACAGGTTGCCATGCATAAGAGGAATATGTTCAACACCGATCTGGGCTCCGTCGCTCTGGACTAGAGAGCTGGCGTGGTCAGTGACCGGAATATCGGTCCGTGCACTCTCAGAACTCAGTAGTGCAACCGGGTCGAGCGGCGCCTCAATATCTTCGATCGGATTGATGTCCTTGCGGACTTTGCTGATGTTGACCTTTAGAATTCTTGCGCCTAAATCTATACCAACCATGCTGCCGTCAGTCCATTTACCACTATGGGTTCCATCAGACTTTACCTTGGATTTATCTTCTGTCCAATAGTAGGTCTTATCACCAGGATAGAATGGACCATCACTCAATTGAAGTCTTGCAGAAATGTCTCTTCTCAAGTCGTCTGATTGTTTTGCTTCTAGATAAGACTTCATGGCAAGTGTTCTGAGGGCATCTATGTTTTTCTCGGGAGAAGGAAGTGAAGCTGTAAGCTGTTCTGGTGTCATGTTCTCTGGGTACAAAAGATCTGCAGGTCGCCGTCCAAATGCCATCTCCAATGGAGATACTCCACCAAAGGTAACCATGGAGTTCCTGGCAAGCGATGCTTGTCTGAGGAGTTGACGATACGTGATCTCGCATCTGGATGGATCCTCAGTCACGGCCTTAAGCATCAGGGTGATTTGCTTTTTGTACATGCGAACAGCTGCTTCAGCTCTGTTTGGCCATGGAGTACCAGGTCCTAAAGTAATCGGTCGGATATTCTTTCTGTTGTAAAAGGATTCAAGTTCAGTACCCATGAAACCTTGATCACCGACAAGATACTTAGGATTCAACTGGTATGTCTCAAAGTACTCCAAAAGATGGCCAATTGTTTCTGCTTCAGTCTTGCCATTACAAACATAAGCAGTGGTCATAGAAGTAGCACCGTCATAGATGATCAGGAAAAGAAGTTTGGACTTGTCGTTGATAGCTAGTTCACCATGATCAACAAAGGTGAGTTCTCCAAACGTTTCACTTCTCATACCTGAAATTCTTGATCTTGAAGGTGCAATTTTTGACTTCTGACATGTGTCACACTGCTTAACTACCTTCTCGTATTCTTCATAAATCTTAGCAGGAATCTTCAAAGCTGAAGTACGTTTCTTGAACTGCTCAGTTGACATGTGATAGTGCTTCAAATGCAGTTTCAAGAGTTCGGTTGGATGAGACAGCTTTTCATGGATTCTCTGCAATGCTAACGGCAATGTTACAGCAACCTTGGGCGTCTTCTTCTCTCGATGAACTGTTGTTGGTATTGGTTTCACGTCTTCCTTTGATTCTTCCTGAGGATCAGGCTTCACCGGCATGTCAGGTTCTGCTGGAGGTACGTCAGGCTTCTCGGCTCCTGAGCTCGAACTTGGAATCTTCGAATGCTCAAATGGCGTACCAAAATCAGGTGACTTTTCTGTCTTCCGGTATGTCGGAGGTGTCACCTTCTTGGCCGGTGGAGGCATCGAAATAAGCTTCGATCGCGGATCGACCTTGGCATCTCCACTTGCGATGTGCTTCTCTGGCTTCTTAGACGGAATATCGGCTGCTGACTTGTCTTCCTTCACTTCGGATGTCTCTGCCTTCTTGCATCCATCTTTATATGTATGCTTACGATGCTTGCCGTTACAGGCAGGACAGGCTGCATACGAAGGATTGATTGCAGTGAAACTATGGTTCGGCTTACGAACTGAGCTGGCAAACATCATGATGTCTAGGACATTATGGTTCGAAGTGCTCACTGGCAGCGAAAATCGCTTCAGACCGAACAAAGGACAAGTCAAATAGTCGCCGACCGGAGTATGCTCAATAGACATGCGAAGGTTCCTGAGCTGCTCAACGCTGAAAAGGAACGGAACATCGCCCTGGTCTAAGATATCTATCGCTGTTGTGATCCACCCTGTGGGTGACTGGTCGTTCTGGAAGTAGATTACCAGCTTCTCTCGGACGTTGGACTGTTCACCATTTGCAAATGAAAATCGACTTGACGAAGGCTCAAAAGAGAAATCAATCTTGGATGCATTGTAGTGTCTCTTACATGCCTTCACTAGACGCATAATGGCGGTTCTTGAACCCATTGCTCTAGTACAGCCGCTGTCAATGATCACGTAGGTCGGACTGTACCTCAGATCGATGTATTCAGAAAGCAATGCATGGTGAAATCCATCGTCAAAGTTGACAAAAGAAGAACAGAAGCGTGGATCAATCACTTCAGAACAACCCGAATGTCGGTAGTCTGTACTGCTACCGGCAGGGTTTAGGTGATACTGATGTGAAACATGTTCTTCACCAGTCATTTCTTCTGCATGTGTTCCGTAATACCGGAAATCTGCTGACTGGTTCATCTGGTCAGGCCTTTGTCTCTGAGCTGTGGCGCTCTTCATCTTGCGGTCTGTCCGTCTGTCCGTCCGCAAAGTATGTCCATTGTTGCCAGGTGGCTTCATTTGCCTGCCAGACATCTTCAGGATAGTACTGCTCTGTGTGATATCCATACGAGTCCCATGACCAGTTTGCTTCATGTGCGCTCCAGGTTTCTTCGGCATTAGAAGTTGGTTGAGCTGATGAAGGCTCTTCGGTGGTTGCAACATTGGATTGTTGAAATGGATTCTGTTGCTTGCTTTTTCCTTTGCCTTTGAATGCATCTTTTCCCTTGAATCCTTTCTTTCCACCTTTCTTTCCTTTCTTGCCTTTTCCATAGAAACCTGAGTTGTCAGGGTACTCTGCGTAATGTGCCCCTGCACAATTGCCTCTACGGCTGACAAAGCCGGGTCTTGTACCTTTTCCGCGGCCTTTTCCCTTGCCGCCTTTGGATGGTTTTCTGAATCTTCTACCGTGGATTCTTCTACGGGTGTATCCTCCTTTGGCTGCTAACACCCAAAATTCGGATTCTAAGAACAAACTCACAAATCCTTCTTCGCCTGTTTGTTGATCCATCACCCAGTATCCGGATTCTTCTGCCAGGTCTCCTTCATCGAGGACAAGGAAAGTGGATCTTCTTTGCCTGCGGATCGAAAGATCGGCAGTTCCTGTGGCGGTTCCGCAAAAGAGATCAAGGAATAAGCCTTTGACGCCTAAGTATGTGTAGTTGTTCATGTTGATCTGACGCAAGGCCATGCAGGCTACGAACCTTTCTCTTTGCTGTTCGTTGAGATCCGACTGAACTAAGAAAATAAGTGACATCAGGTTGTCAGACAATGGAAAGGTGTCACGATGTGCTTGTTTCAAGGCATCAATATGTTCAGAACGGATTCTCTCTGCATTTTCTCTTCTTTCTGTTGGATCTTGAATTTGTTGAAGTAGCATGTACTGCTGTTGCGAGAGGATATCAGTAAAGTTGAAATCATCAGGCTGTGGAACAGTCGAAAGATCTAACAAGCCCATGAAGGCTTCCATGACTTTTTTTACTAGCGACTTCAAAACGAGCGATCCAGCTGACAAATTCTCCGTTTCCGCGCCAGGTCCTGAAGAGCTGCATGAAACGCCAAAGAAAAAACATGATTTGCTCCCTTGACAAAGTATGGGCGCAACGTCTCCTTGAAATACGTAATACCGTTTCTTTCATGACGAAGCTGTTCATTGTCGAGCATCTTTTTGTAGTATTCGGCGTTTCCGGTTAGAGCGTTCTTCAATGATGGGCCTAATTTTTCGGCGCTTAATGTGGTGATGTTCACCCAGTCATCAATCAAATCTTCAAACTCGAACCAGGACGACTGTCCATCGAATGACGGAGGAATTTTTGGCGTCATTTTGACACCTGATGTTGGCTGTGCCTCGTACGTCCGGTATGTCGAACTCGAGGACCTTCCTTGCTGATGGCGATGACGCGTGCCTTGAGCGGCGAAAGCTTCTTCTGGATCAGTTGCTTCCGACAGGCTGTCGTCATGCTCTTCGTCCGTATCTATGTTAAAGATCTGGACCATGGTCTATTTGTTTTCAGACAAGTGACTTACTTGGTTGTCCCCTGTCCGGAATATCGGACGATTCGGCACGAAGGCAAAATCGACCGTTGCGAAGCAGGAGACACAAGCTCCGCTACCACTTTGAGGGGTAAGTTCCCCCAGAAGTGGCAGTTGCTTAACTGGACCTGATCGAAACACCAAGTGAGTCACACGAATGCGTTCAGTGTGCGAGCAGCAGCGATGCACACCTTTTCTATGGCTGCGGATGCAGGTATTGGGCTTGAGCCAAATGAATTAGGTCGAAAGCGGACTGAAGAGCTACAGACTAATCTATACAATACAACAGGTGCTACACACGTATAGCGTAGACACGCCTAGGGGGACCTAGGGCCCTACCAAACACAGAGGGGAGGGGAGCACTGCTAGCATTCTGGACATAAGGTGAAATCATGCGCTCAGCAGTCACTGCAGTACGACGCTGGCCATGAGGTTGCGCAATACAGCGCGAACCCTGCGCAATGAGGTCGCGCAATGCGGCTTCGATGCCGCGCGTGCGCGCCCGGCAGCCTGACACAGCGCGTACTGCGTTCACAGACCATATTGCTCGACACCAACGAGCATCGATGCAACACAGCCTCTCTGCAAAGCCCTGTGGAGAAACCCCTCGCGTCGCGGAACACCATTCGACTCAGCCTTATACCCCAGCGTGGCGAAATCTTACCGCGTCGTGGAGCACACCCACCATAATAGCGTGACGTCCATCCCTGGCAGTACCGGCCGCACCCCTCCAGCACTATCCTTAAGGGGGTTGGTCACTGCGGCTTCGACGCAACGCGTGCAGGCCTGTAATCCTGACACAGTGCGTGCAGCTGTGGGCCCATAGCTGGTACACATGCGAGCGTTTATGCATTGCGACTTTTACGCGCGCCTGTTGTCACGCACCTTTACACAAACGAGCGTCGACGCAACGCAGCCTCTCTGCAGAGCCGTGTGGCGCAATCTGACCGCAACGGTGTTCCTCTTGAGCCTTCTTGTGTTCTCTGGCTTTGTTGGTTTCATCCATGATTGACCAAGGGGCACGTTCCTGAAACACCGGAGACAGTCCCTCACCAGAAAAGGTCCCGACAGCTACCCGGTCCGTCTCTACCTTTCGTGTTTCCCCGCTCAAGTATAATATAATTCCGCGGTTGTATAGAATGGAGACTCAAGCATAGTACATATCGTGTCATATCATCATGTCCAACGTAATATATAGTCGTGCACTATTGTAGTGTAGAGGCATGTAGTGTTGTGATGCGAACTCCATATACGGCTAACACAAATGACAAGTCATTGGCGTTCTTAGTGCAACCATAAATCAACTCGTGTCTACATATACATGCAGTGACATATCATGTGATATACATACGGCCGCCTTACCTTGATGCAGCATGTCAATGTTTGCCTTCGATAGAATCTATTAGAACCTTGGGTTGGTGCAGATTTGCAAGGAGCAACGGCGCTTTGATCAAAGGCACCTGGAAAGCGGGCTTCAAACAACATGCCCTGAGATCTGAAATCGCCTATCCCAAGGTCAGTGTGCTGGATGGAAAACTTGGGCAGTTCCACTCACCACAGTAGAATTCATGTTCAAAGCTGCTTGCTAGTGTGGTTTGAGTTTTACATACATCCTTTGTGCTTGTACAGTAATTCATAGTAATTCATTTCCCCTTGTCATAAGTTTCACAGTCACAGTTTGATGTCTTGGAAACTGGAGTCGCTGCCTTGTAAGATGTTGATCTAGTGCAAGTCTTGTGATGTGTCTTATCCGTGTCTACGGGCAGAAATGACTGTAGGAGACTCCCTAACAGGCGGACGGATGGCCTGCAAAAACTTCGCCAGACTCAACACAAGTGGAGGCGCAGCATCTCTTGGTGTTGGCAAAAGCAATATACAGCGAGATCATGAGGGGTTGTAGGGACGTACAAGGGAAAAACGGGAAAGGAGAACAGCTGACAACATTTGGTTGCTGGGACAGCGGCAATCCGCACCACAAATGATCTGAACTTGTCATGTGAGCGATTTGTTTTTGCATATTTGGAGAGAGCTTGGCAGGTATTAGGAGCCCCTAGTAGCGTCCTTGCTCCTAGTAGTAAGGCCAGGAGCCCCTAGTAGCGTCCTTGCTCCTAGTAGCGATGCCGGGAGCCCCTTTGATTTAAAAAAAAACACAATTTTTTCCAGTTCTGGAGTTGCTGAATACGGTGTGGCATTGCTCGTTGGGGGGCTGTTTGCCCTCACGTGGGATTGACATCACAAACGCAGGCCATGTGGAGGCCCCTTCGGTTTGGAGAAGCACTCGCAGAAAATCACACCACGAAATGGAATTCTGCGACTTATATAATTCGACTGTGAAATGGTCGGAGGCAGTGCCAACGCCAATGCCAGCGCAGGCGGAGCCAGTTGTCGAAGGCGGGAAAGTTTGTCACCGCCAGTGTTGGCTGATTCCCAATGTGTCCAGCTCCAAAGTCCCCCACTGGTTGTTGAGGGATTCCCTCACTGTGAACGCTGATGGAATCCCTCACTGAACGCTGCAAGGTGAACGCTGATGGTGAGGCTCCCGCCGAAGTTTACATTGTTTACATTGAGGTCATGCAAGTGAGAGTAATTATATACTGCTTCGAACGAGCATTCCGTCCACCAAAAAAGCTGGTGACGAGATCTCGCTGTCCCACTGAGATCTGCGTATCTCGCACACGTCGATCTGAGAGATCTCCAGGTCCATCCGCATGCAGGAAAGGTTCACAGCAACCAACCGTTCCCTGGCGAATCGAAAGGACCTGGCGAATCGAAATGGGGACCTGGCGAATCGAACGTACACTGTAAGACTGTACTCATACTCATGGGGAATCCATCTCCATGTGTCGTTTCCACAAACGATTGGTTCGGGGCGTGCATTCCGGCATGCCATTGATTTGTGCATACCCGACAGTTGGCATGGTGGTGGTTTGGCATGTTAAACTCGACACAAAGAGGAACGGGTCACAGGCTACTCGAAACAGCTAGGGGCTGCTAGTGTGTAATGGGAAAGCGTCCAACCTACGCAACCTAAGGTATTCAAACCAACGTCTATCCTCAAATATTGCAAGTTCCTTTCAGAACTGCAAGCCTTTGATGAAACGTTTTGAACAAGTATATGCACCAGGGGATCCTTAGGTCCTTGGGCCAAAACGGGGCATCCACTCCACTCATTTAGGCACCTGTTGAGATGTTCCCACAGCTGGGGCTGGCGCCAGCCCTGCCGAGGGAGATGATGGCACAGGCGATTTGCGTATACGAAGTTTTTGAGAGATATGGCAAGACCCAAGTTGCCAGGCTTGCTGACATGTGATCTAATTTCCATCTAACATGAGTTTGCAGGTGGGACTCAACACATTGGAAGAGGAGTTGGGATCCCCATGGCAGAAAGTGCCCTGTGCACTATGCAAAGTAGCTGTTCAAAGCGGCAGTTCTTGCATGTTCTTGCGATGTCGTTCCTAGCCGCGCTTTCGGAAGAGAGTGTCGTGTGCAAGATGCTGCAGAATCTGCAACAGACTGCAACAGAGGTCGAAGAGTATACTTTATGTAATTACACAATTTCCAGCTTTGCACAGTAGTGATGTCATGGGCTTTCTGTGCGAATGACGTTTCTCTTAGTTGGTAATGTTGTTAGAACACCGGAGCCAAGGAAAAGCGAACACTCAGACATGTCTTGGCCCACAGTTGCTGCTTTGTCGATGGATGATGTCGTTTGGTTTTGTGACCAGAAGATGTTTCAATGCCCAAAGTGCCGTTCGAATGGTTTGGTTTCGATTGCGGTTGATGCATAGTCCATGCATATATATATATATCAATCACCTGCGTGATTCATGTGGAAGCAGATCCAACCGTTTCAAACTGCACCTGTGAGAGCAGATCCACCGGATTGATCCGCATTCTGCATCATTGGTCTTTTGAGGCCATCAAGCACCGAGTCGTTGGCCAGCACTTCATCTGCTGAATCTGAAGGTCCACTTGATGAGATGCTGATTTTGTAGGATGTTTCTTTGATGGGGTCTATAATATATATATATATAGAAAAACATAATACATTGATTATATATATATATATCACATATATATATATAAATTTTGCATATGTATGCTACTATTATAGAGATTATGAGCACTAGCTGTTTGAGCAGTCGAAGTTTTTTATCGAAGCGATCGAGGTGAAGAGCCGAGGCTGCCGGAGGCCTCAGGAGGCTCAGGAGTCCGGGTCCGTGGTCCGTGTTGCGGACTCGGTGGTTGGAGAGGCACACAGCGTGTAACGCGAACAGCCACGTATTTTTTTTCTCCACACCTCCGACCACAACCGGACGTCTACCAAACATTCGTAGAAGTGTTTGTTGCTTTGGCGAACATCGACTGAGGCCAACACTGGTCCTGCAGAAGGCACTTCTCAGGCACTTCTCTCAAACCAAACTTCTGCAGACAGCTCCTCTCAGACAGGGTTTCCGGCGCAAACCGAACCCGGTTTGCTTCGAGCGACGGCGGAGCGACGAAGCAAGCCGCCAAGAGAGGCGGAACTCCCTGAAGCGCACCACGCTCATGACTGCTCTCAGCTGAGTGGACCACTTGAACCATTTGGAATCATTTGGACAGGTTTACAGTACTTTGGACGAACACCCACTGAAATGGAACACCGATTCGAAATTTGAGCTGTCGAAGCAGAGCATTCAAGATAACTAAAGACCATATTCAATATACTGATGGACTGGTGGAGGACCGACATGTTGTTTACAGTGTCACTTGCCAGAAAGTCTTTGAATTGTGCTGTACAGCGAAAGGGACACCGCTTCAGTAGAAGTTTGGTGTCTCAAGAATCTCAAGTTTGCATTTTCCAAGCCCGGGAGGGAACTCTTCATCCATTATCCAATTCATCAGAACTGCACTTCCACTTAGCTTCTTGATCATTCTTGATCTGTGTACTGTCAAGGTAATGGACAAGATTACTGGGTTTATCTGGGTTTACTGACTTCAAAAGTGATGCGCTTGCGCTTGCGGTTCTCTTAGGCAGACAACACCTCAGCAAAAGATGTCATATCCAGCTGCTTGGCTGAAGCCCTTCAATTTCAAAATCTTAGCTGAAGCCAGAGATCTCAGCCTGATGTAGGTATCAGAGCACCACCACAATAGGTGAGGGCAGTGAATCAAAGATGCTCTAGCAGGTAGTTTAGGCAGGTGTCAATCAATATTAGATTCCATTTCAAACGTGCTTCCAAGTGCATTGGGTCCAGGTGATGTCAACCTCGCTGAACTCTTCGATGCAGGCATTCTTTACTGCGATTACGGCGATTACTGCAAAGACATGGAAAGGCAACCGTGTCAGAAGGAAACCATGGCAACGTGTGTTCATCGATGTCATACGCTCATCCCAATTGAGTATTGGTGTGTATCGTCTAGTCACATTTGTGTCTCCAATCCTTTTTTAGCAGAGTTTTGGAGCCAGAAGTTTCCGCATGATCTCGTTCACCGATGGGAGGTGAAGAAGAGACTGACGAGGATAAGAAGAACAAGTTGGAGACTCATTTTCTTTGGCCGTCTTCGCTCGTCCACGATGTTCTGCGATTTGTGTTGCCTGTGCAACGCTGCCCAGGCAACTGGCATCCCTCAATGCGGCGGCCTGAACATGTGATCCTGACAAGCTGACCTCATCCCCAGCTGAGTCTACGCAGTAGGCTGATCACATCGGGCGTTTTCAGAGGCATCTAGACTCTAGACGACGCACTTTCGCAGTTGGAGACACGCTTCAGCATTTTGTTAGTACTGCCATGCAAGTACAATTATGAACACCGCGGGGCAGGCAGATCCTTCATCACCAGTTCTGTCATTGCGACTGGCTCTCGGAAATTGAGCACTCACAAGCCACCAAGGGCGATTATATGGCCTCGAAGCTAATATCGAGGACCGTGTTTTGTTCAGGTCAACAAAGCATCAAATGGAGGCCATCGCTCTTAGGTTGGAGGCCATCACTAGTAACTTGGCCACGGCAGAGTGCGCTTAACTACCCCTACAAGTATGTCAAAATCTGGGTTTGGGTAGGTTTGGGGGAAGATCTGGGTGGTGCGCGGGGTGGTGCGCGGGGTGGTGCGCGGGGTGGTGCGCGGGGTGGTGCGGAAGGTTGTGCGGGATCCGCGCGGAACCGCGGGGAACCGCGGGGAACTGGATTCTACTTCTACCGCTACTTATGATTTTGCTTGTAAACCCCGGATGTCTTGTCTGCGCACCGCCTCGCACCACTCCCACTCTGCGCACCACAAAACATATAGGACAAACCCCGGGTGTTTTGTTTGCGCACTGCCTCACGCACCACCCCGCCCAGCACCTCCACACACATCCAGGGCTCCAAAAGCGCAAAACTAGCTAAGCGCACCAAGCTTGTGTCAACCAGTAACTAGTAGAAACAAAGAAGAACAATTCTTGGCATGTTGCTCCCTCCCCGTGGAACTTGGGTAGTTTGATGGCGGAAAGAGGCGCAAATGGAAGGCCAATGGAGGCCATGCATACTGACCGCTCTTCTTGGGGACCATTGTTTGGCGGGGGACATCACATTACATCAACACCTTTCAAAAAGCCACTTTGTTCCCACGAGCAACCCGTTCCATACACATTATTCATATTCAGCAGGTGCAAATCGAAGAACAACCTGCATTCCTGTCTTCATGTTTGTTTTGAGATCGCTGCAAGTGATGTGGTTCACAGTGTGCCCCCGCCGTTCAACAGGACTGAGGAGCGGCCTGCAACCTCAACTGAGGCTCGAACATCCTAGAGAGTCCTAGTCTTGAGGGAAAGACCCGATCGGTGCCCTCAGTAGAATTTATATAGAATCTTCATTTCTTGTTTATGCGTGTTTCATGTTTGTTTCTTTTTGTTCCATTTGTTGGATTCAGATGTCGTTCAACATTGTTTCTGCAGGCGGCCACGGAGCCCTCAGATGCCATGGCCTCGGTCCCTTAGCATGGCCACGGAGTGGCTCTGATAATATGACCTGAACATCCACATGTTGTTTTGCACATGTTCAACTTATTTGCCTTAAAGGCATATAATATAGCATCATATAGCCAGTGTAAGTATATCTAACTAGACTGTAGCTTTTTGAGCTATACCCAATCCACCCCTAACATGAAGATTGTATGAGATTTCATGAAGCTGTGTTTCAACGGCCAGCTCCTTGTTTCCCCAAAAACCTAGGAACCAAATCATTAGTGCGGGAGCTATCCTGCGTCCAAGGTAGTAGCTACCTAGCTACTACTAGCTATCTCTCCCTTACTTACTTCATTAAGTAGGCGCCTACTTAACAATTAAGTAGGGAGGAGGGGGAGCGGGCTAAAAAAAAGAAACGGCCCGGTCCATTGTATGTCAGATGGTCGGAGAGAGTGACACATCTCACCTGGCAGTTCCTCAGTTCTTTGGGTTTTCAAGGCCTCTCACGTCAAAGAGCAGTTCATGGCTATGATTCGCCTTCATTCAGAGGCTCCCTCCGCGGCCATGCGGCTGTTTCGGTAGCCTAATAGGTAACCAAAGGCATGCAGTGCAAGTGAAGACTGCAAGCACATGTATACTGTAAGCACCGTTCATGAACACTCCAACTGGAGGACCCCTGTGGAATGTAGGTTTGGTATATCAAGGAATGATGCAATCCCTTTGACATGACTGTCATTGCCAGGAATGGAGGACAGAGTTTCCTGTGGAGGCACGACCTGGCAAAATGAGATCATTACTTGGTGTTGAGTCTTCAGGCATCTTCAGATTACAGATCAGCACAAACAGATTTTGTGGTCAATGATGAGAGCCGATGTTGTACGAACTTGTTGTTCCCTGTGCCTTGGGGTCCCATGGTTTGTCGCTTGAACCCGCTCATGGATGCCGCTTGAGGTCTTGAACCAGCTCACCGCGGCCTTTGAGTCTTGGCATGAGGAGGAGGGGCTGCGTACTACCAGCCTTAGAGGTTTGAACCATGCCAGGGAACCCAGCCTGAGTGGACAGCTCCAGTGGTAGATGGAAGTGACAGGATCGCAGAGGGTCTAGCTGTGAGATGCTGTGAGAGTTCTGTTTGGAAAGTGAGACAAGCCATTAAGATCATGTACAACCAGCAGCTAAGCACCACATATGTCAGTCGCGCATTTGCGAAGGAAACATATGATTTGTGACTTCCTTCCTCTGTGGAGAGTCGGATAGCACAGACTTCCTTGTGACATGAGCCCAGGTTCTGCGATATTTGCTGGGTTGGCCACCCAAAGTTTTGCAACATGTGCTGGAGGCCGGAGAGGTTCTGCGCAACCGAGACGTCCTACTCAATGGGGTCGGACCGAGACGTGCCAGGAGCCTCCACCTGAGAGGCTCTGCTTCCAGAACTTGCGAGACTTCCTGGAGACTGCCGTGGTTCTGAAACTTGACAGTCACGATGAAGTTTAGATCATTATAGATATACCATAACAACACCTGGTTCTGTGGAACTGCACGATGCTGAGTGGAACCTTCCTCATGCGACAAGGGCACGATGCAAAATTCTGATAAAGAGTCTAGAACATCACTTCCTCAGTCTTTTTGTGTGTTTATTTATGTTTTTGTGTGCAGAGCCTGCTGGTGTTCAACATTTGAGCCCGTGTCAGGTGTTGACTTTGTCATGTGGTACTGTAGACTTCAGTGACATGCACAGGAGCTGGTCAAGGAGGCTCTGGAGGAGGCAGAAATCGAAGAACCGGAAGTCCCAGCCTGAGGACGAGTTCTGCAAAGACGGCAAAGAAATGACACATTAGCGCATATTTGATTAGCATATATTAGCGCATATTAGCTTGGAGGCCATTGCTAGCAATGAAATGAAACACTAGCAGCCAGTGTCACTTTTCTTCCTCAGCAGCCCACTTCCTCATCAATCGTTTGAAAGAAGTTCTTCCCCAGAGTACTTGGCCACTGGCCCTTCTGGATCTTCAGGTTCTTTGGTCTGAGTGGGACCTGAACCTTGTTAAGGAGAGCTTCAGGTGGGACCGCCAAGGGAGAGAATCCGCGCGGATCGTCGTGATTCATTGTTTCTTGTTCAGCATTTTCGAGCCATGTTGGACCCTGCTCGACGAGGAAATATTCCTCGAGCTCCTCCAATACAATGCCGGTGGTGAACCTCTTCAAGGTGAGCTGGTCATGTCGACATCACAATGCCACACGTTGAAAAGAAAGATATCATCAAAAGTGCAACAGGGAAATATGATAGCTCATATATATATATATGTATATACACAATATGTTTGGTTCTTAAGTTTTTAAGGCAACCTCATGTGGGCCTGTATTGCACAAGTGACCCTCCAGAGTGGTTCCCGGGTTGACAAAAACATACATATTTTTCATACTATATATATATATATATATGTGTATGTATGCGATCAAAGCTGACACTCTGGCAGGAATGGAATGACGTTTGATTTATACTACCCTTCATATTGTTTCAGTGGTGTTGGATAGCCTTGCAACATTCCTGTGAAACTTCGATAGGTCGTTTGAGGACAGCTCAGTGCTGGTTTCTGTAGAAGCAACATGGAGAAGGAAGGTTGAAGAACTATAAGTAATATGTCCTTTTGGCACAGTAGTGCTTTTCTTGCAGTTCTTTGTGGCAAGAGTTCTGGAGCATCTCTGAGGCAGTTGAGGCCTTGGGCTTTCGGGAGCTGCAGATGAACACCTATGGGCGGCAACTTGCCCCAATGTGAATCAATAGATCCCTAACTTTAAAGAGACCGTCATGGGTGGTTCATTATACTCGCACTTGATTACCATGCAGTTTGATTTTAGTTTGCTCCGAGTTCGCAGGGAATTACATCTCGAACAGAATACCACAAGTTTAGCAGTGCAGCGACGAGTTTTTCACACGCCTGCTCTTTGCCCCCCTTATTAAATAGCAACATCAAGCAACACTTCAAAAGGAGACGCACAGGTGTATCGTCGTTGGTTCGCATCTCCGATGACTAAGTGACCAAGGCAACGATGGATTGGTCTTATCACGAAGGAGATTCTGGCGCTCAAGGACAGCGCTTGAGGGTGGCATTCATGTTCATTCATGCAATTTTTTTTGATTCTATTTCGAGTCGAGACCTTACACTTTTTAGTGGATCCTGAATGAGCTGTTCGGTGGACCTGTAATATGCAGGTCATGCAAGAGATTCTGAAGGGTTGCTCCAACCGAAGGCAGCAATCCCCAAGTGTCCCACTTCTGAATGGTCTCGACTTGGGTGTCCTCACAGTCCTTCAGGGAACAGCCGTGAAATTGGTGAGAAAAGACTCTTGCCAGAACTTCTCGTTTCTTCCTGTGAGGAGCATCGGAGCTCTCCGATTGAAACTTCCCGACGCGAGTCGTGGCAACCAGCGCCCAACCCGAGGCGAAGAAGCCAGAACAACGTCGGACGAGATACGCAACACATGGTTTGTCTGTTGAGTCTTTCCAAATCATCAACACCTCAAGACCCATTTTCCAAGCCTTGAAACCAAGCTATGTCTACAAATGCTACATGTTTGAACTCCACTGGAGGGCGGGCATGGGAGCTCACCTCACCTTCCGGGACTTCTTGCGCGCGGCCTCTCAGAGTCAGCCAGCGTTTGGGTCAAAAAGGTCACGGTTTGGACGTGTCGGATCCGAACGTAGCGATGGGTATTAGTTAGTAGCTTCTTTACTTACCCCTACTAGTAATGCCCTTGGTTACTAGTAGCAATGCCCCTTGTTTGCTTGTTTTTTTCATTTGTTGTTCCTCTGTTTCTCCCCAATATGCCAGGAATCTCCAGCAGAGCCTTGCGGGATTCCGAAAAGGAGCATCGACGGAAGGAGTTCCAAGCAGAGTGCGAGGTCGCTGCAGCATTTTGTGTGTCGGCAATGCTCCGTAGCGAATGACGGTTTTTGACGGTTGGTGACTCCCGTTTGACACTGATAGAACGTCAGGTCATCCATGCAGCGAACTACGGAATGCTGCAGGTGGAGGCAGGAAATCATTGGACATGAAACATATTCTTGCATGTAATTATTGCAGTGGATTCGAAATAGATTGTGGTGCGGAGTGATATCGGCGTTGGGGTCAGGGTAACCTTAACGGCCTTAGCCGTAGCCTTGACCTCGAAGATCCACAAAGAAGCAAAGACCATGCAATGCACCTAACTAAGCACATACAGTTTTGTTGTCACCTGCAGGACATGAGGGAACTCCACGGAAGCTTTTGTGCTTTGAAAAGCTCTATGCCGAACAGGGCGAAGGTGCATGCATACAGAGATGAATCGCTTCAGAATGGGTTCTTCCGACAAACTCTTTTGTTTAGCCGCCCAACCTGCTGCAAAAACCAATGCTTCAACTAGCGTCTCAGAGTGTTTGTACCCACTTGCTCATGAGGATTGTTTGCAGCCGTTTTCTATCTTTTTCTGCATGTTCTCACTAGAAATCCATCACCCTAGATCCTGCCCACCAGAAGCCGCAGGCCAACTTTGATGCAATGCAGGAGCTGACAATCAAGTTAAATTACATAAAGCCGGTTGAGTGCACTTTGGTGAATCAACTCTGGAACACAAAAAATACATATGTTAGATGAGATGGTGAGACCAGTCGTTCTCAAGTGTGGCACTGGTCCACTTGCGACATGTGTGTTTTGTGTTTGTGCAAAAGTGTTCTCGGTTTCCACATGTGCCATTATCCCCGCATGTGCTATAGGATATATGATAGGATATATTATATCGGAGACAAAGAATGACCTCCTTGGCGGTGGGCCACTGATGGACTACGCCCTCCACGCGGGCGGCCTACGGTCAATTACCCTCGGCAGCATTTTAGTGCCTTAGTGTTGCACTTGGTCGTGTTTATGGGTAGCGCTCACGCGGGTCATTATGCGAGTCCTCCCAGTAAGGAGTTCATGAAGGAGGATCGACAATAAGACTCTCACAACACGGGAGTACTTGGTCAAGTCCGAAGGTAAGCTAATCCCACCCTGACGTCAAGTCCGAAGGTAAGCTAATCCCACCCTGACGCTGTCAGGAGTCTCCTTGGAAGGTACTTGAGAGACTAGTCTTATCTGCGGTTCCCGTTTAAGTCGTCAGGGAGCGGAATTGTCCATCACGCTGCTTTGGCCCAAACGCCTGGGGCGGTTGGGTGGATCCGCATCTGCGCTTTCGCCTTCCCCGTGGGTCCTCGGGCCGGCGGTTTGTGGGGCGACCCGCTTGGTCATCGGTTAGTCACCGTGTCTCTGTCAAGGGCTTGATGTCCATTTGGTTTGACCCAAGGGTGCCCGGGCGGTACACTTGAGGCGTTGCTTGGAGGGACAACGCTTGCTTCGGAACCTGAGGGTCCTGGGGTTTTGTCTTTCACCTTTTTCAACATCCTCACGCTGACACTGGGGGGAATCAGTCGGTAGACTCTTCCGAGCATGCTTTACCAACAAAGACTCCGTACTATGCGGTCGCACTGGAACTGTCAACGTGCAGTTGCACGGGCCGATGGCCGCAGTCACCTGCGGTTTATAGGTCGCAAACTGGGTAAATTGAAACGACAGGTAACTCACCGCAAACAAAAACGAACACGTAGCATTCTCACACGTCTTCGACGCAAAGTGAGTGAAGATAAAGCTAACCGTAAAGAATGGAAGCTTGCCACTTGGAACACTCGAGGTTTGGGGGCGGTAGCGGGGTACATTAACCACCGCCTTGAGATGGTGAAGGCTGGGACAAAAATACCGGTCGGACAACTCACACATGTATATGCGGATACGCAATCCTGTTTCCCTCCTTTTCTTCCTCGATCTTGGGTCTGCCCGTTTACCCTTCTCTTCCTCCATCTGCGGTCGTGTCCCGTCTACTGTCTTTTTCTCGGTCTTCTTTGATCAAGGTGAGGAACACGCCATGTGGGCCCCTCCAGGTTGACAGCGGGCTTAGCGGGCCTGTCCAGGTTGATCATTGATTCCGAGTGCCTGGGTACCAACTTGCTCCTTGCTCTGTATTTTGCCTTCTTTCCAAAGGATCACAGCTTTAGATACGCGACCCCCGTCTCTCCCTGCTCCCCCCTTTTCTTACACGGAAGAACGTTACACACCAATAATGACCGTGCTACGCCGCTCGTTTTCAGCTGTATGCGTGCTCCAGCGTCAAGTTGAGTCTCAGTTTCGCATACAGACTGACTGTTTTTCACCTCAGTGATGTGGTGCATGCCTGCCGTCATGCGTTGTGAACATGGGCAATACCCTCTTGAAGAGCTGTGCTTGTTCAGTCCCTCCCAGGGGTTTCCGACCATATAGTGTTGTCCCGTGCGAGGTCGACGCGTCCATGGCACCAGGTGGATCTAAATGGTTGCACAATGTGATGGTGACTACATTCGTCGCGATCATGATCATCGACCTCCTTGGCGTCCCCGTCGCCGTCTCCGGGGCAACTACGCTTGGCTACATCATACTTGGCTGTATTCAGTTACCCTGACAATGTTGGTGCACTTTTTCGGTCAGTGCTATACGGGGTCCTTGGGTCAGTCGTACCCTACGTTGAACGCACTATAAATACTCTGCGCTTCAGCGCGGTCCTCGTGGGCGCCGGTGCGCGCTCGGTCCATAAGCGTAGGCTTATCCCTCCTGCAGGCTTTGCAGGTGTCTCCGTTTTGAGTGCAGCTTTCCCATTTGTCTCCTCACCTTGCCTTGGTACTTCCTTCGGAGCGGAATCGTCGCCCGATACACCTTTCGGCCCAAAATTTCAGGGCGGCTGGGAGCGCGCGCCCTTGGGTGTCTCGTGCTTTCCCCGAAGCCATGTGGCCGTTGGTGTGACGCTACCCGTCCGGTCCGCGGTTAATACGTAGTCTTGCCTTGTCGCTCCGGTGCGTGTGGTGTGAGCCCACGGTGCCTGTGCACCTCGATTGACTGTTGTCATTTGCTTCTCCCTGGTCAGTCTCTGTCGCCGGTCTCATCCTCTTGTCCTTTTGGAGTTCACGCGTGCGCGCCCTTTACGCTCCCTGGGTCTTATCGTCACTTGCGGCCTTTATTCTTCACGCCTCGTCGTGCTAGCCTTCGTCTTCCCCGATTCGCCCTCCAAGCCCGCAGAACACCTTTTCGCCTGCTGCCTCGTCGGTTACACAAGGTCACCCAGGCACTGAAACACCGCAAACAAACCCGCGCCCGCAACATTCGTCGGCAGGGACAGTAGAAGTAGCACCGCGCCTTTACCAGACGCGTTCTCGTCGTTTTCGTCTGGCCACTTGAAACACT
Organism: Durusdinium trenchii; assembly: GCA_963970005.1. Lineage (NCBI taxonomy): Eukaryota > Dinophyceae > Suessiales > Symbiodiniaceae > Durusdinium > Durusdinium trenchii. The sequence continues at coordinate 840,519 of CAXAMN010021363.1, forward strand.
CGAGGTCTCGCAGCTCCCTCTGGGATCATCGACCAAGGACTCAAGATCCAATCCTTTCGCACCATATGTTGTTGCGTAATTGGTCGTGCCTGGTCCTCATGGACCTTAAACATCACGAAAACGGAGATCGAAAGTTTCGGTCCCAATTGGTCACCACGGTTTGCAGTATCTTTACGCTAATTGTTCCACCATGTCCGGGGACGCGCTGGTAATCACGGCAACGAAATCACTCCCCCGGCTTCGAATGTGTTCGGGCACCGCGTCCGCGCGCCTCATGTACGCCGCAGCCCGGCAGCTACGCTGGAAGATCGGCGTCAAGGTCGCTGGGAACTGATTCCGTGCCCGGTGCGCCAAAAAGATCTTCGCTGCTGCGATTCGCTGCAGCATCAGCCTCTCTGTCATGAACGCTATATAGCGCTATAGTCATCCCAATGAAGCCCCCCGAGACGGGTTGATTTCCCCTATTGCCAAGCGTGCGCGCCGCTGAGTTTTGTCGGACTTTCTGCCATTCCATTGCGCCTTCCAGCTCAACTGCGTACGCTTGGCCCTCTGCCCGTAAGCGTCCCGCACTGGGCCACCGTATGGCCAACGCAAGTGAGTGCGTAAACGCAAACTGGATGAACTGGATAAAAGCGGTTGGGTGACCAACAAAATGTTTTGGGCCAAACCGTGGCCTGCCTTGATACGGAAGAACGCGCTGAAAAGTTTGAGGCGGATCGTTCCCTCAGAGTTGACCCCAGGCCCTGTCCGACCTGCTTGACAGCTTGGAAAAAGGAGAGTTTCCGCGCTCGGGCCGAGACTTGGAACAGGAACCCAAACACTTGTGACCAAGGCCGCGCGAGATGAGACGGCCCAGGCTTCCAAGGTAGGTTGGAAATGGATCTTTGAGGCTGGGCCCGGTTGGGCCCTGCGACTCCAGGCGGGTGAACTAAACGCCCTTTCACCGCAGGCGTCCGCGACCATGTTAATTGGGTCTTGTATTTGTTCAAGGTTCTGGCCGTGGAGGACGCAGGACAACCTCCCACAATGCAACTGTGTAGCGCGTGGCAGCGCCACCGCAAAGGAAAAGGGCGCAAGGGCGACAGACTGATCCATCCTTCACTAGGAAGGAGTTTCGCGCAGGTTTCGGCCAGGACTTCAGGAGAACGCTGGGTCGGTTCTCTGTGCACTGGGGCACAGGTCGTCTCTTGGAGAACGCAGTAGAGGCTACATCTGTCGTTCGCCTGTTCGTTCGTATATTCGTTCGGTCGGAGATATTATAGATAAGTATATATAACTATGTATATTATTGATATAAACGCACTATATGTATATATATATATATAGAAAACTTATAGACACCCCACCATGATGTTTATGATCTGTCTTGAAAAGGAGTGTCCTATCACCGGTGGGTACGGAAAAAACCGGCGCCATCTGCACCTCACAGGAGCTGCTTCAGCGTGTGACGCAGCAACCTGTGGATCAGTCTGACCTCTCCAAGCTTCGAAGCTTTGGCAAAATTGGAAGTCGCCATGTGCTCAGCATTTTTGGCGGGGCTTTAACGGGACTCCACGGTGGAAAGGCCCACCACTTTTTGACTGGCGCTGTCACGTACTGGCAGCGTTTTTGGAAATTGTGTTTTTGTTTCTAGCTGGGTTACTGGGTTTCCTGATGCAGTAATTTGCAGAAATTTTGATTGCGAACTTTTGACAAAAGTCGTGGTCCATGTTTTTATCATTATAGTCACTACGCAGCTGTGGCTCATGGAGTAGATTGCGCCATATCAATATCAACCAAAAAACAACAGCCCTTTCTCCATGTAGTAGCGCTCCAGAGCAGTTTTTTCGCATGTCCCGGAATGAAGCGCAGTAACTGTCACAGTGCTGAGGACATTTATTGCGGCCACCTACGGATGCCAAGGGCCGAGAGATAAAGGCCTTTTTTTTTTTGATTTCGGTTCGGCCTTTCAACCAATTCGTCAATGACAATCTCTCCTGTGCCTTCTTCAGTGTGATTGTCTCGCAAAGGGATCGCCATAATGAACCTGAAATGACATATCAGAAATATGATGACAACTAATTAGGATTTAATAGAAATCCACTCTTCGGTATGATTAAATCCACTCTTCGGTATGATTGAACCTGAAATCTCCTTGCCATGGGCCGTTTCCTCTTGTTTCCTCCTCCAGGATGCTCAACCGGAGGTGGTGCCCTTCGCCACCTTTCTCAGTGGCTTGGTGAAAAAATATCAGTGGTTTGGGGAATTTCGCATGCGTCCAAAGAGAGAGAGAGAGAGAGAGACCCACTCTACAATGACCTGCAAGTGAAGCCTTTTTTCTACGCACTTTTTGATTCACCCAGTTTGTGACTGAAGTCTATAGTTATTATATACAACTAATATTAATTGCACTCCAAAGCGGAATGATCTGGTCAACGACTTGGCGCCTTCTCCAGGCTGGATGCGAGACGTCCGTGACCTGGGCATCGAAGGCACCTGGTCAATGCGAGACACCTGTCGTTCGTTCGACATTTAAAATTTGGCCGAAGACGGGCGAAAACACGTGCTATGATTGCTAAGAAGACGTTGCATTTTTGGGTTGCATCTTTGATTTGCTACCATATGCTCCTGTATGTTGCTAGGGCAGCTACGAGTTCTTAGTTTGGCCCCATCATTTGAGCACTGACTGAAATCGCCGAAGGATTCTCCTCGGTGACCTGGCGTGGCTCTGACATTACGATGGAGGACTAGCGAAGCGATGCGAAGCGAGTCGAATGGACGGCAGAGAGAATTCGTCCCAATGCGATGGGATTGCGTGGGTTCTGAATGGTTCCTACTGTGCATTTACACTGCACACACAAACCACATCACACCACCGGCGGGTTGGCTTGAGGAGGACCTCCCAAGACCGGCTTCGTGGTCGCATCTTCTGGACCTTCTGATGCGACCAGCCGAAGCGCTACTAGTAGCGTCCTTGCTCCTAGTAGCAATGCCCTTTGCTCCTAGTAGCGTCCTTGCTCCTAGTAGTAAGGCCAGGAGCCCCTAGTAGCGTTCTTGTGCCTAGTAGAAATGCCCTTTGCTCCTAGTAGCGATGCCCGACGCCGCTTGTTGAGGAGCTAGAAAAGCGTCGAGGCTTTCACATCGCCGTTTTGAAGGAGCAGCCTCTTGGCGCATGGGGCATCCGCATGTTCAATTCAAACTATATATTTCAATCCGAAGCGAAGTTTCAAAACTTGACTCACAACTGGAGTATCAGAACAGGACTGGAAGTAGGAACATTGCGATAGAATGAATCTGAACAAGTTGTGATGTGGACCGCCCAGGCTAGCTTTGTTCTTGGACTCGGAGCTGAGCGTAGCAGGTCGATAATGTCTTGGACTGGTGGGATGTGTCAAGACCCTCATGGTTTGACATGATTTGAAACAGCACACAATAGCGATGGCCTCCAAATAGTTCGAATTTGTTAGAATAGAATTCAATCTATAGATTGCTGGTCGCAGGTCGGACCCATCCCACCCTGGTCCCTCAACTTGCACATAATAATGACGGTTGGCGTGGAAACACGGACCACGACAACACCAGATGCACATGTGGCCGTCCCTTTCTTCCCGCGGATACTCAGCAGGATGTTACAGTATATGAGCTATGCGATCTTAACCCATTTGACACGATTGATCCTGCTTGAAGAAGACACATCTACAGAACTCAGTAGAAGGGCTCTATCGCTTACATCATTGCACACATTTTAGAACATATTGGAGATATCTTCATCTACAGCCATATATATATATATAAGTATAAATACGCACACGAATATGTCGAGTTTCCAATTGATATCTGAGTCAAAAACAGAGATTGCATCTCAGACTTTTCTTGTTGATGCAATGTTTTGCTTGGAGAGCGCTTTTGCTTTTTGTTGCTGCCTCTTCTCACCAGCCAATTACAATTTGTGGCGGAGCCCTAAACAATTGACTGTTGCTGGCCAATTCATGTCACTTCAGCGTTGAAGACGTGCAGTCAGAACGAGCGGGAGGGTAGAAGGTCAGGAGTATGTGCCCCAAATGGGGCAGATTCAGAGTCGGTACATGGATGAGCTGCGCGGAAAGGACGTGAACGACGTATGGTGCAGCTTCTCTGACCGACTTGTAGTGACTTCTCGTCTTTACCGGACGAAGTCATCTGTACAGTAGCGCATGCAAAACGGCTTGAAGCTGCAGGGTAATGAACCAGTCGGCTAGGCGACCGCAGGATCGATGTGCTGGGTGGGAGCTTGGGTACTATACCCCCTTAGAAAAGCGCGGGGCATCCGATTACGATGCATTCCACTGCGGAAAGTCGGGGAATGTTTGCGCAGAACACGGTGAAGTTGTTCGTAGATGTTCTGACGACGGACGTCACGGGCTTTTTCCGAAAGCGAGATGTGAACGTCGACTCTTTGATTCTGTTTTTGCTCGATCCACGTCTTTTTCCCGCAGCTCTTGCGACGTTGGCACCCCTTTGGGGCTCAGAGCTGCCCAATTTTGCTTGAGGAGATGTTCTGTTCACAGCATTCCTTCAGCCCACAGACGCCTCCAGAGCAGAGTTGGAGATGGGTTTGGATCTTTGCCGGCTTTCGTCTACAGTCTAGGAGGACGTCTCGCTCAAGAATCGGAGTGTTCAGTTTCACGCAGTGACATGAATAGGAAATGAATAGGCATAGGGTACCGCCAAAGTTCCTGGTGAATGCAAGTATGAACAACATCTCTGGCCACCTCCACCATTTTGTTTGACTTGCAGTGACTTGCGCCGTCGATTGTCGCCTGTAGTGATTGCAGCTCAGCTCCGGAATGTGTGACTTAACATCCGCAATCTTTTGTGCGGTCGTGCCCGTGTTGTTTGAAGTCATATGGGTCAACGGAGCAAGGAAGCTCAAGCAACATTGGATCCAATTGCATGAAGGCCAAGTCACTGGACAAGCGCGAGGGTTGCTAACAACGCCGGACCGCTGGGCGTATTTGGGCGTTCACAGCCCAAGAGGGATCTTCAAGGTGTCCTTGCAACCTGAGTCTTGCCAGAAGCGTGGCTTTGGTCCGGGCGATCAAAATCAAGAGACTTCATGACGTTGTTTGTCCAACCACCGTTTCGCTGCTTGTGAGTGTGAGGACGTCCTCCAACTCACTCTTTTGTGCTCAGGGTGGTACACTTCTGCACCACCTGACCCAAACGGCACTGGTCAAAAGAGATCATGCTATGGTGCACTCTCGGCGCCCACTGTCTGTACGCTGTCGTGACCCAGATGGGACTGGCTGCATTTCGTTGGGTCTTCAGGGTGTTCCAGGAACGACCCCGGAGGGGGGTATCCCTCGTCTCATTTCCGAGGCAGGCCAGGTCGGTGATGACCATCTGGTGCAGGAGTAGCGATGCCAGGAGCCCCTTGTAGCTTCTTGTTACTTCTCTTTGTCCAAAATCCAAACTGGGTGATATCATGGTGTTTCTGGCCCCGCCATTGAACTGGCGAGTTGGGAAGTGTCGCCTGACGACGAAAGCACGTGTCTTGGAGCACTGGCTTGAGCAAGATGCCTCGTATACTACTGTATCCCCCACGCGCCGCTTCATCATCTTCATCCAATGTTGGTTGAGGCGGTTGAGATCTTCTGTTTCAGGCGCTGCACTTGGCTGGTCTCATCTATATAGTTTTTCCATTTTGATCCATGTCTCGCTTGACAATCATGGGAAAATCGTCTGTGTTATGGAAATGGTTCGCGTTCACCACAAGCTCCCGCTTTCCTTGTTTGCTTTCTTGCGTGCTTTGCTTTGTGCTGTGATTTACTGTTGATTGAGTGCTTCGTTCCTTTGGCTTCTGCCACTGCTACTTACAACTATTAATTAAGGGTAACTCTGTTCCATTGCTGTTTGCTTCGTGCTCCTTTCGCTTGTGTTTGCAAACCGTTTGTCCTTTCGGCTCTATCGAACTCTACATTTGGGCCGGCCTTTCTTTTCTCTTTTCTTCCTTTGCTTCGCTCTATCAGCACCCTAGCAAGCAACTCAATCCGAGGCAAAAAATTGTACATGCGCCGATGGCTTTGCTGAGATTATCCACCTGTTACAGCCGCAGGTGTCGATCCTTTGTTGCAAAATATCTGTTGAGTTCGGTCCAAGGTGTTGCAACTCCATGCTCAGTTCAAAGGTGTGTGAACTGCACCTTCTGGTGTCCAAGTTACGTTGGCATCAATCTTTTCAGCTCTGGCCTGCGTTTGTTTTGCAGGGAGAGAGTCATCAAAAAGCATCAGCAGTGATCAAAAGGGATCTAAACAAACCAACACCCATAAATCAATCAAATCGCAAACGATCTACAGGTTCCATCAAGTGCTACACTGCGTGATGCCAGAATCCGCTTTCTCGCCCTCAAAGCACCCAGCGCCCTTGGACACCAAGTTGCTGCCCTCATTACCATGTAAGCCACAGCCATGACCGCAGCCAGAATATCACGACATGACAACCTGCTCTGCTTTCAATTCCAGGTTTTTGCATTTTAGCTAGTCCGGTTTTGGCTGTGTCCATTTAACTATTATCCAATTATACATCCACTATACACATATATTTGTGTGGCTGCTGTGTGGTCTTCTGATCCACGTTGGTCATTGTACCTTGCCAACTGCGGGTGTGTAAGCTGCATTTCCTTCCTTTGATGCAGGGTATATATATATATATAAGTGTGCCTGATCCGCTGTTGACGCCATTCTCATCGTCCCACCACCGGTACCTTCGAAGACGCTGAAGACGCTCGTACCCAGCGCGGACCAACAGCGCCAAGCACGAGGCGACTCCGTGGAGTTTGTGGAGGAAATAGCTTCTTGCTCCCAGTAGTAAGGCCACAACCCCTAGTAGCGTCCTTGCTCCTAGTAGCGATGCCAGGAGCCCCTAGTAGCTTCTTGTTCCTAATATACAAAAACTACAATTGACATCAAAGGAATTCAACAGGAGGGCGCGCGTTACCAAATCGGTTGGGATGTGTCACCGCGGTCAGCACGTGGCTGTGGCGACAGCGGCCACTGCCATGGAACCCAACGAGTTTCTGGCTGACGATCTGCTGTGCTTGACCTCAGCCTCAACCCCCCAAAAAAGCAACAAACTCAAGATGTGAAGCCTGAAACCAAACCTAAAGGCAACATATGGCAACTTTACAGAATTGATAAGCGACGCCAATGAACCCCCACCATGGATGGACTGGTCCCTGACTGCGCGACGTTGGCGGCGTAGGATTCGGTTCAGGACGCTGCGACGTGGGCTGGGCTGGAGATAGGACTCGTTCGATTGGTGACACGTCAGCTGGGTGATGCACAGCTCACAGCCTTGCCAGTGTTAGCAGTGATTCCAGTTGAGGTATTGGAGAATGCCCTTAGTTCGGCCACCAGGGGAACCCGAGGCTTGAGTGAGACAGAGAAGGCGCAATGGCGGCCACTCATGAGTGCTGTGAGGGTGAAGTATGGAGCGTCACCTTTGTACAGAGCAGGGTCTACAAGTGCAGTTGCGGCCACACCGGACACCGCCTTCATCAGTGGAGGGACAGGCGGCACCACCAAGCTCAAGTTGAAGATGAGCCAAATCATTGATCAAGGTGGTGTCGAGGTTGAAGTGTTGTCGGGGCCAGTTTTGCGCAAGAAGCGAGCAAAGTATGCACTAGTTGAAGGTGACATTCCGTTGGACAAAGAGGAGGCTTCGGAGGACGGGGGTTGTTCTGTACTCGCGGAAATCGGATCGTCTGTACACGCGGCTTCCGTATGCGGGGTGCCTAAACAGCGTGGCCATACTTTGGGTTCTTACGGTAGGTGCAAAGGCCGGGTGTTGATCCAGATGTGTGTGAGCCCCACCCCTCCCCACCCCACCCCACCCCACCCCACCCCAACCCCACCCCACCCCACCCCACCCCACCCCACCCCACCCTTCAACATTGGGATATTAATATTAGATATGAGCGCTAGTCGAAGTGAACGTCATTAGCCCCACCCTACCCCACCTCACCCCACGCCATGTGCGCTGTGTGCGCGGATGGTCCAGATTTGTGTGCGCAGATGATCCAGATTTGTGTGCACAGATGATCCTGGCTGTGTGCGCAGGTGATGCTGATCGGTGCGCGCAGATGATCCTCTGTCCGGCTTCGGATGCCCTGTTGACTTGCTGGTATCACCAAGTGCAACCAGGCCAAGCGCCACTTGTTGACATGGCAGCCTGGGGAATGGAGAGCGCACAGCACGAACAATGAGATTCGTGTCGCAGCCGTGGCGTGATGGTCAGTGGAAGGCAGTGGGCGCGCTCGCAAGGATGATTGAGTTCGAGTGTTGTCCGGACACAAAAGCTGACAAAGCTGGATGTGTAACTGCTGTGAACTGCCTCCTGCTTGCGCATCTCCTGCGCCCAAAACTTTGTTCGACAGCTAATGAGGCCTCTTGTGGCCCAGAGAGGTTTAACCGGCCGGAAGTCTAGAGGGCCTTTAGGACCAGGGCTTGACATCCAAGAGCCGCTGGTCTTGAAACCCATTGGGGGCTGAAAGTTTGAGAGGTCTGGAGGCCTAGAGGCCATGAGGCCGTGAAGTCCAGGCAGGTCCTGAGATCTAGAGGTCTTGGAACTCCAGGTTTGGAGGCCTAAAACCTGGATGTCTCAAGGTCTAGAGTTTGAGAGGCCTAGGGGTGCAGCAGTTTGTGATGTGTAGGGGAGGCCTAGGGAGCGCAAAACATTGATTTTTTGCTCAGACGTTTTGCGGCCCAAAAACTCTACGTGCACAGGCCTAGAAATTTCGCTATTTTTGAAGATTTTCCGCAACGCGGGAAATCGAAGTCTGGTAGGGGGAGGGTCGGGAAAATGTAGCTTGAGACCTGGCAGGCCTGAACTTACATTTTTAATCGTCCCCAGCGTGTCCCCCTGAATTAATTACAATATAGTATACACCAAAAAATTGTGATTTTTTCCAGGAAAGGGGTTGGATACAAAAGCCAAGACGGGATCCTCGTTCGCCTCCGCGCCCGGCGTGCGCTGTCCGCTGTCCCCACAGCGGCTGCTGCTGGGTGGCGCCGCCGCAGGTGGGGCCTCCGTAGCGTCACCGCCCAGAGCACGCTGTGCCCCACCCGCCTTGGGGATGACTGGCGCGCGCCTATATATAGTCCTGTCCAGCTATTAACATCACGCGCGCCCCCCTATTAAGAGAATCTCGGCCCCTCCTATTAAGAAAACTCGGCAGCATTTTTAACAAGGGTCCCTGAACTTGGGGGGGTCCAAAACAGGGTCACCTGGGAAGAGCTTCAAAAACAAAAACTAATCCAATTGTTTTCTCAAATGTAATCCCTTTTAAATAGAAATCATATCAAAAATACAGACACATCAAGAACGAAGGGGCTTCCTTTCCCGTAGGAAAAAACATTTGAACCCTGGTTCTTCATTAGGCTTTGCACGACCTCGGTGGAAAATGCGTTTGCGTGAGCCCGTGCCATTGGAAGAAACTGGTGTAAACGCGGCGTCGTGGTGGATGCACAGGGCGGACAGATGTAGGCAGGTACAGTTGTGTCTGGAACCTAAGTTGAAAAACTACCTCCAAAGGCGACCATATGTGTAGTTTAGTAAAGCTTGAAAGGGCGGTAATGTATAGACAAAAATAACCGAATGTAGGGTTTCGGATTTTTTTTATATGGTGGAGATTTCTTTATAGGTACTTGGGAAAAGCGCGCGTGAGCGAGCGCCTCCGAAGGAGTGAATAAATGTTTTGCATGTAGGGAGTCAATTTTGTAAGACCTCTGCTTCAAGGAAGCGTGCTCGGGGCTTGCCATTGGTAGGTTTTTTCCGTGGGGTGATTTCCTGGTTGTTGTGTGGGGTGCGAGAGGCCGAGCGCGCAGCTTTCAGGTCGTAGCACACATGCCCACACTCAAATTTCTTCCAATTGATCGGCCGGTTGCTGGTGTCAATTCGCAGCTGTCACCTTCAGTGCGCATAGAAGTTTGCCACCCAAGAACTCGCGTGAGTGCTAGACTCCTGGGTCTGTGTTTCACGACGGGTCGTATCAAGAGCCTGGGGGTTTGAGGCCTAGAGTCTGGGTGTCTCGTTTCCGTTTAGATCTGGAGGCCTGGGGGTCTGGAGGGCCAGCGCGTCAAGGTTGACAAAATCCTTTGCGTGCCAGGACATCTGCATGCCAACGGCGCGTTCACAGAGCACACAAAGCCCCGTTGGGGCAGACGCCCGTTGGGGCGGGTGGTTTGGATTTCAGGTTCGTACCCACATACGGGATCATTTTATGAAAACCAAAATGTGTCAAACAAACTTGAACATGCCTGAACAAGCAGTGACCTTTTGAACCTGGCCCTTTCATTGTCTAAAGAAGTGGTGCCCTCATTCTAGAAAACACATGGAAACATATGGCAATCGATGAGGTGTAGTGCTGATCATTTTTATGCGAAATCCAGTTGACAATGTAGTTTCATACACGTTTACTAATATACGACTTTACGGCGTTTTTTTTGGAACAGTTTAACTAACACAGAATCAAAGAAACAAATCGTTGACAATCAATGTACTTGGTGTCCACAACTCTCCACAACCCTTGTGTTAGGAAATGGTTAGTTGAAAAAACGCTTGGTTCCAGGATGGCTGCAAACAGAGAAATTGTGTATATAATAAATCACAATGGGCTGAACCATCAATGAGGGATTGCAACCAGGATCGTTGGAACCTGGCGTCATGATTTGATACATACGTTCTTTGCCCATGGTTCTGTCATTTTTTGAAGACACTTGGTGGAGACCCAGGGCCCCTTCCCTTAACTCTTGGTTCCTCAGCGGCAGGGGGGTAGGTAGTACATAGTGCGCAGACAGTGTTTTGGTGAGAAAGAATGCATGTAGTTGGTTGGAACATATTTTTCATTTTCTAAAAGCACCTGGTTCTGCAGTTTGTAATGTATTTTTTCGCCTCATTTCATAAACACTTTGCCTTTGAACATGCAAACACTTCAGAAACACATTGAGTTAGAGGAATGATTTTGGAGCACTGCTCCCTGTGTTTCCGAGACGTTGGCATTGTGCCTGCGGCTAGCCACACGGCTGGCTACACAATGCGTACAGCGTGCGAAATGTGTTTCCGACGTCGCGTATAGAACGCGCATTGTAGGGGTCGTGCCATGTCGTGCCTAAAGCCGGCGAATGAATTAACATTCACTGGCGGTGTTGTGCGCGTGGCTCTGGCTGCCTGCTGCCCCGCGGGATGGCCTTGAACATTCAATGGTCTGTTGTTTTTGCGCCCTTACTGCCATTGCAGTCTACGTTCTGTCACCTGCATGTCTAGCATGTCGCCCCCCCCTCCGTGTTTGGGCGTCACTTTGCGGCTCCTTCAGCAAAACCAGCGGGGTCACCTTGGCACCCTACTGATTCCCGTGCAGGAGGCAGTGGCTGACCGTCACCACCTTAGTGTGTGATGTCATCAAAGTGTATTCCCTCAGCCTGGCTGGGTTAGATTTTAACATATCGATGCAAGCAAGGAAGGGGCAGACAGGCACGCAGGCAGACAGATATGCACATGACCGGACTCTCCCTTTCCTACCTTTTTTTCTGGCCTTGAAATGCGCTGTCTCGACATGTTTTTGACTGACATCCTTTCGGCCACTTTGCTTGCCCAACTTGCCATGAAAAAATGATTCATTATTGACACCAATGGCAGAGTTTCAGTTTTGAGACTTTAGCGCCAAGTGGGTTGGATGTGAACGCGTGGCGATGCGGAAATGACATGTGATGTTTGCGCGTGCAGCTGCAGCAGGTTCATGACACAAAGTGGTGCATATGCCAAGGTTTGTCTCAAAACAACGAGATGGGAGTTGGATGCTGCATCATGACGTTTCGCAGCAGCGATCGCAATTACACCAGGAAAACCGCATGAACTTAACCAGCATGAAGGGTAACAATGCTTGAACGCATGACGGGCTTGCACGGTCACTGCCAGAAATACATAGAAATTGGAAGTTAATTCGGGAGTCTGTCATTGTTGATGGGTAGTATGCGCTGGGAGCTTGTGCCATGGCAATGATCAAAACATGTGCGGGGCAAAGGCTTGCTTGAGGCCATGGTGGATTTCAGCATGACTGTGCACAATATATTTTTTGTTTTTGTCGGGGTGGTGTTTTGACGGTTTGGTTGTCATCAATTGTCGTAATTGTGTTTGATGGTTGGCGCGTTATGTTTCAGTTGTTGTGTGCTTCAGGCTGTTGGCTGCATGGCAGGATGTGGCTTTGCAAATTTCATCGGTTCACTGGGATTGAGGAATCTAAATGCTGAGGGTTTGCATCGCCGCGGTGGTGTGTGTGTGTGTGTGCGTGTATGTGATAATATGTTACACTGAACGGCCGGAAATATCAATGAAATGTAGGGTGCTCGTAGTTGAGACAGTCCTTTGTTTGAAACCAATGTGCAACAGTCAACAGTGCCGTCGGCAATTGAAACTTAAGGATTCCTGCAAATGACCAACGTCAACATCGGCGTTTAGGCCTCCTGCAGTGCGCGTTGCGAAGGCACGTGGTTTACGTGTTGGTTGACAAAGACAAGTGTGTTTTTGGGGCTGTGGGGTCCAGCATGTTGGGAAAACTGTTTCAGGTGCGCGGTGGTCTTGCGGATTGGTTTGGCATTGAGCAGCTTGATTTTGTTGATCACCGTGGGTGGTAGTGAGGACAGGGTTTGTAACACATGTTTGCGTGATTCATGACAGCCGGCTGACCCAGATCCACACCCGCTTGTTGACGCACATTGGTTGAACTGCCTGATTTTGCAGGATACAGTGGTGAATTGCACGGTCCTTGGCTTGTGCGTAGGCCTCCGCTCCTATGGTTCTGCTTGTGTGAGGGTGCATCGATGTTGAGTTGTCACAAGAAGTGAGAAGATTTGTGGAGGATTGGGTGTGGGCGCAGCTTTTGGAGTTTGGTCGCTTCTGATAGCCGTGAAGCACTGGTGCCATCCGATAGCTGATCCCAGTGGAAACTGACCTGCATATCGGCGCTTGTCATGCTCTTGCCGCAACTCGCGATTTTAAAAGATCAGGCTGAAGGAATAAGGCTTAGGCTGGAAGATAGTAGTGCTATGTAGTGCTCCATTGTTCGGCTTGTTTTGCGGCCCCACCTCAAGCAAGGACACATTTGGCAATACTTCCTGCACTTGCTTTGCGTTTGGGCTGGTGTGTTCACGATCCTTGGCACAAATGGTTTTTACCGACAGCCAGCTGTAGCCCAATCCACTTCTTTGATTTCGTGCAGGTTTTTCGCCTTCGTGAACTTGGCCCCGATTTTTCTGGTGCAGACCTTGGCTTGCTTGGCAGCCGCTTCCTTTGCTCTGACAGTTGGGAGTGTATTGCTCCGGACTTGGTGGAGTTTGGTCCAGCACCTAGTTGATTGCGAAGCGATGCAAAGCACAGGATGTCATGTCCAGAAACCACCAGAACCTACATAAGACCAAAGGTACTACCCACACATGCGATCGCGATCAATGTCACATGTTTCAACATTGCATGAACCAACTCCTAAGGCATTGGTACCTTATTGGGCTGAACGCTTTGGGCTTTTGGTCAGCATTGCTGCATGGAGTTTTGTGGCTTTGTCGTGGCACTGGGAGAGAGTTTTGCACCGACACGTATTTCCACCACTAGGGTGCCTAGAAGTTTTGAATGTTCGTGACATCTGAGGCATACGTGGTGCTGCTTCTTCATCGCGAAGTTAACGACCATTTCGCAGGGCTTTCTGCACGATTGAGTCGTGAGGAGCACTTGGTCCTTTTCAGTCTCCAGCCGCAATTAGAACCTAGAAGCGATGGCCTCCAACCTAGTAGCGATGGCCTCCAGGTTAGAGATTGTAGCGACATTTGAGCAGCCATGTTTGAGGTGTCACGCTCCGTCACCGCCGTACGCTGTTGCTTCCGAGCACGCTGCAATTTTCATTTGGATCATTTGGTTTTTGAAAGTGGCGTTTCCAAATACCGGGGGCCGTGGGTGAGAGCATGAGATGGCGTATGGTGGTGGGCAGGGGTATAGTGATGTACTTGGCATTGTTGCGATGTGATGCACTGCGTGTTGGGTCCGTGTTTTGGAGGATGCACAGCCCAGCCGTTGGTTGGTTTTGTGCGTTCGGAACAATCGATTGGAAAACTTCCGTTTTCTGGCTTACAGGATAAGGTTTGATTTTTGTGGAGCTGATGTTCTGGACAAATCTGATGAACGGGTGCATGAGGTCATGGAAGGAGGGGGTGGGGTGGGGTGGGGTGGTGGGGCCAGGATGATAATCTGATAATCTTCACACATCTTCACCCTGGATTTCTAAAAGATTCTAACACACGGCTGATGTTCTGGATGATGGGATGAATGCATGAAGGGACGGTGTGGGTGGGTGGTAGGGGGTGCGGCCATGGCCAGCATGAACACGTTCCCATTAGTAACTGCTGAGTAGCTCTACCGACCTGACAGCATTCCTTGAAATAACGTTTTGTCGTACTTGCTCTCAAATCCCTTGTCAAGAAAGTTGCAAACACAGGTGTGTGGGTGCATACTACAGTACCACCATGTTTGAGGTCGTTACTCGCCCATTTCCAAGCTGCTCGCTTGGCCACCGAGGCTTTGGAGGCTTTCTCATCAGTGCCGCAGCATGGTTCTTGGCACTGCTATTGCCATGTGGCCGTTGCGCCTTGCAAGGCACGTGGAGATGAGAGTTGGAGCTTAGAGTAGACCTCGCCGCTGTCCTTCCGTTTTTCTATGGGTGGCAGGACGTAAAGTGGAAGTAAAGGAAGAGAGCATCAGCAGATATCCTTCGAAGGAGGCCTTGGGCAGACGGACAGAGGGGGTGTTTGCAGGACACCATCGGATACCTGAAGAGTTGGAAAACTTGCGAAACTTCTATGCAGTTATATATTTGTATACAACTAAGGTAGGCCTTTTTGTGCAAAGTTTGTCCAACGAATCATAATGCATTTTGCCCACGCTGCAGGAACCTGTCCAAGACGAAGCAGCTTTGGAGGTTGATACAGTCGTGGAAATCAACGATGTTCCGGAAGAGGCAATTTGTCAGACCATGTCATATCAGAAAGGGATGAAAAGGCTTCACCCAACAACATGTAAAATCATCTAAAGATTTCTTCACTTCCAATGCAGCCCACCGAACTTGTAGGTGGAAGAGAGCGATGCTGATGCACGTGAACTCTCCTTGTCCGAAGACTTTCAAGACTCCACCGTGCAGCCGCTGCATCCTGTCTCTCCATCTGATCTTCCGGGAGAAGTGTCTCCCACATCGGAGGACGGAGTTTGCGAAGCACACACACGCCTAAACGGCATGTCCGGACGTTCATCCGGACGTTCATCATGTGGCCGTTTTTGTTTCTCAATGCAAGAGGAAATCAAACCGTCATGCAGCCATTTGCCCTTGTGGTTCTTTGCCTGTGCAGCTTGTTCATGACAAGGAGGAGAAACAAGTTGCAAAACCATTGTCTGGAATCTTGGCTACAATCCCCAGAATCTAGTCTGGACATGGACATGTCTGGGGTTCAACCATTTTGAGCACAAAACAGCTTGAACACTTGTTGGCATTCCGGAAATCGCCGCACATCGTTGGACATGCTCAGGTGGATCGACCGCTGCACCGTTCCCGTTTCCGAGGGGCCCTTCCAGGCCATGGCTGGTGTTCAAATACGTTTGTTAGTTAGCAGTGCTAAAAGTGGCCTACATATGCCCTCTCGACATACATAATCCTCCGTATATATATATATATTTATGTATAACTAATACTATGAATGTAATGTAATTATATGTATATGGAACTATTTACATTCTGAACTTTATAAGCAAATAGTGTGGTTATTGACCATGTATATGATATATGCATATACTGTATCATACGTATTTTTTATGTATATTTATACGTACCTGTATAAGATGTCCTTCATTTGTTTCCTTCTTTGGAACGCAACCCAACCAAGCATTTTGTGCACTATAGCTACTATATAAATTTGATATTTTATTATACTATATATTATATATGTATTTATATTACAGTATATTATATCATATATGTGAAAGGTTGCAGTGACGAAGAGTAAACTTGACTGAAAACATATAAACAAGATCTGTGTTTTGGTGGCAGTGTGTAGACCAACTTCGTTCGCAGCACCATGGGTGGTGCAAGAAGATGAGCTTCCAGAAGATCGTAGAACAACAACAGAATCAAACACGTGGCATACAGAAGATGGCACAAATGGAGGGTTCAGACATCAACAGCTATGGCATGCTATGGCACTCGTTCACTTCTCAACTCACAACTCCCCCGAGGCCCCGCAGGCGCGAAGAAGCCTGGGGATCACCCACACGGGGACGTGTGCAGGGGACAGGCCTTTCAGCGGTGCCAGAGGGTGACGAAGACACCGTGGAAGGAGCGGGCGTTCTCTTGGGGAGCAGACCACGGCTGGACTTGGAGAGGGCTGGGAAGGACACTTGTCACACTTGTCATGTTTTTGTTAATGAACCGAGGACTTTTTGCTTTTCAAGCGCCAAGGGTCTTGCTGTGGACTTGAGGGCGATTCCAAGGCTCTTGAAAAGACATTTGTGCTGTTTTTTTGTGGGCAGGCATCGCATGATTACTGTATTTTAAATATAGCTTTCATAGAATAAGTGTTTAAGCGTTTCACAATGTTCCACACGTATGGAAAAAAACCAGGAGAGCTGCAGGAAGTCTCCCCAGTGCCCCGCTGGAACATCCAAGCCTTTCTGAGCAACGCTGGCCCAGCCTTTCGGCCGAAGTGGGAAGTCGAGATGAGTTGACACAGTTTACCCGCAGACACCAAGTCGCCCCATGTCGCCCCCAGGCCAGACCTCTAGAGGCTTGCAGCGAAGAATCGGAGATCTCGGAGGAAGCGCGGAGCCGAGCTTTCATTCAGACAGTTGGTATAGATAGATGGATAGATGGATAGATGGATAGATGGATAGATGGATAGATGGATGGATGGATGGATGGATGGATGGATAGATTGTTTGTTTGATTGATTGATTGATTGATTGATTGATGCTGATGGTTGTGAGACAAATTATGGATAATGGATAACGCCACTACTAGAAGCTGAATCTTCTGAAGATTTCGGACTTAGAAAACGACACTGCTTTGTCTTAAACAAGAGGTGGAGTACTTCCATGTGTGGAGTCTGACCCCACGTCCAGGTCTTTGAAACCGCCGCCGCGCCGCCGGAAGCGGCAGAAGCCGCGTGCCTTCCCGAAGCGGATTCGCCTCATGGCTTGCCATCGCCCTGTGAGGATGCTTGGACCACGTGCTGTTTCAGATTGGGAAGTCTAGGAATTGCAGGATTGGGTGTCTTACGTCCCAAGAGATGGGGACAATTTGCCAACCAACTCCTTCGGATTAAGTGCTTGTCGCACCTCCCGACGATTCTCAACATGTTTTGGCTTCTGAGGATTTGCCGGTCTCTGTGGTTGAGACCGCCAGCCCGGTGGCACGGCTCAGCCAAAGTGAAGCTCGCAAGCGCCATTGGCCACTTGGATCCACTAATTACTCCATATTACTCCACTCAGCATTCGCTCAGAGTTCTGTGAGTTGACTCCACCAAACAATTCCCGTTTCGTTTTTTCCCATTTGTCCATCATTTTTTTTGAGGCGGAAAGTGCTACAGGCACCTCAAGCACTCGGTGACTTGGAATGAGCAACGCACGACACATCGTGAGGCATGAGACTATGATGACTATAACATACTATAACTGATAATTACTGGACTTGGCATTCTACAACCCCTTTTCGATCTGAAAACAGATGTTTTCCACAACATGCCGCAACATTCACCAACTGGTGAGGTCTAGCTGACATCTCTTTAGCTGATGTTGGACGTGCTGCTGTAGTTTCATTGGCTGCGCACGCCTGCGCTGGATTGATTTTGCTGTTAGGCGGCTGCTCAGATGCAAGAATTATCAAGAATCCCTGCCGCCCCGCTAATACTGGCCCCTAACCCACACAGTGTTGCACTTTGTCCGAATTCAACATTTTGACCAAGAAACTGCATTTTTGTATGCACCCATTCCTTTGGTGCAAGAAGTTTTTGGACGACTTTGCTCAGCAACAGTCGTTCTTTGATATACCTTTTGCATCCCTGTCCTCTCGCGGCCGTTGCGATCCGATGTCTGACTCGTGGCCTGTGTGAGGTTACATCTTTGTCGTGGTGCTGGCACTGCTGCTTCTTGCCCTGATTAGCAAGCCCGTGCCTGCAGATCGTTGGCTAGTGGTCAAAGCTACGCATCTTCGGAATGGATTTTGTCTCAACATGAAGAGGCGAGTTTGATAGTTTCATGTTGAGGTCCGTAAGAGTCTTCTTCCTGCTGGCTGCATGGCTGGACCAAGTTCAACTATCAGATCCTGAAACTTGTCAGGCCATGTGGGGACGAAATATATGCGTGTCACGGTGTGCAGCAAATCCACCGGTGAGAGTAAGCGGGAAAATAGTATCTCTTCTGTACAGTGCTACAATGTCTTTTCAGGATTTGGTCCCTGAGGTAGTTGCTGAGCAGGCGGAACTCTCTCCGGAAATGTCAGTGGCATCGACATCCCCCTCCAGCTCACCACTGGCAAAGGTGCCTGAAGCCTATGTCGCTTGGCCTGGCCCCAACCACTGCCCGATGTTTGTGAAATGACATGCTTTGAACATAGACTGACTGATATTTTTCTTAGTTTTCAGAAGTATGATTTCATGTTGTAACTACCCTTGAGGCTGCTTCATGGGGCTTCTTTCCTCCGGATCGCCCCAATGACCCTTGTCGCAGCATAGAGGGTATTTCCCTGTGACAATCATGTTGTGATCGTGGCAAGGACGGTCCAGATGCTGAGAGGCTCGGAGCTATGCCGTCAGTGCAGGAGGATCGGGGTTGGCTGACTTGTGACCTGGTGACACCTGGTGGACTGAAGCCATGTGAAAAACCTGGACGTCCTTTCGCAGGAGCCAAGTGACATGAGGGTAGAGCTTGGTTCAGGCTGGGGTGGTGCATAAGAAATCTGAGGCATGGAGTCCACTCTTGCACCGAGTGTGCAGTCTGCAAGTAACCCAGTGGCGCCCCAGCAGGTCATATTGGAGAAACCGCTGTCGACCTCGTTGCCGGCGCGTCCGTTCCAACTGATCAAATTGATCAAGGAGATCTGCTGGAGCATCATATATAACATATGCAGTATACAGGCAAACTTGAAAGTAGAAGCTGAGGGGCGAGTCAAAGTAAGAAAGGTCTGAGATGTAGCTCCCCCGATGTCCGTAGCACTTGAACAAAAAGACCATTGAAGAGTACATCAACTCAGACTCACACCGTGTTGTGGGTGTCCTCTCAGAGCGAAGATGTGATGGTCGACTCGATGGATCTCAACTAGCGGCTAGCGGTGCCTGAGGAGCTGATGCTTTGAGAAAGACTGCACAGCATGCTGAACGTGGCTCGTCTCTGAAAGGTTATTTCTCAAGTGTCCGTACAACCTGCAAGATTCTTGCTGACCTGCTGATTGGCATTGAACTGCTCTAGGTGTGCGTTGATTTTCTGATAGGGGAGTAATTACGTTGATTTTGCCAAGCAAACATGTTACACGGGAAGTCGGACTTACCCTTTCTCGGCCTTTTGCCGACTTCATTGGCCTTTGCCCACAGTTTTGGTCTCCACAGGCCCCGGAGGTGCAAGGCCAGGACGACGCCGACCAGGCAGATTTGGGGCTCGGCTCCGCATGGCTCCGCATGGCTCCGCATGGCTCCGGTGGTGTCAATGGGACTGTGGATCAACAAATCCCAAACACCATCCCTTGAACACATGAGGAACACCCACATTGTGTAGTACATGTATTATTGTTTCTTTTTATACGCATGTTCATCCTCATAAGGGGTGCAGCGCATACATACGTATTGTTGTTTTTCTTTTTTGGGGTGGTCAGGCTTCACGATCTTCAAGACTCCTTGAACTGGGATGGGTTGGTTGCCAGATTGCAGGTCCAGAAGCGCAACCGGGCATCGACGACAACCTACCGGGTGAGTCGCTTGTATGAACGATGCTGACGTTCAGTGTTGTACAGCTTGCGCATTTGGTTCATTTGCCAGAAGCCGGTATTTGCACCGAACTGACGCCATGAGTGGCTTGCTTCTCATTCTGAAGCCTGGTCATTTTGATTCACCTTAGCCACTTCTGAGGTCACTTCAGCAGGATCTGGACCGACCTCAGGCACATGTTTCTTTTGTGTCTTTATTGGCTACCACACCCGTACGAGGGCTGGCATAGAAGAGAAAGGGAGAAATCACAAGCGTCATTCGCAGAGTCAGCTCCAATTGACAAAGCGGCCAATTGCCGCCAGTTATGGTATGTAGGTAGTTAGATGTACTGTAATTGGAGAATCGTTGGATTCATCTAGACCCAATGTAAAACATGTGTCAAAGGGACATGATACGTAACTGGGTCCTGTTTCAGAATCGGGTTTGAAATTGTTTCTTGATTGTATATAACATGCCTGTGTGGGCATTTGACAACACAATCGTTGTGCTGTGATTTTTGATGAGGCGTGGCAAGAAGGCCTTCAAGATCTTCAAGAGAGCCGACTTGGCTGCTTGCCTTTGAGCTGTTATAGCCTCGATAGTGGGTGAGGAGTGTTGTGTTGCGTATTCACTTGCGGAGTGATGGTCCTCCAAATTGCAGTCATCTCAGCATATCTCAGCCACTAAGGCTTCATCAGAGAGACTCCACAACCGTGCTTTGCTTGCATTTTGTTTGGCTTTCGCCAGTCTGCGTCCAGGGAGACGGGTAAGGCAACACCCGAGGTGTTCCAAGATGTCTGCTCGGCCGGGATCCGGGTGCCCCACTGTGGCACACGCTACGCGATCTGAGGGGTTTGCCCCACTTCCCTTCACCATCGCCGCAGAGCCACACATGGAACGAGATCATTGGTTCCACAGACTCTTCGACAGACAGAGGGCAAGGCTCGACCGACCAGTCAAGAGACCAGCACATTGACATGGGGCAGCCCTGAAACGGCGGAGTCTAGCTGGAACAGATTGTTTGTGTGAGGGTCACCCTGGAATTGAGGACGGAGATTTGAGGAGGCAAGAAGGTACGTAAAGCAAAAGCAGGGCTGAGGCTGTTGAAGGAGAGGCCAAGCGGCCAGACGGCAAAACAATTTGTGCATTCACGGCAGTTGCTGACCAGGGTTTCTGGCACTTGCTCATGATGAGTCGAACTTGATGAAGCAGTCTTTGGCAGCTTGGCTTGGTGCGAATGGTTGAGCACAACGAAGCCTGAAAAGCTTATAAAATCTTATAAAAGCCTTTGTGTTCCAGAATCCGGCAGCATCCATCGTTCTAAAAGAAGATTGCACGTAGATGTTGCAGATTATGTGCGTCAGTCTCTCGACCCATACCCAGTCTCGACCCATAACCCGTGTACTCGGTCGACCCGTGGTCAGGATCGCCTTCGGAGCTCTCGCTGGGTGGCGGTCGCTGCTGGAATGGGCACGGCTCTGGCTGCTTGTGTCAAGAAGGTGTTCGTGCTTGTGTCAAGGGCCTTTGATCATTTTGATCCAAGACTGAAAACCAATGACGGGCAATGACAGGCACATATGACCGTATAACCAGTCGTATGACCCTATGCAGCTCAACGCTAAGGCCCTTGCACTTCTTTCTATTCTTCACGCGCTCCTGCTCTTTTTTGTGTTTGTGTTCGACCTGGTCTTCATTGAGAAGCTTTGGCTAGCAAAAACTAGACGACGGGTGGCCCGAGAGCGAGACATGTGATTGTCCAGTACTGTGGAAAAGATATCGAGAAAGAAAGAAAGAACGGATGGACGTGAAGGAGTGACAGTGTGGATGTGCAGGTGTCATACAGATGTGTAGATGTATGGAGGTGGAGAGGCAGATCTGTGGATGCGAGCGTGCGAAGACGTAAATGGACAGAGGCGAGAGAAAAGATATATCTTCGGTTCGTAAGAAGTCAGTCGCTCTTCAAACGACTCAAGACAAGTCAGTCTCATTTCAAGACAAAAGCGAAGTAAACCGCCAGCAGGTCGAAGCGCACACAAAATGGATTTGTGTGCGCTTCATCCTGGTCCCAGAGCGGCGAGTAGATATCCTGCGAGCAGAGGCTCAAAGCAAATCAGTCTGACTGCAAGTATCAGACACACAGAAAGTACGCAGTAAGTGCGCTTCAAGTCATCATCTCCACTCTCGCGGACAGGCCCTTCAAAGCACCAACACTGCGACCTGAGAGCAAACGACATCACGATCAGGACAAGTGACTCGTGCGTTCCAACTGCGCATCGTTTGTCGTGCAGGTGAAGTAGACACATATCAACGTCACGTCCCTTCTTCCGGCAGTCGCGGATCCCGTCGTTTAAGCGATGATGTCGCAGTTTCGTCCCGAAACACTGGATGTGAAAGACATCTTGTTGTTGAAAGTATTTGGTCCAGTCGGTCGGTGCGCCTGCGATCTTCATCTCCTGCGCGCACATGGTGGCCACCAGAGTGACCTTCAAAGACGTGGTCTCCACAATGTCTTCCAAGCTACACGCAGCTTTCAATCTTCCAAGCAACAGTGCTGCTCGATCCGCGCGCTCTCCGCAGAGGGTCGCCCCGGACCCGCAGAGGGTTGTCCCGGACCGGGGCAAATCGCACTCTCGCCTGCATTTCGCGCACTCGACACGCACGATCCCCGCAGAGGGTTGCCCGCGACCGGGACATATCGCAGTCTCGCCTGCATTTCGCGCACTCGACACGCACGATCTCCGCAGAGGGTTGCCCGCGACCGAGACAAATCGCACTCTCGCCTGCATTTCGTTCACGAAAAGCGAGAGGTGAAGATGTGAGATGTAGATGAGAGGTAAAGATGTGAGATGTAGATGTGAGGATGTGAAGATGAGCAGAGATGTAGATGTGCAGATGTGAACGTGAACAGAGATGTAGATGTGTGAAGACGAAGATGAGCAGAGATGTCGATGTGAGGATGTGAAGATGTGAAGAGATGTAGATGTGCAGTTGTGAATGTAGATGTGAAGATGAGCAGAGATATAGGGGAGAACGTGGATGTGCAGAGGTGAAGATGTGAAGATGTAGATGAGACGTAGTTCTGCAGATGTTTTTTTACGAAGAATCCTTCGCAGACGCTCTCGGGAATTGAAGCGCGTGAATATTTCCTATAGAAACTCCTTGTGAACTGGCAAGTGGCGCACGACTTCTTTTATTTCAGTATTCAATATAGCCATCGACCACTGTTTCTATATTCGGAGTTGGGCCCTTTATATGCATTGGCCGGTGCAGCATCTCAGCAACACAAGCCTGTGCCAGCTAGGAAGTATGCAGTTTCCGGCTTGTCCCGGCAATTCATTCTTGCAGCCGACGCTTTGTGGCATTTCTTGGGTTAGCGGGAGGATCATCAAGGTTAGGATCGATGTAACAGTACTGGGCCACTGGGTCTCACAAGGTCCCCTATGGTCTTGTTTGCTTGTTTGTGACCGTTGCGAGCCGACTTGCGATGTTCTCGCTTCTGGGAGTCCAGTCCCAAAATGGTCGCTCGGTTTCGGGCCCGTGAGGTGAATGCGACCTGTCTCGATAGCCAGCGGCTCACCAGCTTGGGCTCCTTTGGGCCCTCGGAGTGTGCACGTCAGGTCATGAGGCCGGCAGATGGTGGGCGTTTGGGGGCACTGGTGTGGTACTTCACCTGTGTTCACCGTCAGGTCGTGTTTCTGCTCAGGTCCACCTCGCATAGTGCCTTCTCCATGGGCCTTTTGGGTGATCATGGTGCTCGTGCTTGCTATCCACAGGATGGCATTTCAGAGGCCTCATTCATTGAGCTTTAGCTGCAGTTGCAATGTTGCATGATGCATGATGATGTTGGAATTCATTGAGGCGGCATGGGATGGCATGGGATGGCATGGGCGTGTGTCAAGTGTACTCAGGATGTCTTTTATGGTGGAGAGAAGGCGTTTTGCCCCTGGATGCCCAGCCCTGGTTTCGACTTCTACGTGATCGAAAAACAGCAGCCATGCCACTTGTCCACGCGGAGTTTGTACTTCGTTCACACCGGCCTTTTTTGCAGCAGTCATTCTCTATGGGATGTATGTATGTGGGGGAGCGCACATTTGCATTGCAGTACGTTCGGCAGGGTTGATGGCCTCAGCAAATCCCGCCAACCCAATGCTAAGACCAGCACTCGCCTCAGGTAGTGTGCTAGGCCGAGGGACCTCACTGATCGTCAGCAATGCGACGGCCTTTTCCCATCGGATCTCCGACGATTTGCCGGATGCGGCTGGGCGTGCAAAGGAGGCCTAACCCGCGTTGGGCTTTCGGAAAAAGCATGAAAAAGCGGCCTCATCCTCAACATTCTTAACATTGGGGGGCCAGGAGGACGGGTGCTTTTCGTGCTGAGGCATTGGCATCACGATGCAGTTCTTGCAGTTGCTTGGCTGTTTGAAAGGGGCAGACACCCCAGAGCCTGTTGATGTTCATATTTTTGAATCATGTAAAACTTCCACTGAAACATGTCGAAGAATTCCAACATTTTCTATCCTATCCCGTGGATTCCTGTGGGCCAATTGCTCACTAGCAACGGTAGCTAGTCAGACTCCTAGGCAGTGTTGTGCAGTCCATCCTGGACGTCGCACGTGCCCTTCTTCGTGCAGATGTTGTCGTGGCCTCCTCAGCTTCCGCAGACTCGCTCGACGGTTGATGACTCGGTCGGTCAGCTCCCTTTCAGTCGAAGTCCATTCCAACTGAAGCGGTCTGGGATCTTTTGGGGTTTCAACGGTCGAAGTTGGGGGATGTTGGGGGCATCAAAGACTTCTGCACGGTTTTGCCAAAGATTGGCAGGAGGCTGCACTGATGCCGCCGTGAAGCAGAGTTTTCCAACCGATTTCCAACTCGTCGGGTGAAGCATGGTGAATCAGTCAAGCACTTCGCATTGCTTAGCATTGCCACCAGCTGTGTCCAAGTTACACCAGCTCCTCTCTGCCGCCACACCTGGTTTCCACCGCTTGGGAGCTGCAGCCTTCGCGTTGGGAGCTGCTGCGGCGATTTTGCTTCTCGTGCTACTGGTGTCTGGGCAAGGACAGGAGCCCCCCCTACTTGACCTATAAAGATCCCAAACATCGAATATTCAATGTTCAGGAATGTTTAAGAGCTCCTTTTCAAGGAAGAAGGTCAGGTGTTTCAAGGGCGGTGTTTCTGGGAAAGTAAGATTGCGACCAAGGACGTGTTCTTTCTTCTGGCCTTGGGCCGCAAGGCTACGGCGTTGCGGCTGGGTGTGCCCCTTCTCCACTATGCTGCAGCCAATGTCCTTGGGCAGGCGAGGAGGTCAAGAATCACCAGCTCACAAGAGCAAAAAAGTTCGATCCTTTAAAAGAAGCGGACATTGACCACATGCATGACAAAAACCAGCTTGGAGACCTCCCCAACGTGCATGCATGTGCATGCGGATACATGCATTCCAATAACCTTTGTGCTCTTTGATGCTAGACTAGGTGCTGGAGCAGCTGGTCATTCTTTTGCTACACTGCGTGCTTATGGCTGGCATGTCGTTCCAGCTTGAACTTGCACATGACTTCTGGCCTGAACTCCATTGTACTAGAAGCAAGCAACTAGTGGAGACGCTCGGCACAATCTTACTTGCTGGATGTTCAATAATGTATGTGTATCAGGTATATGACATTATATGAATATGAAGACATCTATATATATACACATATTTGCAAATTGGTCGCTATCCCGACTTGACTGCCTTGAGTCTCTGAGATGCACCGCCATATGCCACATGGCGTATGCAAACTGTCGCACTCAGGGGTGAGCACAATGCTTGGCATCAGACAGTTCATTGGACTGGCACTGCGTTGGTATTCTTTGTTTGGGCCCCAGGCCTTCTCTGTCATGGCAGACTTGAGAAGAGAGTCAACTTATGCCTAGATCTTCCAACTGCTTTTTGGCTGGTTTTCTCAAAAAGATCGGTGTAAGTGCCAGATGATCCTTTTGATCTTATGTGCAGCTGAGGCCGCTGCCATTTCGCTGATCCTGGCGGCTGCATTGCTTGGAGGCTGCACCTACCGGTCGCACAACGTTCTTCCGCGCCGCTTGGAGAGACCAGCTTAAGTGGGCGTGACGCCTTTCGCACTTCTTCACCAAGGTTGGGCTCTGTCAATGGCATGTCCTCATGATGCCAAACTGTCCCGCTTCACGGCCGGTCCTGCTTCAGAGTGCAGGCGGAAATCATTTGCGGGGATGGTTAGCTGTGACACAGCATGTGAAGTCTATGGCTATGTAGCTAGCTGCTCTAGGATGATTTGACGGACATATTAATAAGTAACATAAGGGTTACAAAGGTGAGAGGATGCCCGTGATGCCAACTAAGTGAAGGGTCGAACCTCTTAGAGCAAACCTGGAAGGGATAGAAACACAACCGTTGATGTGGAGATAGAGAAGCATGTGCAGAGCCAACGGGACAAACACATCATACAAGTACGGTCATACAGGATGGTGTGAAGACAATCCATGTTTGCACAGGTAGATGATTTTGTATGAGAGCAACTTCATACAAGGGCTGGTGCAATATGGACAACATTGAGCAACACTAGAATCATCACTGAAACCCTCAAACAAACAAATAGCCACTGCAAAGTAGACAGGTGCTGCACAAACATTTTTGTTCAAAAGACTCTATATAGGTTTGCTGTTTGCTAGTCAATCACTGGCCTTGCACCAGGCACGAGATTTTGGCTGTGGACCCAGAGGTGTGTGGCTTCAAGCCGAAGCCTCAGATGGATGCTTCACCCATCTTCACCCTTTTCAAGACAGACCAAGCAGAATGGTAGAGTTGAAGTGAGAGGCATCGTAGAACTGCAGGGCACTGATCCGACCGCTGCTGGGTGCTCTCGCATCCCTTGGCATGTGGCACCGGAGCACCAGCGTAGCATTCCAGGCCTGGCTTGAACAGTTCTTGAAACCACAGTCCGATGATCTTTCCAATGGATTTTTTGCTTGATGTTCACAACATGGCATTGGGTATTGTAAAGTTGTTGCTCTCCCGGAGCAGGTGGTGAAGCGACAGGATTGGTACTTGCCCTCCATGCCCGATGACTCCATTGGCTATGTGTTTCCATCCGACTGTGTCAGCTGGACTCTTTGGAGAACCGCGGATCGGTACGCTCGGTCGCCACCGGCGGGGGGGGGCACATTTTGCAGCCCAATGTTTCCACGTGCTGCCAGAAAACCGCTGAAATCCATGCACGGGAAGTAAAGAACAAGTAGAGAAGTATCATAGCCTAATAGCGACTTATGTGAACCATTTGGATGACATGACGATTGAGGGGGACTACAAAGGACGCTTTGCATACTGCTTTCTTCCATGACTGGCCATGACTGCAAACTACAAAAGAGTATATTTGCGTTGCTTGCAACCTTTGGTCGAGGCCTCCTTGAATAGTTCTGTGCTTGCACTTTCCCAGCAGTTCCAACGAATTCTGCCAAGGATGAGTGTAGCAAGTGCTACTGTCAATAGCTTGTCAATCTCGTGGCTGTTGCTACCATACGGCGCCCTTCCAGCGAGAGCCTCGTTGTATCTCAACGAATGCCACTCAGCCGCTTTCTTTCCCCCTCTCCTGAGTTTCAAGCAGAGATATATCTTCAAAGTTAATGTCGGTGGCAGCTGCAGCTATATCACATCGTTATAGACAGTATATATATATAATATATATATACGTGTATAATATATATATATATGTGTATAATATTCGTTTTCAAGCAAAACAAAAATGACTGAACGCAGCTATTAGTATGTAACTTGATCACAGTGATCAGCTCACAGAACATACAGTAATTGGGCGAATAGGGAGAGCTGGATTTACGAAGGCCGTCATTCAGAGCAGCTTGACCTTCTGCTGCGTGTGTGCTTATCTTTCTATTTTGTCACTTGAGGCATTCTTTGTGCAGCTGGAACCGATGGTGTCTTGGCGAATGAACGCACAAGGTGACTGCAAGGCTACGGCTAGGGAGCCCTCCCTCCTGTCGATTTCGGATGCTTCACCACAACGAGTACCTTGATTTGTAGCTAACCATTCATGGTATCCATCATGGGGAAAGTGCCAGTGACTGTTAGTGTTAAATCGTTGAATGAAGTACTGCCGAAGCGGAGAATGAGGTGGCAACTCTGCGGACGAGCCTGATCAGCTTGCAAGCCATGTTTTTGAGGCAAGCTTGCCAAGTGCTGTTTGATGCTATTTGGTGTGAACACGTTTGAACAATCATTTGAATTGTCTAAGTTATCTTCTCCAAAGTATGTAACACTAACACAGCGACCTGGAAGTCTGGAAGTGCTCGGAATCATTGCCATCTTGGTTAGCAGTGTTGAAGACAGTAGATCGTTGCGGACAGTAGATCGAGGGAGAGGGTGCCACTGCCACGAGGATACTGACCCTGCTTTGCACTTGGCACGATGGGCTGCAGCCTGTGGGCAGTTGGCTCCATGAACGCATTTACTGTGGTTCTGAAGGAGTCTTTGAGGCATGTGTGAATCACCCGAGGGCCCGAAGGTCTTTCTTGGCTCATGGACAGAGTCCGCCAACGAGGTGACTTTGCTGCTTTTGCTCGCAGTGGATTTCTTCAACGCCGAAAAGCGGGAGAGGCTCATTTTCCAGCTCCTGCTTGCAGGCCCTTAGACAGCTTCTGTCAGACAGTCAGACAGGCCATGTTGCTCTTCACGCCATCCATGCCGCTTTTTGGGCGAAACTACAGAAGAGAGACCTGGACAGTGATGGACATGAAATGACATGAATCCAAGTTTCTCAGTCGAGTTACACCAACTGGAGATCTGCAAGCAGTGCTGCGGCAGGGGCCTTCCTCAGCGCTTTGCGCGCGATCATGGCCTTGCTGCAGGGCATCACCTGCTTCCTCCGGCGGCGAGGGTTGGTCAGGCTCTTGGCAACATGATACAACAGTGAGAATTTGAGATTGCCAGTCGTTTGCGGGGGGAATCGGGCTTTTCAGATCATTTCCGCATCCGAAAGTCCGATGGAACTACCATTGTTGGGATGCTTTTCTGCCTTTGGTCCCAGGTCTTTGCTTGCTGCAAGTTGTTGCAGGACTCATATGGTTCGACAACACTGGACAATTTGGACAGTTTAGACGATGTGAGGGGCATTTGGGAGACACTGCACGGTTACCTATAGGAAGACAGCAGGTGTTGTTCAAGGCTGCTATATCAATCCAGTGGGTGCTTGGATTTAAGCAGCAAAGATCGCAAATTTAATTCCAGCCGCACAGAACTTTGAGCCACGTTAGCACTAGGAGTCCCTGCCAGCTCGGGTGGTGCAGAGCTACACCCGTGCTCAGCAGAAGACGATTCCAAGGCATGCAAAGTCACATTGCAAAGCTTTGGACGGGCTCAATATCAGGTTGCACCAGTCTTTTTTCGATTGCGTTACACTTCGACGCGATGACCAGATATGACGAGGTCTCGCAGCGAAGAAGAGGCAGACGCGCTGGGCATCCAACCCTGGCGAGCAGGTCGGAGGGCTTGACAGGTGTCCTGTCTGTCACGTTTGGTCTCAAAATCTCTTCAAACACTCGGACCCCCACACATCCCTGAGACAAGTAAGTCACAGCGAACCTCCCACGTCTTCAGATTTTGAGACCCAGGGACTCACTATTTGCTAGTAGGAAGGAAGCTGCTAATAGCTGGGAAGGGGAGCTTCCTTGAACAAGCCCTCGCACTATTCTTCCTTTGGTTCCCTAGTTTTTTTGGATAATTTTAACTTAGAACTCTACATAACTCTGTGCATTTTGTATTTCTGTGTTTTGCCAGGCCGGTTCTTTGGCAAGGCATGCGACCGGGCCACTGCTCGGGTGCCCTTAAGGCGTGAACACATTGTTCAGGGCTGATCTCACTGTCTTGGCCCTGGTCGGGCCATATATAGCTCATAGCCAACCTTTTGACCCACAGGTATAGTGTTTTTTTCTCATGACAGTAGTATAATTACCCTGATGTATACTTACAATAATATATACGCAGTATTTACACTAAATAAACAAAAACATATTTATATATACACATTTTTTTTCACAATCTTATATGCGAATGCATGAAAAGTGGCCGTCATCCCCTAATCATATTTTTTTCTCGACTCTTTTGCTCCTGCTCAGCTTCTTGCTAGACATCCGATTCGACTTCAGGCCTCTGCTGGAACAGAACCGGCAGGGCCAACTGTACGCCACGTCGTCCACAAGCCTTCTTGAGTTTCAACGATGCTTGGAAGCCTTGCTCGCTGCAAATGGCGTTCCCTCCACATCTGGTGCAAGCCACTTTGTTTCCTTTCCTCCACAATTCACGAATTGAGGTGCCCTTGCCATTGCAAGGGAGGGTTCCAAGCAGCATTCCAACATGGTTTCTAGACAAACAAGCTCAACCTATCGACAGAACTGTGACGAAGGATCATCTGCCCACATGTCTTGCAGGCCACATAGTTCTTTCGAATCTCAAGCTCATGCCCCCCATGATCTGGAAAGCATTGGAAAGCTACCATTCAACATTTGCTAGAGAAGGTCAGCCTTGCTCATGGTCTCCTTTTTGCCCCTCCTTTAGGAGGGGAAGCACCCGCTAAAGGACAAGCCTCCGTGCGAAAAACCCAGCTGCTCAAAGCTCACATGCATGTTTGCCCTACAATTGCACCCTTTGCATTGCAAGCCACTGCCTTTTGCAACCCACGTGTGGCCCCTCTCAACTGGAGTTGACAGCAAAGCCTCATAAGCACTGCGCTGTCTCTGTCGCGCACTGTCTCGTTTGTCCTTTGCAGACTCCCTGGCCTGTCTAGTAAAATGAGTCCCGTCGTCACGGACATGCTTCACACGTGCGATAGCCTCGAGTGCCACCGCTTTGTACTTGGCATCCTGTTGCTGCAACTCAAGTTCAAGCTCTGTAGGCTGCATGGCTAGAGCCCGTTCTCTGGCAACTTTATTGGCATCCTGCATTCGACTGCGAAGCGACCATCCTCCAAGCGGTATATTTTTTAACTGTTTCCGAGAGACATAGATACTGTAGATCAGGCAACCAGGCCCGTCCTCCGTCCTCCAGGCCTGATCTTGGCTCTCCTCTGGTGTGACCAGCGCATTCAAATCCTAGAACGTTTGCTCAAGCCTGGATTTGGTCCAAGCATCAAATGCCTGAGTCGATGCAACATGGATCTTCACTTCTCCAGCCAAATCGACAAAATGCACTGCAATCCTCAGCCCATAGAACCAGCCCCCCTGATAAGACTGGCTCCCTGGCAAGACCGCCGTGATGCAACCTAGTCTATACAACTCACCTTGCTGCAATGTATGATGAACAACCGAAACAATCACATGCTTCAGTCTTGGGTCTTGACTCGTGGTTGCCAAGCCAAATGGTCAAACATTATCCCCTAGTCATTATATACATACAGTATCAGTATATATATATATATACTGTATACATGTTGATTTTTTGAACTCCTGTGTGTTGCAGGTCCTCTCCAGAACGAGAGGAAGATTGCTTGCAGCATGCTTAGCTTCTCACACTCAAACTCCACATCTCCCAAGGACCTATGTCCATCACTGTCATGTCACCCCAAGATGCCCCAAGCACTTGAGAGCCAATGCCATTGCATGGAAAGGTTTGGACTAACGATCCACGAGCGCAAACGAGTTTTGGTGGCGTGCCGTGACTTGTTGCAGCTGGACTGGGTAAAGCTGCTCGGCAGCAAGCTCACAAAAGTACTTGTGCACACTGATGCATCACTGATGAACGCTTGTGCTCGAGCAGTTCGAAATGCCAGAGGTTCAGATCCGGATCAGCTTGCCCAAAAGCTGAGGTCAGCTCACCTGCCGGGACACATTCGGGGAAAGCTGGCCGCTGCGAGGAGCAGCCGCAGTCGCCGTGTGCGCTTGGCTGAAGCACTACGAGGCTGGAAACATCATGAACTATCATGAACTATCCAACCCAAAAGAGGTTTTGACTTGGCCCTGAAGAAGGGCTAAAAGACACAAACTCTGAACCCAACAGTCTCAAAACAGTATTGACGATTTGTCGAACAGAGGAAGGCCCCCAAGCAGCTTCAGCATGTCATAGTGACAGCAAAACGTGGTGAATTGTCCAGAACTGCAGGTCGTCAAGTTGCAACTGGATGGCTTTGTGGGGCTTTTCTATTAGCACTGCGGGAGGTCGCTGAGGAGGCGGCTTGGTGCATGTTGGACTGATCGGCCGGCCTGTGAAGACTCAGTCCAGTCCTGATTCATGCCTTTCTCTCAGCTGAGGACTTGTGCGCTCAAAAATGCGCTGTGGAGGCAAAACTTGTGGCGTCCAAGCACCTTCGCCAGCATTGCACGCTACAAGCCGCGAACCTTGTCGCAAACAATGACATCTAGAATAAAGTGTTAGTTGTGAGTCGTGAATATATACATGTGTATGTGTGTGTGTGTGTGCATGCATATATATATATATGTACATATACATACACAGTCCGCTTATTGTTCAACTGCTATTCAGTTTTTTTCTGTCAAGAATTCCCAGTGCCAATGAATCATTTCGTTTGAGGAGGCTTCAAAATTGGCTTCAAGCTCATGCCAAGAGCCAAGCGGCTCGATGGGCTTCTGCACTCTGGAACTCAGGCACTTAGCCGGCGGCGAGGTGTTGAAAGGTGTAGAGTGTTTGACAGGAACCAGCATGCAGTTCATGAGAGCACGTCCCAACACAAAAAAGGCGTGGTTAAGCTGAATGATGCCCCCATATACAGCAACACAGACTTGGAAAGGTGCGGTTGGAGACATCCTCGAAGCCAGCAGTCAAGAGCAAGAGGCGGCCCAACGAAACCGAGGGCTTTTGATGAGATTTGACATGTAAAGGCACACCCTAAGCTCAACTGTTGGGAAGTTTAGCATTCTATAAGCGGATCTAGTGCCCAGCAGGCAGATTTGGTGGATGTGCCAACTTTGTAGCTCAACTAGATCTGCCTGTGTTTGGCCAGGCCATGAGCTTCGAAGAGGTGCAGCTCCTGTTTCAAGATCAATGATGTAGTTTTTCTTTTTTCTTCGTTTGTCTGT
Organism: Durusdinium trenchii; assembly: GCA_963970005.1. NCBI lineage: Eukaryota > Dinophyceae > Suessiales > Symbiodiniaceae > Durusdinium > Durusdinium trenchii. The sequence continues at coordinate 873,563 of CAXAMN010021363.1, forward strand.
CTGCACCTAAAATCAAGGTGGTAGGGGTGGGGCGCAGACTTTCTTGTGACTTGTGTATTCCCAGTGGTCTTTGTTGAGACACATCCATGGACCGGAGCATCGCAAGAATTTGAAGAATGTGCCCCCTTGCCTTGCCACACGGTATCAGGAAGGATGGGGCAAGATAGTGCATGAGTACAGACCTGAGCCTATGTGGAGTTGTTTGACGTGTCAGCTTCGGCTGCAACTTCATCACACAAGTTGCAAGGGATGACAAGGACAACGCGCTGGAGGTGGGAGCTCCTTTTCATTCGTGAATGGGAAGGCTTTGTGGCTCATGCCTAGGTACCCTTTCTGGTTGGGCACATGATTTACAAGTAATACCAAGTATTTAACATGCATCAAGTAACCGTGCAAGTTGCTTTATTGGCTCAAGGAAGTCACTCGTTCTTCTGAGCCCACGGAGCGACCATGGCGACGACCGTAGCCTTTTCGGTGCTCCTTGGTCTGCCCTTCGTTCGGGCGATGTCCGGCTCGTTTGGGCTCAGCTATCCAAGCCTGGAAGCACAGGTGAATTTGAAAACCGATGGCTTTTGGCACTTGGGCGGCTTTTGCTTTGGAAAGGACGTTGATCACGTGGGGGTGTTGAATGTGCAGGTGGACTGGAGAGGCCATACACCACTGGATGATGCTCAAGTCTACTTGGTGGGCTTTGATGGCCGTAAGGATCACTGGGGCTTGATAAGCCAGAACTGGAACACGAGCTCTTGCGATGAGAAGTTGCACATGGCCGATGCTTCAGATTCTTCGACACAGCTTGGAGTCTTGGGCCCCAAGTACACTTTAAAGATCAGGGTGCGGCAGAGAACTGGGGTGCGTGATTGGCACTTTGCCTTGCTCTCTTGTGGCGCTGTGGAGGCAGCCCCACTGAAGCTGAAAGTAGAAGCAGAAGCCGGTGCTCTATCGTACTTTGAGGCTAACACACAATTTGACAGCAGCAGCTGCCCGGTGCTGAACACTGGCTGGTGGGAATATGCCAGTTCTGCACTGGGATTTTGGCTAATGCTTATCTTCATTGTGATATGCACCTCCTGCTTGGCCATCTCCATTGGGCGCAGCCTACGCCTTTGCCACAAGCGTGCGCGCAAGACCTCTGGAAGCGATGTGGTCATTGGGAGACCTTGTGAAATGCCACATGATGAAAAGGTCGCCACCGGACACCCCCACGATGTGAAGGAGCAACCGTAGCAGGATTGCTTTCTTCAGAAGAGCTGTACAGATTCTGAAAGAGCATGCTCGAATTCAGTGTTGGAAGACCAGACAGGTGCTTCTTGCATTATTTTATATTCCCTTGCCAGCAAGTGCAGGAATGGCTTGCAAAAGGAAGCAAGCCTGAGATGCTGCTGCAACATTCTCATATCTTCTCAATTTTTCAAGCTGTTAGACGCTGTCTGGATCTCAAGACCTTGTACAAAAGCTACACCAAAGGACATCACGCTGTTTGGCAAAAGGCTGACCAAACAGGAGTTCAAATTCAAATCATTCCTTTCCTGTGTAGTCTTAGTGCTTTCTCCCTCTCTCGGTGTCATTTTTCAAGTTTGCACTCCGGTAGGAGGCAAAGCAGCAATCCACGCGAGCCACAGAGAAGCCGCATGGTTTGTAATGGAGACGGGGCATATATAGATTTTGGTGTTGTGACCATGTTTGTGATCTTCTCCTGCTTCATGTTCGGAGCATCGAATCTCTTCACCAGTGCCCAAGGTCGGATGGCTTCAGTGCTCAGAGTCACTTGGGCACACACACAGATCGACCAGAACATCACCCGTCTGAAGTCCAGTCACACCGTGGCCTCCGTCGATCCAAGGTTTATCTTGCGCGAGCGCCATGGCCATGCGATCATCGCCATGGAAAGCAACTGATGCACCGCAAAGCCTCCGGATGTTGCTATATGGCTGCACTGTCGGCACTGCTTCAAGGGCATTTTTTTAAAAATATACTAGAGATGTTTGATATTTATTTTTTTTGTTCTCATGGCATGGCCCAGGTTTGCCGTGACGCAGCAGGGTCTGGTACGCATCAGTGGCCATTGGGCAGCTGGTGGCCGAGAGATTTTGCCCGAGCAGCAGGCGGGCAGCTGTTCCGCACGAACAGGACAACTCTGACGACAAAGTCAGTGACTGTCAGCACAAAGCTGATTGTATCCTATTCTATTCTTGAGATTCCTTGAGTATGTTCTGCGGAGCTGCAAGGAATACATTGGCACACTCTTTTACAACATGTTACACATGACTTGTATCGATTTGTCATGTGTGTTGTTGTGTGTCATTCGACATGCTGCGCGCGCCTCAAGAGCTATAGTTCCTTATACTCTCAATCCTTGTTATTTCCGTCCGGCCCACATCAGCAGATACGCTGGGATGGCTCCGATCGTAAAATCTGGCAACTCTTGGAAAAACCTTCTGCTGCTGAACTCTGGCAATGAGCGCTTGTTGGATGAAGAGGATATTGACTTTGCTTCCGACGTCTATGCGCTTGCCCAGATCACAACAGATGAGCTCTTGAACTCATGGAAGGTCTTCACAGCATTGAAGGATGAGAGTTACCAGGGAAGGCGCTTGGAAAACGCCGCCTGGCGTCTTCAGGCCATGCAGAAATTGGGGAGGCCTGCAAGCTCGGAAGCCACCTCGAAGATCACTGGAGGCAGATGTGGTTTGAAAGACATGTCTGAGCCAGCGCACGCTCAGCAAGACACTCCGGCAACGTCTGAAACGGCCTCAGAACCTGAACCCGAAGAAGGCAAAGAGCTTCATCCCATCTTGGATGACTCATGGGCTGCCAAGCATTTGCTGGGTGTTTGTCTCAAGAACAAACTGAGCAACGAGACCGTGCGGGAGATATTGCAGGTCCGGGTTGCTGTCACTTTTGGTGCGTGCATGTGCGTTTGCGTGCGCGTGTGCGCGGATGTGTGTTTTCATCATATCAATAGTAATATTATTGAGCCATCCTAACTGCAAAAGAGAGAAAACTGAACTTGCTGCGGTGTTGATGGCGGTGCTATCGCGGAGGAATGCCTGCTGGGAAAAGGGTTGTTCACAACTCGACGTAGGACAAGTTTAGCTTACTCAAGGTATGTGGAAACAACCAAACCCTGGAGAATTCTCCGCGAAAATTGACCCTGGAACTTTGAAGGATTCGTACAAGTAGATATATTTTTTGTGAATAGTGGCGTTTCCGTCGCCGTCAGAAGGAGTTTAGATCAACCAAAATAATCCAATACAACTATAGAAACAATAACAATAAAGAAGTAAACATATGCAAAAATCAATGAAAAAATAGACAGAGATATGCATGTGTATACAATACCTCCGTGACGACTACTGAATAGTATAGAATCTAAAGTTGGAAGAACCACAGAATGCTCAGCAGAACAAGAGCCTGATCATATTCGACTTCCACTTCGACCTTGCATATCGCTGCGTGTCACGTATCCCATTACCCTGGAGGTCATTCAAGACAGGGATTTCCGACCCAGTGACTTGCCGAGCGCTCCTGAGCAACTCCGCGCCTTGCACCACAGCCAGAGACCGGTCTTGGCCATTTTTACCCACAGCTTGGAGAGGAACGGCGCCAACAACTTTTGTCTCTACATTGCCCGGTTGCTGAAGAACAATCAGCCATTGACCATCTTCTCCCCAAAAGCTGGTCCAATGCAGGAGGATTTTGAGAAGCTGGGCCTCGAAGTGACCATTGTCGACACAACGTCACCCAGCTTTTTGGAGGACCTGAGCACTGCTCTCCTGTTGCGCAGGGTGGGCCTCCTCTTGGCCAACACCATCATGCGTTGCGATATCATTCTCATGGCCGCGGAGCTCAAGATGCCGAGCGTTTGGGTCATCCATGAGTCATGGCCGCAAGACCAGTTGGATCACTATGCAAAGGAGGTCTTCATGTGCAAGGACATTAACTCAACTGTGATCCGGAAGGCTTTTGCTGCAGCTAGCAGAATTGTTTTCCCGTCGGACATGCAACGTCACCTCTATGATGGTATGTTCAAGCCCGAGGCTGGCCTGACCGTTTACAATGGAATCCCTTTGCAACAGTTGGACCACTTCAAGCAAACCCAAGATCGACGTCAAGTTCGGGCAGCCTTGGGCTACACGGATAAGGACTTTCTAGTGCTTCACCTGGGGACGGTGTGCAGCCGAAAGGGGCAGGTTTTCTCGGCGACCGCTTGTGCCAAACTCATCAAGGAGAACGGCTGTCAGAACTTGAAGCAGCTCATTGTAGGCGCTCGGTACATCAGAGAGCACGAGATCAAATACATTGACCAGATCTTTCAGGTGGCTTCTTCCTATGGTCTCTCATGCCGACGATTTGAAGACTTGTGCCCGGAAGAGCTTGGACAGTCAGACATTACCATCATGGATATTCAGGCGGCCGTGTTGCGATTCTACATGGCAGCAGATGTTGTCCTGGTACCTTCTCTCAATGAAGTTCTCCCATTGGTGATTTGTGAGTCAATGGCATTTGAGAGACCAGTTGTTTGCAGCAAGATTGATGCCATTCCTGAAGCACTCACTGATGGAGTCGAGGGCTTCCTAGTCCCAGCAGGTAATGCTGATGCCATTCGTGATGCCGTGCTTCGGCTCTATCAAAGTCCCGAGCTTCGAACGCAGATGGGAGCTGCAGGGAGGGATCGTGTCTTGAAGCAGTTCAGCTATGGGCGCATGGGTGAGCGCTATCGCGAATTGCTTGACAATGCGCCAGCTCCAGCAGAGGTGCTGAAAAGCGGTATTCTGAAAGGAAAGACAGTGTTGGTGGACATGGACAACACCATTGTGGATTGGGATGGTGAGTTCATTCGTCGCTACGCTCGTTTTACTGATCAAGACACTGCAGAGATTGAAAGGCTCGTTGGAAACCGAAAGCATTTTGAGATTGAGCAGAACTTTGATTCGTCCCAACACCAGAAGGTTCTGGAAGTCGTCGCCTCGCCCGGTTTCTATGAGTGCTTGCAACCAATTCCGGGCGCAGTGGAAGCGTTGCATGCCATGGTAGCAGAGGGTGTTGATGTGAAACTGGTGACGGCGCCACATCCCTCATGTGCGGGAAACTGTGCACGGGAGAAGTTCATCTCGGTGGAGCGACTCTTTGGAACCGCTTTCCTGGAAAGGCACCATCTCCAAGGGACAAACGGATGACGTTTTCGGTCATGACATGAGTTGAGCATTGAAAAAGACAAGCTAGAAAAGACACGCACACACACACACACACATGTGCTTGACCATTGCAATTGTGTTTCTTCCGTGCCCTGAGCCGATGCTGCTTGTGCAGGCTGATCATCACTAGAGACAAGACCCATGTTCAGGGTGACCTCTTGATTGACGACAAGCCAAGAGTCACTGGGAGCATGAGGGCTTCTTGGGAGCATGTGCTCTTCAGCCAGTCGTACAATCACGGGATGGAAGGCAAGACGCGCTTGTCTTCCTGGGCTGAGTGGGCTGACGTTTTGCCTCGTGCATTTTGATTTTGTAGGGTGGACTTTGACGTGAAGCCATCCGATTGAATGGACGCCTTCGGGTAGTGCCAGTTTCAGGTGCCAATCTATCTTTTTATTTTGGGTCCTTCGCCCCAAGCACCTGGCATTTCTTGTGCAAGCATCTTCCATGTACAGAAATTCGACGGCCTTAAGCACTTGGTACAGATGATACAGATCAAAGCTTCAAGTTTACAGGGACAAGCACCATGAGACTTGAAGTCGGCCATTCTCATTGGGTTCTTTGCTATTCAAGGATGCGCACTTTAAAGGATAGATCATTTTGAAAGATGTGCTCTGTAGATGTTGCGAGAACCCTAGTGGGTCAAACGGAAACCAACAGAAAGACCTCCAAATACCTGATTGGGATCAACGAGAGGCCAAAGGAAAATTGTGCTTGCTGCGACAACTTGCACATGTGAGACATACTGATACATGAGTGGCCACTCTGTCAACCAGCTGTCATGCTGAATCAAAAACATGCGGAGAGCGACCACTTGAGGATGAGCATTCCCTATCGCTCTTCAGGCCAGCATCAACATCACGGCACAAGCGGAGGTTGTTTTGCATTGGCCTCGCAACGGTGTCAGCTCCAGTGATGTGCAGGCTGCGACCACTCAGCCTGGAAGGGATTGTTTTCAGATCTACTAGATGAGACGGGCGTCCACCTTTGCGCATGGACGCCAGGTGGAGTTCATTTCACATCAGATTTGGCCGTCCCTTCCGCCAAAGGATGCCCAGTCAGGCTGGATCTAGAATCTTAGAATTGATGGTTTATTATTGTTGATGATTGGCACCTTCAATGCCATCAAATGTCAACTCATTATCATCTATCATCTTAATGTGCGCAATGCCAAGCTTTTTCCTGGCTTTGCTGTCAGGAAGCCCCATGACAAAGCGCAACGAGCGACATCAGAAAAGTGTTTGCAGGACATGGTGCTTCATGCGTTTATGGTTCTATATAGAGACTTCAGGCAGACATTTACGATCATGTACTACGTAGATTGGCCCTGCGCCTAGAACAATGTCCTCGGAGTGGCTGCAGCATTCTCTGTGAGTGCTGATGTGGAACATTGAACAGCAAGCCATATTGATGCAAACTTGTGGGGTCCCAGCATGTGGGTGTAATGTGGCGACATGGAGTGTGCAAGCGAGGAGGCGCTTGGGAACTTCGAGGGCACAGCGGAAGGAGCTACAGTGGGAACACAGGCGATGGGCAGGAGCGTGATGCTTGCAAATTTGAAAAGGCAAATGAGGTCTGGCATGGTTGGCCAATACGGATATCCTGACACTCCCGCAAACACGATCCTGCTGGTGGTTTTGAAACCGACGCACGTCCCATCACATCCCCTCGTTTCTGTGACCGCAGGATGTTGCACGAAGGCCCCAGCTGCAGCGGAAGATGATCGAATGGATTCGCTTTGGCGAGTTCAATGTGACCTCGGCATGTGTTCCCAGTGGGTGGACAGACAAAAGATTTACAAGGGGCCTTACGGGATAGCATGTTTCATCAAGTCGTCATCACCAGCATCATCAAATCATGGTTGCACCTTCGTTCTTGTTTATTCTGATCTCGTCATCAGCATCACCGTTGTTCTTAGATTGTTTCAGAGGCAAGGCTCTTTTTCGCATGGTGAGCCGTGAGCCCTCCAGGCTGTGTCGAATGGGGTGAAGATGCGAAGGTGTCCGAGTGCGACTCGGACAAGGTGGGCCTGGGAGCGTGGAATCTGGACGAGTCAGCACCAGCGAAGCTGCATGCATGGGGGTCAGCCTTGAATGGTGCTCGATGCTGGCTTCTCTGTCTTTGACATGGAAACCAACCTTCGCTCGTTTTGTGACTAGTGACTACAGTAGTGACTGGAATTGCTTTATACCCCAGTGTGTTGTACTTTTGGCATCCACTGCAGGATGCTGTACAGCTCTTCACAGAGCTTGGCTGCTTGAGTTGGGTGCCTCCGGTGGCTTTGCCTGCGCTGGATCCTTCACAGAAGCTGCGTCCAAAGAAACTCAGCCTAATTCAGCTGAAGAACTCAATAATGCAATTGGGACCTGTTTTTTTGAAGATTCAATAGGACACGTATGTAACACCGGGTATGGCAAGCAAGCGTGATGGTGCAGTTTGTTTGCTTGCCCCTCTTTGTACCCTACAGAGGAAATCCAAGAAATCATGTGCCTGACGGATCTTCATCAGTGATCATCAAAGCACTCAGAGCACTTGTGCCTTTTGAACTGTCATTTGATCTTTCCAGTTGCAATGCCAGGGCCCGGGCCTTTGACCCCCGGGTCCCCCAGGCGCTGTGACCATGAATTTCCCACATGACCTTTAATCCCAAGGACCATGGACAGCTGCATGGCCGAGTGGCCTGCTCAGCTGGGAGTCTGGCCACAAGAGGCCCAAGTGAAATGATTTGGTGTGAGGTCGCATGAGCTTGATACAGCAGCACTGAGGTCAAGCACGAGATCCAGCATCTTGGCGTGCAATTGTGCGCTTGGCTGGCAACACAGCCCCATGAACATGATAATGATATTACTCATCTATATCACTCTGACACTGAGAGGTCAGCTCTCTCAGCTTGGTGGCCGTGTTGCAGCACTCGTGGGCGGTGGACCCGCTGGCTTGTTGGGCCCTGTGGCCAAAGTGCCGCAGCAGGTGGGGACCAGCAATTAGAGACAAGCAATCAAAGCACCAAATGCCAGTGAAGCGTTGGACATAGCAGATTTCTTGCATGTCAAGGCTGTTTAGGCAAGCAGCAAGATGTCAAGCATCATCGCCCCAGGACCCTGCCCGGCTGCCAGAGGAACTTTGCTTGGCAGCTGAAGCAGCGGCATGGACAGCTGCCTCCGCGGCGGCTGTGACGCCCAAGGTGACCATGCAGAAGCTGGAGGCCAAGCTACGAAATTATGGTTCCGGGTGCTGCAAAAAGCAAGCAACTGACACGTGCAGATGCAAGAACTTGCTTCAAGCACGTCCTAGGCCGATCCAGAAGATAAGCACAGCAATTATCGGCAGCAAAATGTAGTAAACCTTTTTGTGGGAGCAATGGCCTGAAAGGGAAAGGCCCTGATTGAGTCTTGGACCAGTGGAGTTGTTTCAAGACTAATCCCAGTTTTCACAGTCCATGATGGGCCCCAAGAAATTCAAGTTCGGAAGGCTTTTCATATGTTTTCATGCAGTCTGAGCGGGGGTTCAGAAGGTTCATCCACTTCACCATTTGTTGGGACTAGTGACTAGTGGAAAGAAGCTACTAGGGCCATTGCTGCTAGTAGCAAGAAGTTACTACTCGTAGGTGATGATCATTCTCGATTCGTCACTCGTGGTCGTGCCAGGTGGCCTTGAGATGGAATCCGCAGCAGCTTCCTGCGGCCTTTTTCGGCGCGCTCTATGCTGGTGTTGGGGGACTGACTCAGGCACTGCGGGCGGGGCCCGCCATTTTCATGTAGTCCAATCCTGCTTGATAACTATAACTAAATACAATGATATATATATATATATATGTGTGATTTACAATATACATAAGTATGCACTTGTATAGTCAGTTTTGTATCTAGATACTTGTGCGCACATATACCTATATATGTACACCCCACTTGATGTTGATCCATCAAATATCAAACTCGGATGAGTTTTACTTAAGTTCTTTGACCTTTTCAGGTCTTGAACATGCTGTTTTTGCTGCTAACTAAAGAGTTCACTGGGGATCACAGCAGCCACGGGCATCCCACCGAGCACGCGGCACGAGGCCGAGCTCCGGCGTCAATCCTGGCTCACCGCCGCGGCCGCTCGGAAGATGCGGAGGATGCACCAGGCAGGGCGTGACTGGCACCCGCGCTATGGTCTTGGGGGATTGGATGGGATTTGGGTGGCCAGGCTATGGTCTTTGGCTTTGGTCCTAAAGTAGTATCATGTATTATCCACTTATGATTTCGGGAAGGCCATTGGAAAAGATTCTGATTGCTGCAAGTGTTTTCAGATTCGAAAGGTGTTGCGGCCTGTAACCTACGAAACGTCTTGAACATGGAGAGATGCATGCATGTACGGCACTATTTACGGAAGGCAATGCACATAGAAGGCGGCGCCCAATACAACATAGTGCATGATGTCACAATAAAAGGTGGATTTGCATTAGGACTCTAGAAGACTCACACCTTTCAGATGGCAACTTACGCAAGCGCTGAGCGCGTCAAGAAGATTTTCCTGGAAGCTGACACAGACAAGAACGGAGTGCTGAGCAAGGATGAGTTGACGGCCGTCATCCAAAAACTCTCGAAGTGGGATGACGAAACAGTGGAAGAGCTCATGAAGCAGTGTGATTATAACAAGGATGGCATGCTGCAGATCACAGAGTTTGTAGATTTCCTTTTCCGTGGTACCCGGAAGCAGCGTGAGATCCAGGAGGGGACGATCACATGCGTATCTTTGATGGCCATGCACGAGGCCTACTATGACGATTTGCATGACATTGTCCATGATTTTCTTCAAAAACACCAGATCACCCGAATCGACTTCAACTGGGAGGATGCTTGGCCTAATGCCGTGGAGTATTGCGAGCTCAACCATGTGGACGTTTTGAGCATTGATTCGGATGCCATCCGCGTTGCAGTGGGGGATCGTGGAGAGCTGTGGTATGAGAGAGACATGTGGTTTGACAAACGGGAGATACCGGAAGAGAAGCTCTTTGATGTTCTACCCCTGGTCAAGGAGATCTTCGCCAAGAGTTTGAATCCTCTTCTTGCTTTGGAGATCCTTTGGTGCCCTCCAGGAAGCCCCGAAGGTGGAGTCGACCGCCTTCGGCGAAATCTGAACTCTTGGAATGGTGGAATCAAAAAGATGCTGAGAACAAAAGAGGAGCAGCTCGCTGCGAATGAGCGCTTCAAAGAACGGGCAAGTCACATGGAGGCTTTGATTGCAGCAGCCGAAGAGGCTGAGAGAATCGAGAAAGAGAAGGATCTTGCTGCCTTCAAGCCCTTGTGGGATCAAGTCGTGGCAAAAGCAGGTTGGGAGGATGCAAAAGCTCAGCAGGTTTTTGACCATATGGTGCGTGGAAACATGTATACTGAAACCTGGTACATCCACGCATTTACTGAAGGCCATGTGGAAAAGGACTTGGAGAAGATTGGTGTGGAGCAGTTTGCAGAGGATGACATGCAGATCCTCACGGATTTTGCCTTTGAACACGACGAGCTTTCAAAGACGGTGAGGAACTTGACGGCATGAGTCGGCCGCGTCGGATCTAGGTTTCGAGACGGTCTGGGTGCTTTGCGGGGTGTTTGCTGAGGTATTTGGCCTCCAAGACCGGATGGGACGTGAAGGATCAGCAGCAGGTGGTCCACAAGCTTCGCCGTGTGGGGTGTGTGCATCCACGGCCCCTCCAGGACGGGGATGGGGAACTTGAAATGAGCCCTGTTGATTCAGCCTGTGCCATTTCAGCAGATTCTGGTTCTGGCACGACATGTAGATTACATGATTACACTGATTACACTTTCATGGGGCATGCACGCATGCCCCAACATGCCCTAAATACTAACTAGAGAGTTACAGTAAATAGAAGATGCAGAGGCTCAATGTAGTTCATTCCATTTCGTGTCCAAGCAGGTGAGCATCAAGACCGGGTCTTTGAACAAGCAGCTGAAGCGACACAAGTTCCTGCCCTTCGGAGACAAGTCCATGGAGATCCTTGAAGGCCTTCGGCGTGGTGAGGATGACTTGTTTTGATTTGTGCATCTCACTGGAGAGATGTTATGATATGTAATGATAGGACAGATACATGGATATTGCAGTTGTTTTTTTTATGGGTAAACCGAATGAAATGCATTTGACAATCATTGAGCGTTTTGAGGTTGGGCTTCCCTATACGCTGCAAGTCACTCGCTGGGTTGACATACCCAATGCCTTTGGGTCATGAGAATTCTCCGAGTGCGTCGCCCAAGGTGACGCGCGCGACGGATGCGTTTCACATCCCGAAAGGGGAACTAAACCCTGCCAGACCCATGCTCCATAGACAAATGTGCACCGAATTGCTGGGTCGTCCAGTTGGGGCCACATGGCTTTGCTTGAACCCATCACCACACCTGTGCCCCCTTTTTCTCTCGCACTGGCAGGCACAGCTACGGTCTGCTATGCACCATGGCTCTCAAATGTGAAGTGACATGAATGCAGACACTGGACAAGATCGATCAGGTCCAGGAACTGGAAAGTGGCCCGCCGTTGGAAGGAAGGCGTCGCTGCTAGGACCACAAAGCATTTTGGCCATTTCTGAGGATGGCTGCGGGCAAATGTAGCGAGAGCTTGCTCTTTTGGACGGCCTGCCGGGAGAGGAAGCGTTGGCTACGCAACTCAGAGATTTGTCTGAAGCAATTCGGTTGTAGAACTAACAACATACAATAACACTAACACCGACCCTACAAAATATAGAACATATACCTGCAACCTTAGGAAATTGATCCAAGGCCCCCATCAGGTCTGGGATTAATTATTTGGATTGATTTTCCAAATTCGTGCAGAAGTCCTGAGGGGGTTGGCTACCAAAGAAGTTGCGCAAAACCTCTATGAAAGGTTGTTGGATTAATTAGCTCGCCAGGGGGTGGATTAATTGTAAAAAGGGGAAGCAGAAGACAAATATACTTGAAGGATAGAAAGAACTCGACTACCTGGGGATTAATTTTGTGATTCTTGTGTTCGTGCTGATTGAATCTCAACATGAATCCAAGGTTGTGAAGCGAATCCAACGGTGTGTGAGTGTTGAACCATCCTTTCCTATCCGATCTTTTTTATCAAGATCTGCAAGGCCCTCGTGATTAAACAACTCAATTTCTGATTGATTTTTGCTTGTGATCTTGTCAATTCTCATTTCCTAATCCAGACCTGGAGCAGCTCAGGATTAAATTCATAAAATTACTTAATCCAGGGTAGGGGGTAGATGACCTCCATCTGCCTCGATGTGCCAATAAAATCGTCAATAGTCTCTTTGTGCAATTGTGCAGTGCCCATCAGTTATCAGCTATTTGATGCTATTTGCGTTTGTGCCGTTGGATAAATCAGATAAAGGAATAAATATTCAAAGGGGGCCTTCAACACAAATTCAAAGCAAACTATTGATCCCTTACTTACCAGGTTTGCCATTTGTGTTTGCCCCTCACCACGCTTCAACTAAGGAGCGTGGCCGAATGGGTTTGACCTTCCTGGGGCTCAAAGCAGCTGATGGGAAGCTCCCGCAGGCAGAGGTGTTTCTTCAAACGTAGTCAAAAGCCAGTAGAAATATACATATTGCACATATATATATATGCATATCTTTGGCTCAAGCCATGTTGGATCAGCCACTTTGAAGACGCTCATTGCCACAAAGATTGGACACTCAAGATTTCGACTTAGACTCTTGAGCAAAGAGATGGGCGAGCTACAGGTGATATGCCTATCAGACCACTACCAAGTTTGCAGTTAGTAATCTTGGACTACCATGCGCCTGGGGAGGCCAATTGGCACGCACTACACTGTGCATGTGAGAACAAGCAAGTTGTCGAAGTTACAAGTTTGCTTCAGAAACCACTGAATCCTAATGGGACAGGTGCAGACATTGACCTTCCTGCACCTATGCTTTTTGCTTCAGAACGGGGCCATTTGGAGGTGGTGCGGCTGTTGCTCGAGGTTGGAGCTGACCAGAACGCAGCAATGCAAGACGGGACAACCGCCTTGATGGTTGCAGCTCTGAATGGCCACTTGGAAGTGGTGCGGGTGTTGCTCGAGGCTGGAGCTGACCAGAACACAACAGATCAAGATGGGACAACGGCCTTGATGCATGCAGCTCAGAATAGCCACTTGGAAGTGGTGCGGTTGTTACTCGAGGCTGGAGCTGACCAGAACGCAGCAATGAAAGATGGGGCAACCGCCTTGATGCATGCAGCTCTGAATGGCCACTTGGAAGTGG